>CM037777.1:26628817-26678817 GCA_021229015.1 Solen grandis
CAAAATGACTTTCGTAGGGGTTTGATTGGTAAATTACCTGACTTAAATAATTTGGTATGCAATATAAACAGTCAGAACAGTGATGGTATAAATAAATGTGTTGAAGATTTTACTAGTATACTTAATGGTGTGGCTAAACCATTATTTCATAAGGTGAAGGTCAATTCTAAAAATAACCAGTCAGGTGATAATAAATGTACCTTTAAGAAGGCTGAGTGGTTCGATTCTGACTGTGCAGAGGCTAAAAGAAACTATTTTATTCACTTAAATTTATATAACAGTGACAAATCAGATATTAATAGAATAGCTATGCTTAACCATAAGTCTACATACAAAAAACTAGTACGAAAGAAACGCAACTTATATGAAAAGAAAAAAATAAATGATATTGAACGTTTAAGGCATAGTAAACCTAGAGATTTCTGGAGATTGTTTTGTAAACGTAAATCGTCGAGTTCTCATGATATACCTATAGGTGATTTTTATGATTATTTTTCAAGTTTACATAGTGATATCTCCACGGTACTTAATGAAGAGTGTGAAGAATTTGTTCATTTGCACGATTTTGATAATAATGATTGTAAATTCGAGGAATTAGATTTGCCTATATGCGCATCCGAGATAGAAAGAGTTGTTAAATGTCTAAAAAGGAATAAGTCTTTAGGAGAAGATGAATTGTTAAATGAATATTTTATTGAGTCATTTGATATTATATCAGCACATTTAGTTGATCTATTCAATGCTATTTTGAGTTCAGGTTATTTTCCAGAACAGTGGTCAAGAGGAATTATTGTCCCTGTGTTTAAAAGGAATGACCCTTGTGATGTGAATAACTACAGAGGTATAACACTTGTCAGCTGTCTTTCGAAATTTTTTACTGGGGTTTTGAATAATAGACTTAATGATTGGATCAAAAGTAATAATATATTAAGTGATGCACAGTTTGGATTTCGCAAGGGTCGTTCTACTGTAGATGCTATGTTTGTTTTAAATGCATTAATTGAAAAACATTTACATGAAAATAAAAAATTGTATTGTACATTTGTAGACTTAAAACGTGCTTTTGATAGTGTATATTTAAATGCGTTATGGCTTAAATTGTATAAACTAGGTGTTGATGGTAAAATGTTAAGAATATTTAAAAGATATGTATGCTCAAGTAAAGTCATGTGTTAAAGGATGTAATTCTTTTTCAGAATATTTTAATTGTTCTATTGGCCTTAAGCAAGGCGAGGTCATTTCACCGATATTATTCGCTCTTTTCATTGAAGATCTTGAATTATTCTTGCAGAATGATACTACATGTCCTTTAACGATTGATGATGTAACAGTTATTTTGCTTTTATTTGCTGATGATATGGTGGTATTGGCTGAAAGCCCAGAGGAATTGCAATGTAGGTTAGGTCTTTTAAATGAATATTGTGTTAAATGGGGTTTAAAAGTTAATGTTGATAAAACTAAGGTTATGGTGTTCAGAAATCGTGGTCCTATTTTACCTAATGAGAAATGGTTATATGATGGGTGCGAAATAGAAGTAGTAAATAATTTTAATTACTTGGGAACTGTTTTCAATTACAATGGAACGTTTGTATTAAATCAGGAAACTCTAGCGGGTAAAGGTCTAAAGGCATTAAATGTACTTTTAAATAATTTGAAAAAATATCAGTTAAAAACAAGTGTTAAATGTCAACTTTTTGATGCTTTTGTTGGTGCTATTCTGAACTTCAGTAGTGAAATATGGGGATTTGGTAAATCTAAAACAATTGAGCGTGTTCATCTTAAATTTTGCAAAATAATACTAAAGGTAAAAACGTCAACAAGTAACATGGGAGTTTATGGTGAATTAGGTAGATACCCTTTATTTATTAATAGATATACACGTATAATAAAATTTTGGTGTAAGGTATTATCTTCAAAAAATATTCTTATTAACACTTTGTATAGAAGTCTTTCAGACTCAGCGAATAACAGTAGAAAGAATTGGACATTTAATGTTAAATTTTTGTTAGATAGTTATGGATTCTCACATGTTTGGAGTAATCCATTCAGTATAGAACTTAAGAATTTCCATATTTCACTTAAATCTAGAATGATAGATGTATTTAGACAGAACTGGTATAACACTATGGTAAATTGTAATACTTTATGCACATATAAATGTTTCAAAATAGTCTTTGGAGCTGAACAATATTTGGATATTTTATCAAGTAAATTTAGAACAGTTTTAGCACAATTGAGATTATCTTCACATAAATTAAGAATTGAAACAGGACGATATGGTCAAAATAGAACAGAAAGAGCGCATCGATATTGTTCACTTTGTAATGCTAGAGATATTGAAGATGAATATCACTTTATTATGGTATGTCCTGAATATGTAAATCTTAGAAAAATGTACATTAAGAATTATTACATAAAACGTCCAAGTATGTTTAAATTTGTTCAATTAATGTCTTCATCTAATAGAAATGATATATTTAAACTCAGTAAATTTGTCTTTGAAGCGATGCAGCATAGAAATACACTTATATAATTTTTGATAATTATGTGTACTTACAAAAGTATTTTTATTTGTTTTCATGTATTAATTTTAAATCTTTTTCAAAGTCCATCCTCCATAATTGTATGTTAAGAAAAAAAATATATGACAAAAATAAGTGAATCATTGCATTATTTGTTTGATTTATGACAAAAATAAGTGAATCTTTGCATGATATATTTGATTTATTTACACTTGATCATTTGATTATTTATTTATATTTATACATATATACATGACAAGAAACTGTAAAGTTTACGTCAATAAAATATACTGTCTGTCTGTCTGTCTGTCTGTCTAATATATGATGAGGAAATCGTAAATGAGCTTTAATTAGGTTGTGATTATCACCATCTTCAGTGGTTCTGATAGTTACCTCGAGGCATTCTGTTGCTTCCTGGAGGCGACGTTTCCATGCCTCCTCGATGTTTAGCCTCTCACTTTTAATCTGTTCAATCTGAAATAAAGATCAGAGAAAGTTGTCTTTCGAGAATAGATAAACGCAAAAGTGAATATTGTTTGACATGTAATATATCTTTATGCTCGGACAGTTTCTGACATTCGCTTAATTAAAATTTATTTTATTAATTCAAAATTACAACAATGTAATCATTTTTTTCACAATTGATACATAATACCGGATAATTAAACATTGACAATTGCAAATGTAAATAAATTTAAAAGTACATGCATTATAAATGATTGCCCGATCACAATGTTACTTATTACATTTATCAATATTTAATCATCTGGGATTATGTAATAGTCGTAAAAATTATTCTGTTGCTCATTTATTTTTGACACTTATGAAATTATTTCATCAGCAGTATGAAAGTTGCACTCCTTTTCTAGTTTCATTCATTTATCCTTCGGAGTAGCCATTTTGGTTTGTCTTCAGTTATTACAAGTTAATGCTATAGGTTTTATCAATTTGTCAACGCAACTGCAATTTGCGATAAATGTTTGCGGAAAGAATAGACATTACCTCAGCTACCTGTTCTTTCCGTAACTTTTCAATTTCTGAAAGAAAATGAAATGAAACTTGTATTGAGTTCCGTAAATAAATACCAACGGTATTTATCCTATTCCACTAATATAGCATATACTGTTTTGAAAGATGGTTCTTTGTGAATTTTGAAGTCAGCTCGATGGCATTAAATAATTACAGCCAGCGGTCCGCAGGTTTTGGAAGCATCAACCTTGCGTTAAGTTTGGAAACACCGACTCCGACAACCAAATGCCCTTATAAGTAGTGCTGAATTAAGGTTTTTGTGACGTTTGCCTTGTATTTACGTAAAAACTTACGAATAATGGTATAAATACCTTTAAAACCAAGTAAGGCTGAGAAATCCTATATCCATGCTCCAAAATAAAACATAGTAGGTATGTATATAAAGAAGGACGTCCTTAGTCATGTAGTTTGAATAATGGTCCCTAGTTACCAACGGTGCCCACCTTCTTTGGTGTAACCCATCCCGGGGTCGGTCTGCTGGTTCAGACGGGCCAGGAGCGCCTCCTTCTCCGCCAGCAGTTCTTTAATCAGTGTGTCTGTCTTAGTTACGTTCACCTTCACCCTGTTCTTGATGGATTTCACGCGGTCAGCTGTCGACACGTGCGTCGGTAATTATTTCTAAACGACTCGTTTTATTTTGGTATCATTCCAGCATTTAGCTAAGTATGAACTTAAAATTAGCATAAAGTAGATACTTTACTTATATCATTGTAAATTATAGTGTATAGTTAATCCGAACGAAGTAAATGTAAGTAAAAAAGACTTTCCTTTTTTCGATAATAAGTAGTGTTCTTTGCCTCTAAAATATTCCATTTTTGGAACTGATTTAAAGTAAACTCCGGTATACTCATATGTAATTGACGCAACGCATTTTTTTTCTTCTTTATTTTCTTTTAAACGAGCAAAAAAAGTTAGCTGCATATACCTGTATCATGTGCAGTCCAGTCAAATTAGGTTTGAATTCCATGATCAATAGTTAGCTATAGGTAATAATTAAACCCTTAAATTATGCAAATTTTCCAGTTTTCCGCAATATCCAAATTATATGCACATGACTTAGATGACATAGTATTTGAAAGACCGTTAAAAGCGGATTGTTCTATACAAACACTCACCGTATCTTAGGGTAGCCAGGGTCTGAGAATAATCCTCGTCGGACGGGCTTACGGTGGCAATCTGCAGTCAGAACTCAGTAAGAATAACCTCGAGACAACAACACGATATAAATATCAACATGATGAGAGAGATGTAATGTTTGTTTTAATCACCAAATTAGTTTCATTCAATTTCACATTTTTCTTCGAAAAATTAATGAAAAAAAATCAATAGATTAATATTATTAGAAAACGAATGGGCTGGTTTTAGGGTCAATAGATAAGGTCTAAATAGACTTAAATATTGTATTATTTTTGTTCAGAAATAAAATAAACTGCACAGTTTGCGAGAATGTACGGTAAATCCATCGAAATTGGATAAATCTAAAAATAGAAACATTTCTGGGGAACACCGTTTGGTATAGTGGGTTCGTATTGTTCTAAAATGCGAAATGCGTCTCTTCTGGGGGGGGGGGGGGGGGGGGGGGGGGGGGTCTACACTCGCAGCCACGTTAAAAGACTAAATCGGTTTTGTTTCCCCATTTAACTACATGGGGCCTATTATCAATATTTGAGAGTTTATCTTTCGCATCTATGTTGTGTGGCGTTTATAGGATTGTATTGGTGTTTACCGTCGCTGCGATAGTATTTCAATCATATAGCGACGTCCAGCTAATTACAGGTGGAGGAAGACCCCGAGTACACAGAGGTACCCGGGTAGAACCATCGACCTACCACAACCAGCTGAAAAGCTTCCTCACATGAAAAATCCGAAGTCCCTACTGGGATTCGAACCCACAGCGGTGCGTTTATAGGAACGCTGGGAAGAAAGACGCTGTTGCCTGGCGTTCGTATAAACCACAATGTTCACGTATTCACCCGTGAAAAGCATGGTATATGACCCTAGGCTAAGATAACTTCAAAGCTGCGTGCATATTAAGTTGGGCTCATAGCGTCATTTGTACCCGACTAAAAGTTAATATTGCCACACAATATCGGGCAACGGATTATACAGCCCAAGTTTAACCTGCGCATTTTGTTAGCACCATAAGTCTTAGATTTGTGATCCTGCTTTTTTCAATTCGTTTGTCGTTCCTGTAGAATTCGTTTAATTCTACTATGCAGGTGGCAGTAAAGCTATTATTGTTCACAGCAATTGAAAGTTTTCATTAATTAGTCCATTATTCTCCCATATTGAATGCTGCAACTATTATCATCCCCAGGGAAATTAAAAATACACACCTTTTAACATGTGACAGCAAAAAGTCCTTTTTAATTTTATGTTCGTATTTTATGAGTTAAATTTGGATTATTTGAATTTTATTTGAATTATTGAACGCCATTTTATACCATCAAAGGCTTCACAGCCAAGTGCCACAAAAAGCCGGTTTATTTTGTGAAACCCATGGCCCCTATCCTGTGGTTGGATACTGCGACATGGTATTACTCGTTTCTATTCAGACGAATCCCATCAGTAAAAATCATTCCCGCGATTTCGCGGGACTTTTATTAGCATCGATGGATTAGTATAATTATCAGAAAATAAATGAGTTGGTTTTAGGGTCAATAACTATGGTCTATATACATGTATGCCTAAGTCGTACTAAGGTATTTAAGTGAAACTATTCGCAATTATTTTACGCCGGATATCCTTCTTATATAATCTGACCTGGTTTTGTGATTTCATATGATTGATACTTTACTTCAGATTTTGATATTTGATAAAAATAAAATAAAAAAAAATAAAGTGTCACTCGACTTCTTCTGCACCATTATTGTTCTACTGTTTCCACCAATGGCGTCCTTCAGCAACATTGTCAGTATGGAATCGCGATGCGGGACTTAAAAAACAACAAAAGAAATTAATTTAAATTATTGATGCTAAGTTATTTTATAAATTTCATCACTAGCCTAGTTCTGATTGATGAAAAATGCTATTAATTTCAAACTGTAGAATAGTTATTAAATAGTTCTTTTCGTCATTTAGTACAAGGCATTTCGTGGATAAATAAAAAATATTACGTAAATGAAAAAGTGTTTTTTTAATAAAATGGTTCACTATATCATCGAAAATTAAAACCCTGTGAAAATGATGATATCAACATATAGTTTTCAGAAGTAACATCTGCATTAATAAGAATATATTTCTTATATCATTCACTAAAATTTAAGTGCACTTTTTATAGTTTTTAATGATATGAAAGACAACTTACTTGGTCCGTGAGTTCGTTTCTCGCTAGAAATTACACACAAATCTGGAATATCAATTAAGTTGTTTTAAAACATACTTCTGAGTTAATTGCTTTTTCACATTTTTCTCGTCCATTCACCCATTCATCCTGGTCTTCTTGTTTTTGTGTGAAAGAAGTGTAACACCAACTTTTGTGAATATGTCATTTATTCATAATGACGACAAAGTTTCTTGAATAATACAATTTATAAGAAACACATAAATGGTGTATGGACATCCACCATTCCAAATTGCAATGCACAAGGTGACTACAGGCATTTTACAACGAACTTCACTTAATGAAAAAAAATACACTCTCACAACAAAAAATCGCGAAAATTGAAAAATAAAAGAGAATCTTGGAGAAGGGCACTCTAATAATGTTAAAGTATCACCTACTTTTAATGACAGTTCCAAGCGTCATGAGCGATCTGTTGATGTTCTTGCTCTCCTCGAACCGGACACCCGTGGCCCCGGTCTGGGATGCCCGCTCGCTGAAATACCATCATCATACATGCAGCATTTGAATTAATTTGTTAAAAGAATATTTGGCGAAACACTGTATGACTTACATGTAACAGTCATGTATAAAAAATAAGTAATGCAGTGGTAATGGTAGTAATGTTCTACTGTATCTGACAAGAGACCACGTGGTTACCTGCCGGCGAGATCCACCATGTACACCCGAGATTGTTTGGTTTTGTTCTCCCGGATGAAGTTCTGGGTGAAGCTGAGGATAACGAGGGTGTGGGCGCGGCTGCGGGAGGTTGAAATAGATACAAGGTGTGGTCATTTGTTGAAAATTATACGTGCACGTGCATGTATATATGCAATTCTAAATACATTCAAATAACTCTTTAATGAGCAATGTAATAATCCATGTGCATAACACAATTTCATATTTTTGCATTGTCAATGTATAGAGAGTGTTTGGAATGTTGCAACCACGTGGTGGACATTCCACGCAATGCGCCTAAATACATGTGACCAGAACATGTCAACATTACAAACTACCGTGAGTGTAACACTATTACACAAGAAACTGACGACTGAATCGGAAAGGGATGGCGTTATCTTAAATATGGTGACTGGTTTAAAGTAAGATTTATGAATGTATAATCTGAGAGGCTCGCCTGCTAAGTTCGTTTTTCCTGGTGGCGGCCAGGGTGCGGTTCCGGTTGCCCGTCTCTATCTGGTACTGGACATCTCTGTACCTGGCCACGGGACGTACCGTCAGGCCTTCAACTGGAGGTACATATAGTATATCTACATATAGACTTTTATACGTACGTTGAGCATAACAAAACATGATCAGGTAACTTATCTTCTGTGCCCCCCCCCCCCCCACACGCCAAAAGAAAATATAGAATATAGGTATACAGTACGATCTTTATATAGATATAATAGTGTATACTTTATATCAGATATATTGAGATGAAATCTGCATTAAAGTTTTCTTGGATAATTATGAAATCATATACTTTATTTTGATTGAACTTTGAACTGTTTTCATTACTGAAGCCGGTTATTTAGATCCTTTGGACAAAGAAAATTCAGAGGTATTGCACTAATATATTGGTGGAGAGAAAGAGAGAGAGAGAGAGAGAGATGATACGAATGCGATTTTAGAGATGTTAAATACGCAATGTTTGTCAATTTTCGTGCCACTATTTCATATTATGAACAATATTTACCATAGAAGCCAGTTTTGGGACTGAGACGGATTCGAAGACCTTGGTCTGTCTGCTCGCCTGGCTCCAGCAGATCTCGCACTTTCTCGTTATAAATCTCGAGCATACTCAATGATACCTGGGGAGACATACACCAGACAATTAGCATTTATATTGGTGAATTCAAAAGCGAAACAAAAATCCCCCTAAACTTACAAAAAAGCTTCGGTCAGACAAGCTAACTTGATAAGCATGTATGATGTTTATGAAAACACATGATTTGGTGATGCGTAAGTATTATATTTTGTACTATATTTGTAAGCTGCTATTTTCCTTACCTTTACTTTTTATTTCTTGGTCGACAGTTGATATAAAAAAACCACGAATACACTTAATATTTCTGAATGCTAACCACAAATATTGTTTTTGCAAAACCGGAATCGAAACAAGTCGTGCTGATCGTGGTCATAATGTGAATGTTTATGCATTTAAAACATAAATAATAAATCCGCAAAAGTATAACAAAACGTAACCATAGCTGAAACTCGAACCACAATCCCCAGAACATAGTCTTACCATGGACTCTATATAACTTGTTATATAGAATTCCTGGTCTTAACTACTCGGTTAATTATTATCAAGCGACGTGTATTTTGATTCATTCGGCCACTATTCAACATCTGATTTGTCGTACGAAAAAAAAAGTTTGCATCTGGAATATTCATAAGTAAATGTTACGAAAATACGTTTGCATAATATTAATGCATCCTCCATCTTATAGAAATTTAAAGCGAAAATAGATTATGAATTGGGTTTGCAATAATAAAATTAGATGTGTTCGCAACTGTATTGGATATTCTAAAATATAGTCATATGGCAACATTTTTGTTTACCTGACAAATAGCCTTTGAAGTTTTTGACTTTTGAGCGATGTCTTCAAACAATTTCTCACACAGCTGTGGAATAAGCCCTGAAAATAGTGTAATACAAAGATCATAATTATAAAAACGACATGCGAGTATCATCAATAAATGATCTAATATAGCATTCATAAATTAATTATATGATATATCATAGATAAATTCACTAACATATAAAAAATAGAAACTGTGTGTTATTACCAGATATTAAGAAAGTCAGGTATCCATGCAAAAAGTTTGAAGGCTTTGTTGAGATGGAAACATGATTGAACTATATTTAGATGGAAACTTGACTGTTTTCCCTTTAGATCTATAGTATTTTATTAAGATAGTTATGCTGTTGGGGCATACAGAGGGCTCAGCTCGGTCTGGTCATTTCTAATAAAAGAACACGCATTACCCTTATTCTCTCCATGTCCCATCATGGTGTATGTTTTCCCGCTACCCGTCTGTCCATAAGAGAATAGCGTACAGTTGTAGCCGGACCAGGCGTTGTCAAGGATACCGTGGCCAAGGTCATGGAAGACCAGACGCTTGAAACAAGCAAAAACCTTATTTATCACATTTCTCTCCCCTTTTCTTTTAATACTCATTTTTAGGCTACATGTTTAGCAATATATTATTTGTGTATACTTTTTTTTTCTTCTATGCAACACGTTGTGCTCTGTGATAATTTATTATAGTAACGAAACCGAAATATATATATATATTTCATTTGTTTGTTTTGAATAAAATATATTTTGACATGTTAATGAAATACGGTCGGCGGTGGATGAGTCACAAGGAACAACTGTTTTGCCTAAAGGTATCAAACATCTTTATTTTATATTTTAAATCTAAAGCTCACCTGGTCGGCATATTTACTGTCGTCTGCTTCCAGATACCCGTCGTCTGCTGCCCTGTAACCGTCATGTGACCAGTACGCGTAATTGTACGTGAACTCTCGGGGTACTTCCGTCTGGTGTGTGGGATCATGCACGAGCGTCGCGTTGTCTATCATGGATATGATACACCTAGAACATTTTTTCTTCTCCCGGGAATTCTTTTTCAAATTTCGTTAAAGACATATAAAACCTTAAATTAGGGCCTAATTCATCAATCTTTAACGTCTATATTTTAGATTCAGACTAAAAAAAAATGCAAATTCTCGAAAGGATGTTTTTCTATATATAATGCTATTAAGAAGCCAAATTAAACACGTATCTACAAACAATAGCTTTGACCCTGACGCAAACACCGAAATATACAAACCCATGTATGCATACTTACGACAGTAATGCTTCTTCAAACTGGAGAACATATTTGTTTAAAAAAGGATACAAATGGTCGGACCCTCACGGCAACTTTGATATTTTCTACTTTAACCATCGTTTTCCATACACAGTTTTCTATTTACCAAAGTGAGTAAATTACTAGCTCTTAAAATATTAGTTTGTTAATCCAACACACTCTGGCAGTGATACATCCAACCATCGGTATAACAAAATACACCTAATAAATTGTATATTTTCTGTGCCAATTAAAGTGACGAATATTCTCACAATACTTTTATCTTATCCTACTATGGTAGAAATCGGACCGAAATATATGCTGCTGTCTTTTACATGTGCATTGTCTGGTGCGTATTTGTTTTACTAGTAATACGCAATACGTTGTCACGACAAGTGGCATGGTTACTACCAATTATCATATATCCATGTATATGTTATGTGTATTAATGGACATATGGACTTGTGTTTCTTACGATGACCCATATGAGAATCGATGTCAGGTTTGATGCACTTTAACGCCATGCCAGCCAAGAACTCTGGCTAAATTAAGTGTTAGTTTATTTAATTATGCATCCAGTATATTGGTGTTTGTTCACCTCTGACTTACCTGGCGGAATGAGTCGCGTGCCTACGTGACAGGTGGCCCGCGGAGCAAAAGAAGCTGCGGGTTGGTGCCTTGATTTTGCATTATGTACATTGTTTTATGACACTATACTTAGTAAAGTTAACAATTCAATACACTGTTTTAAACAAGATACCGTATATATATATATATACGAGTTATATTTCGTTGTAAATATGTATAGAATTATATTGACCAACGACAAAATAATATATGGGTTCGTTATATCTTTTCTTATCATCGTAGACTTATAGGTATATTCTTAAACGTGTTGCACGTTTTAATCAATGAAATTTATGTAGTGCGTATGAAAATGATACATATAGGCACTTCCGTTCTAGTTGTATGTGTATTAGTCCGTTACCCATCACAGAGCATGGAACGTAGACCATATTAGACCAGTACAGTCCAGCTCAGCAGGATTTATAGACTAGATCTATCTTTCCTCAAAGCTG
This sequence comes from Solen grandis, assembly GCA_021229015.1. NCBI lineage: Eukaryota > Metazoa > Mollusca > Bivalvia > Adapedonta > Solenidae > Solen > Solen grandis. Next base: position 26,640,631 of record CM037777.1, read on the forward strand.
GGGATAAAAATCACGGAAAGGTCTCGACAAAAAAAAAATTCAGTCAAATAAGGATCAGTCAAGGGAACAAGATAATGTGACCGCATAACAGATATGGTCGCTAAAGGAGGGTTAAACATATAACAAAATGCTAAACTGACCGCTAAATGCGAGTTGACCGCTTACCAGTAATACAGATGGCCACTGGTACAGGTTCAACTGTATTCTGGTAAAGCTGGTATTTCATTTCATTTTACTCTCATGCGTTTTATTAAGCTTAATAAAATAGAAATACAAAACAATGTGCAATGTATGCTGTCAATAAGCTTTCCTCCTCTTCTCTACGTCTCTTAATCCAAGTTCACAATAATTATGCTGATCAGATTAGCGGATTGGTTTGGCTCACTCGTAGGGATCTTGCTCGACATCGCTCCGGCTTCTTACCTGAATATTTTTAACATGAAAAATGATATATGATAGGAACCGGGAACAAAGCATACGAGTGATCGGGAATTGGTCGAGTAAGTTTAACCCTTTCCCTCATAGGGGACACCATGAAAATACCTATACGAACAGCATAAAACCAGATCAGCCTGCGAGTAACTCGTTTACTGGGTTGGACGAGTACTTAGCGCCTGGGAAGGTCATGAATAATCCTTGCCCCTACGGGTTCACGAGAACCCACAACATTAGGACCCGTAGACGGGTACGTTCATGAGTTTGTTTGTTTATTGTTTATTGGGTTTAACGACACACCGACCATATTTCAGTCATTCGGAGACGATGACTACTTGAGACAGATATAGTGCTGCTACACTGCAGTACCACATCCAGTCACATTATCCTGACACCGGGCCAACAAGTCCTGGAACTACTCCTATATACTGAGTGCTCGGGTATGTTACCACTGGACCACATGATGTGTAAATTTCAAATTTCATATCAATTCAATAAAATGTAAATGTAAACAGTCTTATCATTCATTCAAATAAATTTAATGAAACCAAATGAATACAATTAAATGGATTTCGTTTCGTGTGGTTACAATGGTCTCTTTCGTATTATTGAGTATCCTTGGTGGAAATATGCCATATAGTGCAGTAAAGTATAGTACAAAAGGTTGTACCCACACACAACAGGGGAGGTAACTTTTCTGAATGCTCAAGTATATATGTTGCAGTCAGTAAAATGAAAGATTGAGTTAATTCTCCGAAGGCGGGACGGATTCCATGATCATGGCATCGGTAAACGAAACCTACAGATTGTCAGACTGGATGTCGCAGCTGCCAGAAAAGAAATGGGACACCCCATTGCACCAACTGTCAATACCAGGTTACTAATGTGAATTTAAATAAATGTCCATTTTTGCACGGTCACGATTCCTATACTGTCCCACTGTATAGATCACAGGTATTTGACACAATCCACAATAATTGTCCAAATACGTTATATAGCATATTTGGACAATTATTGTGGATTGTGTCAAATACCTGTGGTATAGATAGTAATACAATACTCAATAGCTAGCTAAGTCTTTCGTGCAGGCACAAAAAATCAAACATATCCAATTTTCTGTTATGTTTCTTTAGATCTAGCTGATCTGAATCCGAATCAAAATTCATTATTTACACAACAAGATGTACAATGATTAGTCATTAGTTAAATAATATCATACAACAGTAGTGTTGTTAATTTATTGTATGTGGCAGTACCATTAATTATTCAATTATAATTGTGTACAGTAAGAAGTTAAATCAGAACATAACTTGTATTGTGAGTTTTACCATTTCATTTATATACAGTAGAATTGATGAGTCGAACTTCTAGGGACCTTGTCAAAAAGATCGACTCATCGGGAAGTCGACTCATATGTAGTGCATGTACCAGTGTATGAAAGAATGTTTGTTAAATGGTAAAGATCGATTATTAAGTTATAAAGAAGAAAATAACACAATAAACAATGTTAAAATTCAGTTTTATTAAGTTTTTTGGGATCTAGCGGTCGCAAACCATTTCATTAATGCATTTTCTAGTTCTGGAAATTCTGCCTATTTATTTCTCTTTCGTTGTGGTCCTATGTCAGCCTCCAAAAACTTGGACTTGATACTGTCCTTGTTTTTAACCCAGTTACTCTGTGTTTCTGGGTATGCCAAACTTTATAGCAACGTCTTTCTGTTTTCCTACTTTTTCAAATTCCATTATCGCTCTGTATTTGGTTTCGTATGTCTGGACATTCAGTTTTCTTTCCAAGCCTTTCCCCGAACCAACTGATCAAGTTATCCCCTCGCTGAAAGCGAGTCCTTCACTGGATTGCTCAGTTGAAGCGGACTGTCTAGCTATCCCCCCGGGTTGGGTACCGGGTCCTTCACTAGACAGCCCTTGTTCAGGACAGTCAGCATTGTGTTTCATCTGTCGTAGCCATGATAAGTGACTACAGACTGTCATGATGCAGCTTATATCTAATATTGATGACATGTTGAGAAAGTGCAATTAAACATCTTTTAAACAGTTTTACACCGTTTGTTCTTACCGACGTAATTTCAGTCCAATTAGCACATTCCGTTAAACTCGTACCTCTCGCTAACATGTGAAAACATCCCGAGGCAATAATGGGTACAGGTAATTGGCAGTTTGACTCATGAAAAGTAAATCTATATAAGTTTTATATGCGGGGACCAAAAAAAAAGATCGACTTATTAAAAAAATCGACTCATAAAAGTTCGACTCATAAATTGGATTTCATATAGAATATATAAGGAATGATTTCGGGACTTGAAAAAAAAAATCGACACACCGAGAAAGTCGACACATAGAAGTTCCACTCATCGAAGTTTTACTGTAGCTGAAATTGTTCACAATATCAGGGCCTCCACTGGAATTTTTCAACCTGTCGCCATCATTTTCGCCACTTGAGAAAAGTTGGAGCCACTTTAGAGCCACTTTAGAGCCAGAGTAGGAAACTTTGTAATTATGTTAACTGGTGTATTAATGCTCATGATGAGTATGGGTAAATTAAAAGGGAATGGGAATGAATAATATTCTATGTTTTTATACCATAAATTATCTTAAAAAAAAATTCTAATCAAGTATACATTGTAAAGATCATAGACATGATTTATTTCCAACTTTTTTTCCCTGTAATTATGCTACATATACATAGATGTATCCTTACTTTAGAATATGAAAAAAAAAGGTAATTTTCTATAATTAAATGTATTAATGTGTCTTTCTTCACTATAATGAAACATAAATCTAGATCTTATTACTAATTACTATTACTACTTATTACAAATATAACCAATATTTTTTTTTTTTAATTCATTCTTTCCATTTGTATCCTATCCTGATTCTGGCATGTTTAATTACAGATTCCTACAAATGGTCAAGCCGGCAATTAAAGTAATTAAAAAAGTTGTTTAAAGTTTTTCTTTTTCACGTTCATTGTCTATTTTTTCGGGAATATTTTAATTAGACATCATCAAAAAGTGTTTGCATTAAATAGCCAACGTTCGTAAAGTTATTTCAAACAAGACTATCGGTCTTTTTAGCCTTAATCAGTCAGTGTTTGTTTCATAATATAGTGATTCGTAATTGTCGCTGGAGCCAACTCGTACAGTTATAAGAAATTTTAAAATTGGTTTGCCGGCCTATCGGCACATTTGAAATGGACAAATTAGATTTTATTGCACATACATGTTCACGCAATCAATCCTCGTTGCCAAAAACAACAAGTTTTCACATCTCATGCGTCTACAGATGTAAATAAACAACGCAACGATACGATCCAAGTGTTCCGCAGAAAAACAAGCATTGATTGGATAATGTGACACAAATCTGACTCCGCCCTCAATTATCGATTTTTTGGTCTCTTCTCACAGCATGAGATTTACCTTGTGTACGCTTACTGAGTACTTCCTGTATAAACATCCTCGTTACGATATGCAGTGCTTTACAGAAAGCATGCGCCACTAACTTTCGCCAACTGGCAAAATTTAGCGCCATAATCTCAAAATAATCGCAAATGGCGCCATTGGCGATTGACAGCGGAGGCCCTGAATATAGATCTATTAGCTTGAGGATAAAAGGAAAGAGAACCAAGATAATTTTAAATTAATTTATGCCATTAAATCTGGGACTAACCCAGGGCCTTTTGCTCACAGACCAATAGCTCTACCGACTGAACCATATATCTTTCTCCGCTAGTGTGAGGAATCGGTACTGCAACAATGAAAGCTCAAGATATCTGAATAAAAATAAATTCAAAAAGAGAACTTAAGATTTGGCCAAAACACTTGAATTTCATTTATATTGGTTTATGGTCACCTTTTTATTTAAGTGTAAATTTGACTGCTCTTTATATAATTATAAAGGAAGAGAAAACATACAAAATATTTTTCAGTGGTTTCCTAGTCCTATAAGTATTCTGTCACTTTGTGATATTTTTTAGTTGAAGCAAAGCAACGTCATATCGAAAAGCCTCAAAAAAACATAGCAAAATAAAAAATGAGCAACTTCCATAATATCAGTGATACCTGTCATTATATGATTGAATAAAACCCTTAAAATCCAAACCCGCTACATTTTGTTTAAAATTACGCTGAAACGCATTCATTTAAGCTTATTAATTCATTGTGATCATCCTCTTCACTCTAGAAGACGCCATTACTATGGGTAAATAAAATTGCAATTTGGAACAGATTAAAATTTTAATAAAAAAATTATTGAGTATATACCAACCGTTCTGATATTGGAATGCGTCAATACAAAAACTAATACAGAATTTCTAGATGACAATGACAAAGTCATCAGTCACAGGAATCACTCTTCCCCATTTCAGGTATTTTCCTTTAAATTTTGTTTAAAAATTAAAATTGATTCACTGTCATCCATACTTTGAAAATGGACCAATCAACTATCAATATGATGTCAACATCTGTACATGGAAATGGGTCAGATATTTGAAGCGACAGTTGTGATATTTAAATGGACATATCTCCTAGCTAAGGCAAGGAAGTAAAGTTCAGGTAGGGTTAACATGTTCAGTTTGCATTTATCTTTCATCGGATATACATTTCTTTTACATCATTACTGATCAAAACATTCAAATTCAGTAGATCTAAATCAATGTCTAATGCCGATTATTTTGCTACGCATTTTTTGCAGACATCTGTTAAGACCTGACATAACATGGAAAATGAAAAATGTAAAATATTAGATATAATGAAGGAAAAAGGTGAAATAGGTTATCATAGTTACACAGTAACTACATGTAGATGTTAATTGTACAATAATTTTCCGATCAAGTTAACTTTTATATTGCAGGCACTCATGATTCCTTCAGTTATGGACTGAATAAATCTTCTGAAATTGGCCCAGATGTCCCAGACATGATCAAAGCTTTTGGGCCACTTGGGAAAAATGTGGTTTACAACTGGAGTGTGACTCAGAATCAGAGCTTCAGAGAACAGTTGTCATCAGGGATTCGCTACTTTGACCTCCGTGTTTCTTCACGACAAACAACTGAGGATTTATATTTCCTGCATGCTTTGTATGGGGAGACTGTGTCCACAGGTCTAACAGAAATACTCAAATTTCTCGAGAGGCATTCAAAAGAAGTTGTCATACTTGACTTTAATCACTTTTATAACATGACAGAGATGCAGCATAGGGATTTGATTAATCTGATAGTCGAGATATTTGGTGGTAGACTGTGCCTTTATGTAGGGGTTGAAAATGCTACATTGAACACACTCTGGGAGAATGAACTTCAGGTGCTTGTTCTGTATCATAATCAGGTATGTTATATATTTATATATACATGTTATTGTATAAGGAATTCAGGATTCCAAAAGTACCGTCTTCTGAAAGTTTGATGAAATACTGAATTATGTAATTCTTCAATTAATTTTTAACAGATGAGAGAGTTGCATGTGCAGCAAGATCAGGACCTGGATTATTTATAGCACTTAAGCCCTCCCAACTGCCAGAGTAACACAAACACATCTCTCATTGATTTAGTTCTTTAAAAGTACTTAATAAATATTAAAATCTTTGTCTCAGTTTTTATGGGAATTTTTAAGCAAATGATCTTATTGAGTTTAAACTGAAGAATCCTATGTTTCATTTAATATTTTTGACATTTGGCCAGGTGACATCAATTCTTAGAAAAGCAATAATTAAATCTCCTTCCAGGAGGATTTAGTTAAAAGTTAATTATGTCCCATTCTTAATAAATTCAAAAGTACTAGTTATCTCTCTTTCTAGGTATCCCGTGAATTCTGCCATGTGTGGCCAGGCCCAGAGTGTATCAAATCTCCATGGCCAAACACAACCAATATGTCCAAGCTCATGGAACACCTTGAAGGAAATAAGCGACGGGAGCGAAGCAGTCATTTTCACGTGTGTCAAGCGCTTCTGACGCCCGACATGGGCTTCATACTTGGGCGCCTGTCGGGGAACCTGAAGTCTGATTTGGCCCAGAAAGTGATGCCAGTGCTGATAGAGTGGCTAGAGAAAATGAAGGATGGACAGTCTAACCTCAACATCATCATGGCAGACTTTACAGACTTGGATGATGACTTTGTTCATCTTGTGATTGATATGAACTTCAAGTGATGGAGTACTGGGTCAAATTCAACCAACATTTCTTACTGTTAAGTTATAATTAAATTCTTTAATTAGGTAGAAACGCATTCCACCATTCCTGTTTTGCAAAATATTCAAGTATTTGACTTAGTTGACATAAATTATACATAGTTTCCATGTGGTATCATAGGCACTGATAAGACACCTTTTGGCGGCATTTTGTATGGCTAAAGTTAATACAGGTGAAATCTGACAATATTTGATGTTTTTAAATCAACACTGTGATTTTGTTTTTCAGTCTTTCTGACTGAAATCTACATCATATTGAAAAGATTTTATGACTTACCTAAAATATGAAAATGATATTTTGATATATTTAAAGGTAAACGCTATATAACCAAAAAGTTGCACTGTTTATTTTTTAAGCTGAACCAGTTATTTCGTTTCTATACTGTATGGTTTTTTGTGTGCAAACATCCATTTAAAAATATATATTTCATACTTTATGTATGAATTTCAAGAGCCTTTCAATGGTGTATAAATTTTGAGTTTTGAGGCAGAAATTAGTAAGTTACAAGAAAATGAAATTTCTACTCCTATGTAACTCATTTAAAAATCCTTTGAATTTGCCATACAAAAATGGCTGCCAAGACGAGGGGTTTTCGCAGATAAGGAAACTATCTACTATCTTATTAACTAAAAATATTTTGTATAAAAAGTATTTTGATATGTTTTAGTAGAGAAAAGATAATGATTAAATATGCCACTAAGTATTTATTAAGTATTACTTAGCTCTTAGTAATGTTGGTCGAATTAAAAAAAGGTACAGATAGTCTTAACAGCCTTTCAACACTCAGATAAGCTATACAGAGTTTTAAACTGTTTAAAATCCAGGTCGGATTTAAGGTTGTTCCTTGTCTGAACAGTTTTTTATTGTTATCTTCTCATCTCAACAGGGCTGAAACAAGTACCTGGGTACCCATGGGTCAGGTAGAAAATTGATGATACCCAGTTACAGACTAATTACCTATTGCTCGATAATGCCAGGTCTTCTCAATTATGATATCTCTTGTACTACTTCTCTTAAAAAAATATATGCAGGTCAAAGGCCAATTCGTATAAATGTCCATAAACATAATTCTACACTCTGTCAAGGAGTTATCTTCATGTGCGCTCAAGATCAACATATTTTTGGTGCACAAAGTCTTGATTGTTGAGTGCTTATTGAAATGTGTTAAAAATCAATGACTTCAATAGTTAGTTATTACAGGTGGTAAATTGACATTGCGTGTAAATAAATTATTTTTTTATGCAATGACTACATCTGCACAAGTACCCGGGTACCCGCTGGTAATGGTATAGCGTGTATCCATGCATGTAAAAAAATGGACTTGTTTCAGCCCAATATCTCAAAGGTATAAATGAGTGACCAATGGTATATAACTTAATCAGCATGCAAGTTACATGTATTTGCAGGCTGGTTGCAAAGGTTGCTATGTGGTAGAGGGTTGATCTCTAAGCAGGGTTAACATATCTGGAATCCTTACTAGACCCTTTTTTTCTGCCATGGGATAAACAATTATTTTTGTTTATTGCATTTAGATGGGGCATTTTTAAAGTCAGATTTTAATTATTTTAAGTTTTGTTAAAGATATTTTAAGTGAAATGTTAATATATCTGCATGCGTGATGAGTGTTATATATAGATACCTGTAAAAGGTAGGTAAACAGACGACAAAAGATTAATTTCTCTCATAAAATGTTTTGCAAAAGGTAATAAGGTGATGATACATGTGAATTAAATAAAGAATGTTGTCGGAAGATTTATAATAGCAGTATGGAGATAATTAAGATGATGGGGTCCAGTTGTAACTCACCCAACTGCGGATTCATAGGTTGTGGGTCTGAATCCTGTTGGGGTAAGGAATTTTCATGACCTACTCAGTCCCAAAGTACTGGTCCAACCTAGAAATTATCAAGAGGGATTAGTGTAAATTGTAAGAACTTCCAAATGACATAAAAATAAAACAAGTTAAAACTTTTTGTGTGCAATATGTTTCTCTTTATTTTGAAATATCTAATTGAAAAGGCACAAAAATCAAATTATCAGGGTTAGTTATGTTTGATATTTAGTATGATAGTATTGTCAGATATAGATAAACATCTAAATGTTCTTGTAAGTTGTATTTTGTTGTGGTGGCAAAATAAAAATATACATTGATTTTGACGTAAATTAACCCTATACTCTTTTAGATTGACTTTGATGCCTTGGCAAACAGAGCAGACCCAGATCAAACAGATCTTCGAGGAAGCTGTCCGATCAAGGCCTTCTCTTTTTGCTAATATGATACTGCAGATCATTTTCGTGCAGTCTGCATAGGTAAGAATTCATTTGTTGCAATTTAGTAATTTCTTACTGATTATCATTAAGTCATACTTTTTATCAAGTCATTAATTTGTATCTTAATATACATGAGGTAAAGGGTTAATAAGTAAGATAAATATATGTGAGATAAAATACTCGAGATATAGTCTAATATTCGAGATATTGTGGAAGTCTTAGCATTTCTTTCCTCTTTAAAAGTCTATTGGAATCAGTTATGTATTTAACCCTTTACTTCATATAGATACATTTTGGCACATAGGCAAACAGAGCAGACCCAGATCAGACTGCTCCTATCAGGAGCTGTCTGATCAGGGTCTCCTCTGTTTGCTCATACAATATTGTAGCTCAGATTCTACACAGGCTGTGTGGCAAAGAAAGAAATCCATTATTTCAAATATTATTTAAAGATCAATCAATAAATATCCATTAAATCATAAATTTGTACATGTATATTCCTGAGGTAGAGGGTTTAAAACTGAGGTGGTAAAATATTGTCAAATTTATTCCCTAAGAAGAGAATCTCTACATATGAACAAAAAAAAAGGTATTCACTGTCTACCTACATGAAAGGAAGTTTGAGAATGACTGAAGTCTTGACAAGGATTTTGACATTGAGTGGATTATCCTTGTTGATATGAGGTTAACATTTGTCTTGACCTTTTAATAAGAAGAGGATAATAATGGACCATTTGTTAAGCCTATAGGACCAAATTATTTCAATTAGGTACTCATAGTATATACATTCATAGGATTGTGTACATTTTTTATTGTCATTTTATGAGATTCTCATCCTTCCGTCCAAATTCCTACTAATATTTGGTCATAGTTCATATGAATATCCAGGGGTGAATTTTATCTTGTATAAGATTGAAGTTAAAATGTTAAAAAAAAAGATAAAATGGTTTTAAAAGGATGCAACATTCACTTGCAGGCAGATCTGATTTGTAATTGGCAGATCTGATTTGTATTTGTTGTAGTGATAAATCTGTTGACTGTATTGAAAGAATATTTTATGATGTAACCCTTTCCCTCATAGAGGAAACCATGAAAAGACCTATGCGAGCAACATGAAACCAGATCAGCCTGCGAGTAACTCGCAAGCTGATCAGGTTTTATGCTGTTCGCTGCTCCTTAGTGGTCTGGAAATGAGGATTTTGTAATTAAATTTGGTAAGGTTTAACTGTGGTTTTCTGCAGATCAGGCTTTATGTGGTACCTGTTGAGTGCGTAAAAATGAGTCTATATGAGGGAAAGGGTTAAATCATATAAAGTTTATAATGCTTCTGAATCAGTGTACCTGGGAGGGAAGGGACATATTATTTTTGTTCTATCTGTTTGTCTGCCGATAACTTAACCTTGGCCATAACTTGAGAACTATACAAAATATTGACTTGAAACTTGAAATATATATACCAGTAGTCTCTAGGAGAAATGAAGTGATCAAGAACCATAACTCTACCTGGTCCTGTGTCCTGTTTTTTTAATTTTCCCCCTTTTTTAAATTTGGGGTCCAGATGGTTAGGTTAATACAGGAGCATTTGGTTTTACAAACAGGTCTTGTTTTCCTTTCTCTTATTTACTATATGTGCTGCCTGGTTTCCAAGTCATTGATAACCAACATACCTACACCTTAAGTTAGTGACACATTTATCAGTTGTCTTAAGATCAGTCCTACACTAAAGTTAGTGACACATTTATCAGTTATCTTAAAAACAGTCCTACACTAAAGTTAGTGATACATTTATCAGTTATCTTATGAACAGTCCTACACTAAAGTTAGTGACACATTTATCAGTTATCTTAAGATCAGTCCTGCTAAACAGAATCTCTCAAATTCTGCTTTCCTCAATTCAAAACTCTCGCATACTGTATCACTTCAAAAATGACATTTTGAAGAAATTATGTAAGTACTTGTGTACTCATATATAATCTACTGTAAGACCTATCTAATAAAAACATACATACAAAGTTTATAAATATGTAAGTAGGTTCTTCATATCTGAAAGTTTTGAATTGAGAAAAAATTTGATTTTAGAGTAACTGTTTTTTCGGAATGAAGGCCAAAATTGAGAAGTTTAGACTGATAAACTTTTGTCATGGTATAGACAAAATACTTAAACAATTTATTGTTAAATGTTTCTAGTTCCTACATGTGTCAGTTGTTATGCATGCTTGTAAAATGATGTAGAAATAGCAGAAAAGCCCAAATTTTACCTCAACTTTCAAATCTGATTGATAACAATGTAAACTTTAAAAGATTATTATCTTAGTTAACAGAAACATCTTGTTTATTTTAACTTTTTTTCTTATTTTTTTTCTTATTTTTTTATATGCATCAAAGTTTATGATGTGATATAAACTATAATTTTGAGTTGAAAAAAAAAATGATACACCCCAGAGTTAGAGATCAGTAACAGCTCACAAATTAAAACATTTTATATAACATATTTTCGACTACATTATTAATTGTTGCAACATTATCATTGATAAGTTACTGATGAGCAAAGAACAGTGTAGAATCTGATCGGCCTTATCAGTTTGATGTAGGTTGTTTGTTTATTTTTTTAATCAATTTATCAAGCTCACAATCAATCCAACATTATATGTTCTGTGCTTAGTATTTCTCCTTTTAGCTCTTGTTTTTTGACGAATGTTGATGTTTTTGAGACATTTATGGTTTATTAAATTTTGGAATATATTGGAATTTGTCTGTTTGATTGTTTATTGGGTGTAACGTCCATCCAGCAGTATTTTAGTCATTTGCTGTTGGAGTTCTGCAACACTGCAGTATCACCACATCAGTCAGATTATCCTGCCACTGGGTCAACCAGTTCTGGAACTACCCCCATAATTATGCTGAGCTCCAAGCAGTACCATTTCTTTGACTTTGGTATGTCGCGGCCAGAGATCGAACCCATGACCTCCGATTCTGGGGCATACACTCTGAACACCCGATCAGCAGGACCAGTATTAGAACTGTTCTCGTGCTTTTAATTATTTATGTCACCTCATTTTGTGCATGTATCATTCCCCACAGGGAAGCAGATTATCAAACTTTGCTTTGGTACATGTTAGACTATCCTAGTAAACCTAGCTAAAAGGCAATTTAATCGGTAGCTAGTGTACAAATAAGATTCAACGTTTTAGCTCATTGTCCGCTATTGTGATATCACACTTTTATCAACAAAAGATTGCTTTAGATAACCTCTTTGAAACTAGTAAAATCCATGGATGACCTTTCACAAAAGCTGCTAGATTAAACTTGGCAGAAATTTAGTTGCCATGGTTGCCATAAACAAAAGTTGATAAAAAGAAATATTCTCCAATGGTAAGCAAACTAACCCAAAATAACGAAACAAAGTTGATCTTTCGAAAAACCAGTCTCCCAGTGATCTGTGATGTTTTTTATTAATGTATGTTGAGAAATTTGAATTATTCTATGATTTTGTTTGTTTGCTTCGGTTAAATTTCCAACCAACAGTATTTTAGTCTTCTTTTTATTTAGAATTGAATATAATCACATCGAAGTTCATAAAATAAATGCCTTTGGTGATACCACTCAACCCTCACCGCCGTGGGTTCGAATCCCGACAGGGTCACCCGGATTGTTCATACGTGGAAGCCTACCAATTGGCTTGCAGCAGGACAAGGATCTACTCTGTTGCCTCTAAACGACTATTAAATAGCATTTTGGGATTTTATTCTTCCTGGACGGGTTTGATAAATAATAAATATGAAATGACAAGGAATGTTGGATTTATTTCATCACGTGACTAAAATTCTCTAAATATATGTACTTACATGGTCTTTTCTCATTACTTATACATGTATATACAAACAACTGATGAGACTACTGCAAACTATGGCAGTTTAATCTCACCGTTAAAATCATACGTATGAAAGACAGAGTTACATTATATGTGTGTCATCAACCATATCAAGAGGATCTGGTGACATGTTAAGAAATACATGTATTGACGATTATATTAACACGGAGACAAGAAGAAAAAGTGCACAGAATTTATCAAAATTGTAAGATATGCACTCTCTTTTGTCTCTCGTGCAACACGAAGACTCAGTTCCAGTCAGGTTCGAGGACCCCGCGGGAGACAGAGGCTTCTATGGATGCTTTTCCAGTCCTGTTGCTGACACTCCTTCCCGCAATATCTCGCCACCCGACATTTCCCACAGTGCTTCAAAGCGTCAGTCTTTGCGTCACATTTCCAACAGCTTACGTTTTCTGGGAGGGTTAAATACGCGGAGTCCATATTTTCAGCCATGAACAACGACATACTCCGATAATACTCTTTCATTTCTGGTTTATTTTGGGACAGTAAAACTGTTTTGTTTTCATTTTTAAACATCCACTGGAATCCTCTGACGTCATGATTATCTATGCCCTTCCTAGCCGTTACCTCATCACCAAGGTAAAGATTTGCTTGCTGGTGTCCGTCTAGCGATTTACGATATTTTGCTGATTTCTTTAGCTCAATAAACACAGGCAGTGGAATATCCTCGACGTACGTGTTATCCACGAAATGTCCTTCTATCTCCAGCCACACGTGGGGCATTGTAAGGTCTGCTTCCTCGGCCACCAGGTAACCATACACTAAGTCCGAGCCTATTTTTGCACTATGTAAACACTTACGCAAGACTATGTTCACTAGCCCACCTGCGTTGGACAAACGGTGTCTTCGTTGTAAAGCAAAACTTTCAGCCAATATCAAATTAATGGTTGGACTGCCTTTAACGGACCTCTGCACACCGAATGGGAACTCAGTAAAATCCATGTTTAACGTCCACTAAATTATTTTACCGTGTTTTTTTTTTCTGTCTATCACTTTACGTTATAAGTGGTTTAACCTTTGTTAAATTACACAGCAGTTATCTTTTCCCGCTCGTCATGCCCTAGTTATAAGCAGTCAAACGACATCGACAGTTTCCGTTTTTAAGGCGATGTTGCCCGAATGGTTACCAAGCAACATCACGCTAATGGTTATAGATATATAAAGACGAAGGATGTATTCGAGCCATTGTATCATCAAAATTACCGCATTTTTCATTATTTTTCTGTATTAATAGTCTAATAATAATAACAACACGCTGTAAAAATCAAAATAACGGATAAAATGAACCAGAAATCCACACGTATTGTTTACACTCGTGACACTGAGACACGGCGCATAACATAACAGCTTGATGTTTGGCGGGAACTAAGAAATATGTCAAACTGCCGCATTTCTCAGAGAGATCTGCATTTATAACATAATAGAAATACCGAGTCAGATTTTCGGGACCGTGGTAATAAGTTCACCTGAGCACTATATGTGCTCAATGTGAGCTTTTGTTGTCACCCTGTGTCGGGTGTCGTGCGTCGTCCGTCGTCAACAATTTGCTTTAAACGACATCTCCTCTGAAACCGCTGGACAGAATTTGATTAAATTTGGCAAGATGATCCTCGGGCGAACCTTCACAAAAGTTTCTAAAATAATCTTGATCCACGTAGAATTCTAGCTGCCATGGTAACGGAAAAATATGCAAACTTTAAAAATAATCTTCTTCAAAAATACTGGCCAGATTTTAAAATGTTTTAGTACAGATGTTCCTTTGATAACCCTCAACCAAGATTGCTAAAATTATTTCGATCCATGAAAATGCATGGCCGCCAGGGGCAGGGCTAATTTGTCTTATATGTACATGTATATAGTGAAAAATTTAAATGACATCTCCTCTGAAACCGCTGAACAGAAATTGAATATATTTGGCAGGGATGATCCTTGGATGAACCTCCACAAAAGCTGCTAAAATAAACTTGAACCATGTAGAACTCTGGTTGCCATGGCAACGGAAAGATAAAAAAATATGCAAACTTTAAAAATCATCTCCTTCAAAACTAATGGCCAGATTTCAAAATGTTATAGTACAGATGTTCCTTGGGTAACCCTCAACCAAGATTGCTAAAATTATTCCGATCCATAAAATACATGGCCGCCAGGGGCGAGGCTAATTTGCCTGAAATGTATAAAATGGAAACTTTAAATGACATCTCCTCTGAAACTGCTGGACAGAATTTGAGTAAACTTGGCAAGGATCATCCTTGGGTGAACCTCCACAAAAGATGTTAAATGATCTTGATCCATGTAGAACTCTGGTTGCCATGGCATCAAAAAAGATATAAAAAAAAAATGAAAACTTTAATCATCATCTCCTTCAAAACTACTGGCCAAATTTCAAAATGTTTTAGTACAGATGTTCCTTGGGTAACCCTCTACCAAGATTGCTAAAATTGTTCCGATCCGTTAAAAAAAACATGGCCACCAGGGGCGGGGCTAATTTGCCTTAAATGTATATTGTGAAAACTTTAAATGACATACCCTTTGAAACTATTTGACAGAATTTGATAAAATTTGGCAGGGGTGATCCTTGAGTGAACCTTCACAAAAGTTGCTAGCACAAATTTGATCCATGTAGAACTCTGGTTGCCATGGCAGCGGAAAGTTAAAATATGAAAACTTTAAAAATTAATCTCTTTCATAACATAACTAATGGCCAGATTTCAAAATGTTTCTAAAGATGTTCCTTGGGTAATCCTATACTCAGATGAGCAGTCCAGGGCCTCTATGGCCCTCTTGTTTTTCAGCTAATACTGTCCATTCCGAAGATCAGAAAATAGGTTGTATAACTGTAGTGTAATGGCCGGAATAACTAACACGAGATGGTGATCGCTGACAATAGGTTTATTCAGTCCACAAGGTATCTGACAAGGTCGGCCTGGTTGTAGTCTCTGGGGGTCTCTTACAAGATCATTCTCCAGACCCTTGACTGGCCAGCTATACATACTGACCAGTAGCCATGCACAACACAGCCAAACAGAAACCATGTACTACACAACAAACAAACAAAAGGTAGGAACTAACAACAGTAGGTGACTGTAACAGACGTTGCATAATCAGGACAACAGTCATGTTGTAATCAACATGGTATTTTGGTGAACCGATTTATTTTGTTCTTCTGGGTTTATTTATTGTTTAGTGTGGGTATTTTTATTCTTTCTTTCTCTCTTCCGTTCCCTTTCTTTCTTTCGGAAACTTTTTTCACTGACATGTATATTTTTAACTTACACTCGAGTACTTTGAGAGCTACTGACTTAAATGGGGTAAAAAAAACAATATCTTATCATTTTACACAAAGACCTAAACCCATTTGAAGATAAGCAACTCGGCTGATATAATCTCGCGTGGGGCAAGTGTATTCCGCGGACAATTCAGTTCAATGTTACTAACACCGAACAATACTTTTGTCTAGTTGTAAAAAGGTTAACTAAAATAAATTATTATGGTGTTTTGTCCTATTCTTTCGTCCTTTCGACATGAATTTGCGCAATTTAGGTCTTTGGTTGTAGATCTAGTTTGACTGAATTTCTGACAAATTGAAAGGGCCGCAATAACATGTCTCCCCATAATTATGTAAGCGTTGCCA
This sequence comes from Solen grandis, assembly GCA_021229015.1. Lineage (NCBI taxonomy): Eukaryota > Metazoa > Mollusca > Bivalvia > Adapedonta > Solenidae > Solen > Solen grandis. The sequence goes on from CM037777.1 coordinate 26,657,058, forward strand.
AGTACACTCACTATATTTTTAGTGTAATACAGCCTCTAGGTAATTTTCCATGGAATGTTTAACTCTAATTGAAATGCATTCTGCATAGCCACACGTTAACAAACATTGGCACAGTATAGTGTTTTATTGTTATGCAATCGATGCTTTAATTTTCCTTATTTTCTCGTATACATGTACTTCTGTATTTCATTGTTTCGAAATGAAATGAATTTAAATAACTGGAACTCACACAGTCTCACTCTCTCTCTGCATTGACTTTAACCTCCATTTTCTTTAATTCCCCACCACTCTCTCTCTCTCTCTTTCTCTTTCTCTCTTTGTGATATACGACGACCTCTCACTCTTTCTTCTCTCCCTCTTTCTATGAAAATGTTAACCAATAATCTAGCTATTTGTTTAATATTCTCTCTCTCTCTCTCTCTCTCTCTCTCTCTCTCTTAAGCGTGCGAATACTTCTTTATTCTTTTATTTGCGGATTTGCATCATTCTTGTTTTGTAAGGTATTAAAATTTTGAATAAAACGGTGAACATTAATGTCTGTTTGAAACAATAAAATATTAAATATGTATAGGTGACTTTTATTCGATAAAAAAGTCTTTAGAAAAGTGCCGGATTTTACAACATTATTCTACTAAAGTTTGATATCATAGAGTCTATAGTCATTGAAAATGCATTCATATTATCATGTACATGTATTGTGGTAATATAATAAGGAAAATGGGAGATCACCCTTGTTTCTAGAATATAGAATCAGGCGGACAATCTAAAAACACAATGTTGATGGTATCAGCATGATGTTATACTGAAAGTGAAACATTCAAATGTTTATGATATCAAAGGGATTTCCGATGACAATACCATGCCTATTCATTTAGAGTCATTAAAACGTATTCAAAGACTTCATGAATACGTAAGAGCTCCCTTGCTATACTGTAAAAGGGTAGTTCTAGGACTGGTTCGTCTGCTGTCTAGATAATGTGACTGGTTGTGGTATGGCGGCACTATATCTGTCTCATATAAACACAGTCAGTCTCTTTTCTTTTTTTTTTTTGAGGTTCTATATAGAAACCCCGTTTATTTTCCCCGTAATAGTGTACACAGGGTCGGGGCCATCCCCATGTACCCTTACAAATCATGTCAAGTGTTATTATAGAAAGTGTTACAACAACACAAAACAAATATCATTTTAAATAAATTACAAAATATAAGTGCACTGTATATGCAATAAAAAAAATGCTATTTATTTTTTTTCCTTATTGTCCATGAATATCTAAATAATCTTTCAGAAAGTTACATATATTCAAAATTAATTCATCTTTTAATATCATGTCTATGTTATTCAGAATAGAGTATTTCGATGCAAAATTAATACTACTTATGCTTCTTTTTTGAGTGTCAAACTTAAAATTATTTCTATATTTCCAAATCGCCCATTTAGTTTCATAGAGTACCATATTACATACCTGCACAAGTTTAAAGTTTTATATAAACCTAAAAGAATATTTTCAAAAGTTAACTCATATATCTCTTTGCAAAGTTCAAATATAAATTTTAAAATCTTTTCAGCGACTAATAATATTGGTTTTACAGAACAACATCCAAAAAATAAATGATATAGTGTTTCTCTTTCTTTTTTGCAAAAATTACATAGTCCGCATGACAGATTCATTAACTGCAATTTGTGTTCCGTAAATACTATATTGTGCAGCATTTTCCATTGAAATTGTTTTGCCTTGACAGAAGACGGAGATATTTTAATATATAGCCATATGTTCCTCCACGATATATAATTTAATTCATTTCCAATTTTTTCTTCACATTTAGTTTCAGTTTTTGATTTCTCCAAATTTAAAGTTTCAAACATAGATTTAATTAATCCTATAGACAATTTGCTGAAATGCACTTCTTTATGCTTAGCATTTTTAATAATAAGTCCATCAAGATATAGTTTGTTTATAAATTGTTTAGAAATAGTACTAGATCTTAAATTGTCAACGTATTTCACCGGAATAGCGTGTTTTAATCTACTCCATTCAGCTATCCAATTCCTCTTAATTTCGAGTTTTTGAAAAATTTGATCTGTGTTTATGAAAGATTTTTTGACTTCATCCCAAATGTCCCTAAGATAAAAAAAAATCTTGCTTTTTGTAAAGGGATGATAAAATACAGGTTTTCCATTATATAATATTTCATGATTTCCAAACAAATTTAAGCTTAGAATATTATCAATGTTGGAATTATTTCGTATACGGAAATCTATCCAGGCTAAAATTAGATCCTTATAAAATTCTGAAATGTTCTCAATGTTTAAACCTTCTATTGACGTACACCTGCTAAAAAGAAATCTATCGAAAAATATTTATCCACGTGTTTTAAATAATGTTTTCCAATTATATTCCAATTGTCTAAGTCCGCCTTTATAACACAGTCAGTCTCCAAATGACTGAAATATTGTCGACGTGACGTTAAATCGAAAAAAATTAAAGAAGCATAATCAATGGATTCCTGAAAACGTATAAAAGAATGTATGAGAACGTTACCGATATCCATCTACATAAAAAAGTTATCAAAGGCTTCATTTTGGCTTCGTGAATACGTAATCATACGTTTCATGAAAACGTTATCAAAGATTTCAAGAAAAAGGAATTAGGGCATACACAAGACAAACATCGCAAAAGAATTCCGACTTTCAATTTTATGGAACATAAAGATAACAAGGCGAAGTAATTTTCTAAATGCATGTACAATAAATGCAATCATCTTAATTTAGCACAGTGTCAGCTTATAACTTATCATTTCGACGGTCCATCAAAGTAATTAAAATGTAAAGAAAAGGACATCATCTTTTTTAAAAGCTTATCAAAACCGTTTAAGAATTTGACTTCCTCGAAGTGGATTGGGTGAGTTTCTCAGGACACCAACAAACCACATTGTTGATAAATCATACAACAAATGAATGTTTTAAGCAATTAAATCAGTATAATGTTATACCTGTGGCACGTTTCTCACACAAATCCATGAGTTTTAATGTACTTTTTCACTGGATGTGTATGCAACAGAGTGTTGCAAAAATAAGTCTCGAGGCAGAGGTACTCTTTAAGGGTGAATCACACTGTAACATGGTAAACAAATATTGCCGACAAGGTTTTCATATTCGGATGGATATCACTTCACTGCTCATTGAATGGGGGAAAACAACGTTTTGTTGTTCATGTGCTAGATAAATGCATGGGTTATCTACTAAATTTTAAAGAATGATGTTTGTTTTAAATGGAAGAGTTCTTGAAAACATATTTTCGCCACAAACGAGTAAAATCGTTACGTACAGCACGAAGATAATGGGAATATATGACGTTGCAACACTTAGCCGAGCTCTCGCTCCTGGTTTGCCATATCCGATCTGAATCAGCAGCAAACTCCATTCAGATCCCTTTTTCATGCACCAGTATTCTATGCAGTAACAATAAGGTTTTTTATCTATGAAAATGTTAAGGCATGTGATTGATCAAAACTCAATGATCGCGTAGAAAGATTAACACGTGAATACAACACATTTTTCTTTTAATTTGCAAAGCACTAACACACCGGATATACGTTCATAGTTTAGTTTATTGTGTGTCGTCTTTTCGATTTGACGAAATAGAGAGATCAGCAAATACGAAATAAATTGCAGAAACACGGGGTTTTCAAATGATCCTCTCGATTTTAAGATGTAAGCCAGTTCATATATGCTATATCCTTCTCGATGGACATGGTTTCAGTTATTTTCCACGGTGAAAATAGCATCGTCCTCTCTGGAATCGAACCCACAAAATTCAGATTAAGGGGTTTTTGGACATTACCATTGCTCTTTATATAGCGTCCGGTATTTGCCGTCTTACATCATTGTTGAAGGCCTGCACAAAGCCCACAATGCAAAAAGGTTGTTTGTTTCTACTAACATCTTCAAAAATAGTGTCGGTAGGTCGGCAAAATTTCGTCCTTATTAAATTAGACTAGACTAGACTATTTGAGTTTTACCGTCGCTTCGACAGTATTTCAGTCATATAGCGACGCCCAGCTAATTACAGGTGGAGGAAGACCCCGAATGCACGGAGGCATCCGGGTAGAACCACTGACCTACCGCAAGCCAGCTAGAAGGCTTCCTCACATGAAAATCCGAATGACCCTGCCGGGATTCGAATCCACGCGGTGAGGGGCTGAGTGAGTGCTAAAGTCAGCGACTTTACCCTCTCGGCCACGGAGGCCCCTTTTAAATTAGAGGATGTGATGTTTCCGAATTGTAGAAAAAAAGTTTAGGGTTAGTATGCGAAAAAAATAGGGTCGGTGGGGTAAGCGGAAACACATTTTTTACGCCTAAGCTGTTTAGTACTGCTTAAACATATGCATTAGCTACGGAAAATAATATTAATGTCTCTGTAAATATTATCATTGTTAATATTTTCCTGGTTACGGATAACGTGTCACTACATGCCATCGTCAATAAGCATTCCACTAAAAATAGTCTATATCATCTGTTCATGACATTATTTCATCTGCCAAGGATTTCCAGAAAGTAGCGGCATCCTGGGTTTCGCTAGGAAATTCTAATACTGTTTCCTTTTTGAAAATCTTCATCACACTTAACGGAATGTCTTTTGCCGGTATGTCTTCCATCTGAACGACAATGAGCACTTTCCTTTTAGATTCAACGGCCTCTAAACGTGCAATGTTCATTTCATAGTCACACCAGTCATCTTTCATGTAGTCTCGAGTGAAGAGAAGTACAGATTTTCGGCTGCTTGATATTCCATGGGCGATGTTTTCAGCAATAGAGACACCTGCGACAGAGTCTCGGTCCGCCACCCAGACGTTCAAGCCGTGGTCATTTTCAAGCGCTGGGACCAGACTCCTCTTGATAAAAACAGCTTCACTAGATGAGTATGAAACAAAAGCATCTTTCTCGAAAATTCTATCATACCCACTGTTCACATGTCGTCGATTCTTTTTGATGTAGAAAAAGTAGCGTAGTTTCCAACGATTTTTGTAAATGCCTATACATACACAGGTGCTGGCAATGCAGGCTCCGACTACAGCAAGTGTTATGACAAGCCATGTATAGTCTTTACAGTCCGTTTCTAATATTTCTATTACTTCTTCAAGACTTACAGGCTGCCGACCTCCGTTTTTTAGATGACACTGATCTTTATTAGACATATGAATAGCAACCTTGGTGTCTCTTATCCATTTCAGGAAAGGCAGTGTGTGACAGGTGCATTCTACTGGATTATACTTCATGTAAACCGAGACGTTGACTCTCTTATTGCATGGTTCTGACGCGATAGAATCAAGTTCTTTTCTTAAATGTTCAGGTAACATCTCAAGTTTGTTGGAGGAAATATCCAGAACTTTCAAACATCGACTGTTTTTCAGTTCAACATCCCACGATTCTATCTTGTTGTTTGTCAAATTAAGGATTCGAAGAGAATGCATTGGACTGAAGATATTTTGAGGCAGTCTTGCAATGTCATTTGATGATAAATCTAAATATCTTAGTTTTCTCTGTTTCCTAAATAGTTTTGTCGTATTTGAAGATGCTTTGTTAAAAACATGTCCAATGTGGTTTCCTCTCAAATTAAGACTGGTCAAATTTGGAAAAGATGAAAAGAAATTCATCTCGTTAAAATTATGACAATAATTTTCTGAGAGGTCAAGATGCTTTAAATTTTCAAGTCCGTAAATGGGACCATGCCACGAAGTTAAGAGATTGAATGATAAATCAAATGAGACCAGCTTCTCTGCCCCGCAGATGACTAAGAGGGGTATTTCGGCGACAAGGAAACTTTTCCTCCACTTCATTTTCGCGACATTCTTTGGCAAACAGATTGGGGAAATAGAGGAGGGTGCGTCCTTTCCACAGAATGCACAAATTATGTCAATGGGTTTAAACAGTAAGGCGTTCTTCGTTGATGACACAAAATGATTAAAATAAAAAGGATCGTAATTTAAATGTTGCCGTGAAATGTCGAGTAACAGAAGGTCTTTTGCGAAATACACGTACTTTGTATACTTATCATACGTTAACCTGTTTCCAGAAAGTGTCATATTCCTAAGACTTGTTGGAAACTTGTACGGGTTGAATACCTTTTCATCAAAGACCTCAAGCTTGTTCAGGTCCATGTGAAGAATCGTCAAATTTCTTAGAGTGCTCAAGTTTTCTACATGATTAGCGTTTAAGATGGTACCACGCCCGTAAAAGCTATGGATTTTGTTAACATTTAGCTCACGCAAGGAAGTTGAGTTTCGTAAGCCATACAGTGCCGTATTCATGCCGCAAAATTCTAGATTAGAATTGTAGGAAAAGTCGAGAATTTCTAACCGTTTGAGTGGCGCAAAGGCATTTGCTTCGATACTGTGAATTTTACAACTGGACAAATATAATTCTTTAATTTGATTAACATTTGCGAATGAATCATTTGTAACTAAGTCTTTATTGCATTTACCCGTCACGACTCCACTCAGATGTAATTTAGTTAGATTTGTAAGATTTGTAAAGCCACGATCAAACGTGCAATTTCTACAATAATCAATGAATAGACCTTCCAAATGTGTAAGTGGGGCTAATGCTAAATCCAAGCCGTTGAAAGTTGAAAAATTATTGACCTTCATATTCAAATGTAACAGTTTACCTAGTGGCTTAAAAATTTCGGAACCAAAACTTTCCGGTAGACGCAATCTGTTGTCAGTTAAGTTCAAATACAGTAACTTATCCAGTCCTTCAAAGGCTCGTGGCTCAATAGACAATAACTGATTCTGATTGAGGTATAACCAGTAAATCCCCGAAACGTTTGAGAACGAATCATTCAGAATAACTGTAAGGTTGTTTCGACTCAAGTCCAACAAGCAGAGGGTTTTGAAACTGCTGTTATCCGCTGGTGGTGGGTACGATACCGGAACGGACGTAAGGTTGGTGTGGTTACATCTTAGGGCGTACCCAGCCCCACCCCCACACTGAGCTCTGTCCCTGACTTCAAGGGCGGTGATGTTACATGGCGAACCGTCAACCCGGACTTTATTCAGGGTCAGTGCTGTTGCTATGAAAACGACAGCGATTTGTAGAAGTCTTGTGTTCAAATGTACTGCCATCATCTGTTAAAACGATAATGAAATAAAATACAAAGTCAAAGCCAGGAACGAAGAACAAATTCTAACAAGGCAGTCCAAAGGACAGCTATATCCCCCGCCGCTGCCTTAAAAAAAACACTTTCCGTACTACTGTTGTAGTGGGGTTTAAAACTGCATTTTATGTAATAAAGACAACATTTTGATGTAGTTGACTTTCCGTTGTTCAGAAAATATAGCATGGAAACAAAAATATCCAGGAATGAACACTGAACCATCAAATGTAACCTTGAACTTGAGCCAACATGACTGTCACCTGTGTTCTGCATATCGCCTAATTTTTTAATTAGGGAATTTTTAAAATTTGGGGAATTAATTGAAATTGAAGGTTCAAACATATGACCCTCAAGTGTGACCTTGACCATGAGCCGACATGACTGCAACCTATGTTCTGCATATCGTCTCAATTAGATATATATTTGAGGCAAGATTCATGAAAAAAATAAAAGGGGTATAGGAGATATGGAGCGGACACGAAATTGAAATGGAAATTGAAGGTTCAATCACATAACCTTCTAGTGTGACCTTGACCTTGAGCCTACATGGCTGCCGGTTGTGTTCTGCACATCGACTCAACTAGGTTTACATTTGAGGCAAGTTTCACGAAAATCCTTCAAGCGGTATAGGAGATATGGAGCGGACACGAAATGTTACGGACGGACAGACGGACGGGCGGACGGACAGACAGACAGACAGACGAAGGCCATTCCTATACCCCCCTCCCGCTTCGCGGCGGGGGATTAAAAATGTCGAGCTTACTAGATATTCACGTTGTTAACCTGATGATATAAATATCATAGAGTCTTCCTCTTTGGACATATGGTATAATGACTACCACTGAACAGAGCACATACTGAACGATACAACATCGGTATTTGTTTCAGTGAATTTTGCTGTTATGAAAAATTGTCATTGTAAAGAATACATCCGGCTCATTAATATGCTGACGCAACATTTCGGACTCATCCTAACAGTACATGTGCCGAATGATCCACATAGGAGAGAACAACATCAAAGCATACAGCTTGTACATATTAATGAACAGGATGTAATTAAAATCAACCGATCACAATGTCAAGTGGATATAACAGAAGCACAAATGCAGCACACAGTAAGTCATGTGGACAAAACAGAAGGACAACTGCACCACACAGTAAGCCAAGTGGACATCACAGAAGAACAACTGTACCACACAGCAAGTCAAGTGGACATCACAGAATGACAACTGCACCACACAGTAAGTCAATTGGACATAACAGATGGACAACTGCACCACACAGTAAGTCAAGTGGACATCACAGAAGGATAACTGCACCACACAGTAAGTCAAGAGGATATAACAGAAGGACAACTGCACCACACAGTATGTCAAAGTGGGCATAACAGATGGACAACTGCACCACACAGTAAGTCAAGTGGACATCACAAAAGGACAACTGTACCTCACAGTAAGTCAAGTGGATATAACAGAAGGACAACTGTCCCACACAGCAAGTCAAGTGGACATCACAGAAGGACAACTGCGCTCCACAGCAAGTCAAGTTGACATCACAAAAGGACAACTGTACCACACAGCAATTTGAGACGACATCACAGGACATCTGCACAACACAGTTAGTCAAGTGGACATAAAAGAAGGACAACTGCGCTATTCAGCAAGTCAAGTGGACATCACAAAAGAACAACTGCCCCTCAGAACAAGTCAAGTGGGCATCACAGAAGGACAACTGCACCACCTATAATGGTATATAAACCCCACATGTTGGTATTACAACGCCATTTAATGACATTTACATCCCGCGTGATGTCGTTACATTCTCACACAATGACATTAAAACCCCATATGATAACATTTCAACCTTACATGATGATATTACAAGCCCACATGATGATATAACAACCCAACAAGATGACATTACAACCTCACATGATGATATTACAACCCCACTTTATGACATAGCAATTCCACATGATGATAACACGACCCTCAAAATGCTATATGGACCCATTTAACATTAATGGCGAACATAAGACAGCTGTGGCATTCCACACTTTCTTGATGATAGAAAAAAGTTGTTCGTGAGAGTCTCAATGTTTTATTAATCATTTATTAATTATGACAAAAAAAAAACAGTATTCGCACAATCTATTAAAATAGAGAGCTCCTGACCACTACTGCTTGCTGTTTAGGTATCTTCCAAGTCAGTTTCGTGTAATTTGTTTGCTTATTGGATTTAACATTCCGCCGACAGCTTTTCATTCATTTGGAGATTACTTTTCTAATTGAGACATATAGTGCTGCCACACTACAGTATCATACCGTAGACATGTGTCATGATACCACATCCAGTCATATTATCTTGACACTGGGCCAACCAGTCCTGGAACTACCCATATATGCCGAGTGCTAAACAAGGGAACTAACCCAGTATCAATCAGTACGACTTAAATATGTCAAGGCAAGGGGTCTAACCCAAGAACTCCTAGTGCTCTACCCACAAGGCCACCGAAACCGGTTGTTTAATTTGCTTAAAATATATTATTAGTGGATATCAGCTATGTCTCGTGAGATTTATGTCTAATACTGGGATTTATATCAATGTGACAGAACTGGCGGCTGCGTAGCTGCTTGCACGTGGAATAAGGAGCCGCCTACACATCTGATTCAAGAATGCAAATTTAAATAAAATTTTAAATGAATATATAATTTTCACAATATTGTGAAAATTGTGGATAAAGATACTTTCAGCGGGGATTTCCTCCTGTCATGGTATCAGATAAGGAAGAAATCTATAAGGAGTTTCATCTTTCCCATTGTTTTCATAAAATAACTACCAACTTTTACTTCCAGTTGCAAGATTTATGAATCATAATATTCCAAGTGTATCATGCCAATTTCTTGTATTTATAGGCGATTTATAGCGAAAATTAGGGTCATGAAAACTTCTACATCAACGAAATCGCTACATTTGCTCCGGCTACACGGTATATAGTTATTTGATCCATCATTCTCGCTGCATATTTAGCTTCATAACTCAATTAAGAGTGACGGAATAGTTACGCGAGTGCCTAACAGTGAAGTAACTATGCTATCTCTTAATTAACTACATGCTTTCATTTGTTGTAACTATTTTCTTTTACGTAGTTTGGAAAACCTTTTTTAGTACTTATTCTTCTCGATGTCTCCTTGTTAGAACCAGTACTTTTCGCAAGCGAAGATCCAATGATGAATCATGGAAGCAATGGGATTTGAGCCTCTGACCTCTGGGTCCGCAGTTATGTAGGATACCACTTAATGAATTAAAGACTAAATATTCCAACAACAGTTTAACATGTTCCCCATATAAGCATCTATCTCCCAGACCAGTTTTGATCAAGATTATGAAATAAGCCATACATTTTTGACAGTTTGGTTAAGCAATGTTGGAGTCTTTCTAATAAGATTGTAATAGCGAAACAGAAAATCACACATTACATCATAGGTTTATAAAAATAATCAGACTTACCTAAGTTGCTTATTTTTCTTAGTCTAAAATGTGTCTTTGCTTCTACAGCCCGACATCTTCACGTCTTGACAATGGAGGAAACTGAATATCTTTGAACAGGAAATAAAATCCAGCCTTACATGACGTCATCCCATCAAGGAAAATATGTGAATAATAGTATAGAAAAAAAACACCGCTTTAGTACGAGTTCATCGATCAACCTTTTCACAATGGCAGCTTTGAATATTACTAAATTAATACAAAGAAAGCAATGTAAACTAGATGAGCTATGTCACACTGTTCCATGAACTGAAATATTTTCAAATACGGAGGCATTGTGATGTATAATAGGAGAAAACAGGGCTACAGAATCTAAAAAAAAAACACACAGTTGCAATACCATATGAGGACCTATGTACATGTGTATAATTTTATTTTTCTCATAAAATAAAGACAAATATCCTTTTTATACATGTATTTCGTTACTTATTAATGCCATACAGTGTTTTGTGTATTTTTATTAGACCTCCAGTGTTTGCTCTATATCTGAATACAAAATATTGAGTATGTGATGAAAAAAGAAATATATACATGTATATATTTTAAGGTAATCCATACATCATTTAATTGTAATCATTGTCCTTCAAGGTAACTTGGAAATTTTAGAATAACTGCAAGCCTTTATAGACTTTGAACACAAGGGCCTATATTTCTCAAAGTCAAGGATGCTTGCATCTACACTGAAGTCTTTTTAAGCATTTCAAGGACCATGATGAAAATATTATAGATGATGAATTACATTAAGCAAACTTTAAGGAAATTTTCTATAATCTATTTAAACAAAAGATGCATTGTTAGTAAATCAAGATGTGAGGAAATTTATGTTATATGTTTTATCTCGATTAACAGAAATCCTATCTTTAACAGGAAATTTAAAGTCGTGTTAAACTGAGCATCAGTAAATGAGTTTTCAGAAAAATAAATGTTCATTTTGAATCCACTCTCCAGACATGTATTCCACAGTTGACCATTATGACACGTTTTCTGTTTCCAGGGCAACCACTCCTGAAACTGATATTTTATTGAATATATACTTGTTCATGTCATATATTGTTCAGTTTGATGCAAATGCGTGAAAGTAGATCTTGTTTGAACTCGAGAAAAGGCTTTATATTAAATTTCTCCGATATGTCAGATCAAAAACACATTTTAAACGCATGGGAGCCGCTAAATGGATATGCATACATTTGCAAGTTATTATGCATCGTATAATATGAACACTTTGATTAATTGATATATCTAAATCTTTCTGTGGCAATACTTTGCGTGATGCACCACTGCCATTACTCGGTATGCTGGTATCCCCACGAAACTTTGTCGAACTCATCTTCTGTCACGTATCCGTCTCCTGAAAGAAAGTTAGACCCCCAATATACTTTTTATAATATGCTAATCTTTCATCCTATTGCTTTATATAGAGGCCTAAAATACTTAAGCACGTAAGGAACTGATTAAATTCATAAAAATGAAATTATTGTCATGTTATTTATATAAAAGAGCTGCGAAATCGAAATAAAAATGACTGGAAAATGCTGAACTGGGATTTGATCTAAAATAAATTTATCATATGTTCTTACCATCTAAATCAGAAGAACTAAACGCTTTTCGAACATTGCCAGCTCTTCCGGTCACGTGAATAAGTTCGTGTAAGGTGATGGCACCATCTTTGTTTACGTCATACAACATGAACTGGTTTGTATATTCCTTTATTGGAACAAACTCCCCACGCACGACCTTGTTGGCAGTTTTAGTAGAGGCCTTGAATTAAAAAAAAAAAAAAATAAAATAAACATGATAAGTGATTTGGGAAAGGAGAGTCCCTACGCCATTGTTACATATTGAAACAACCAAAGGCGTAAAAATGTTACTGTAATAGCTCCTTTGTTTGACGAATAGCATATAAGGACAGTTCCACGACTGGTTGGCCCAAGATCAGAATAATGAGACTGGGTGTGATATCATGCCACTTGTCTACGGCGTGGTACTGTAGTGTAGCGGCACTACATCTCAAAAGTACCCAAATGACTGAAAAACTGTCGGTTGGCCGTTAAACCCAAAACAAGCAAACAAAAAATGAAACAACATTAAACATGTGATTATCAAAATTAGAAAAGAAAAAAAAATATCGTTCAAATTCATTAAAATCATGATTGATATTTCCCATAAATTTCCGGTTGTTTTCGGCGGCAAAAATATATTGTGTGACTATCCTAGTCAAAAATGATAACCACGTTTTGAATTATATATATATATATATATATATATATATATATATATATATATATATATATATATATATAGTATGAAGGGATGTATACATCGGCTGAATAAAAAGAAAAACGGCTAGCCAGTTTAAGTGTATTAATAAGAAACATACGTTTTGTAAAGTTTTGTTTTAACAATTCGATATATCTAATGAAAACCTTTTAGAATCTATACAAATATTTCCTCTCCAAGTTATAGAAGAATATTTAGCATTATGCTTACGTTACTTTTTTTCCTAACCACCATTGTATACAATCTTATTGTCCTGAATTATCGAGATAACCGCCGACTTTACTTTATCGGTGTACACTAATGTACTCTACCTTTGCATCATTTCTTTACTACAGCTGCTATCAGATCTTTTTGAATGCATTCAAACGCAACAATATGTATGGCTTTAGGGTTTTGTGTTTAGAGCAGTATTAAATATTTTCTACATATCGACTGACATTATTTTTCATTGACATTATATTTCGTTGACATTATGTTTCGTTGAGTATCTGAGGCAGTTAGTAGGTACATTTTTTTATGATTTATATCCCAGAAAAACAAACATTCCTTGGTTTTAATGGTAATGCTAAAAAGTCACCAGTTAAGATTAGTCCCCAGCGAAAATTACCGATCAGAGTAAAACGTGATCATAACGGTGTTGATCATGTAATTGTATAAGAAGTATAAGATGTTAAATCATTAATTTTTATCGACATTTAATTTCGTGGGAACATATATTCGTGGATCTATGTTCCAGAGAACATGAGGTCTATTTAATAGACTAGTTTTCGCAGGCATTTATATTCGTGGATAAAACTCACCACCACGAAAATTAGTGTCGCGAAAATTAATGATTTCACAGTAAGAAGGGGTTGTGGTGCAACAAGTTCAGGTGTACAACAGCACGGTTTGTATTAAATGCAGTAGGTTCTTTAGTGGAAACATCAAAACTTAGATCCGGTGATTTATTTGAAACGACTAATTTGTAGATAGTGTATTTTACATTTTATTCTTTAAAGATGGGATACCATTTTATGTAAAACTGTTTTATAACAGTAAGCAATATGCGTGAAATATAACTTTATCATCTCACTCCGAAATTGCATCAGACTATTATTCTGCTGCCGAGGAATTTTTCAATTAACTGCGTTTTGTTTACTCGTTACTATTTAACGTAGCTTTATAATCAAACCATAAAACTGTTCTTTTAGAAAACAGTCCCTTAGATATGAATTATATTTGAGTATCCACATAGTATAAGCAAATGGCATGTCAAACCCCATGTTTGTATTGATTTACATGTTGTAATAAAAGTTCTTTAGCCTCGCCGTCTTCAGCTTAGCCAATCATATATATTCGGCAATCCCCGGCCAATCCCGGTAACTTTTTAATTTTGGGTTTGTAATAAAAAAAAAAAAAAAAAAAAAAAAATTTTTTCCCTTTCAGTATTGCTTATACATAATTAACAATATAAACAATACCTAGTCAAATTTAATTGCATTCCTTAAACAATGCTTTTGGCAATTTCCACAAAACATTTGAACAGGAATATGGCCAAGACATGCTAATTCAAATGTTATTAACACTGTGGATTGACTGTAGTTTCATATCATAAATAACTGTCAATAAATTGCCATATGCATACAAGAATAACCTTCAAAACTGACACATGCAATCTGATTTAAATTTACAATTCAGTTTCAAATCCTGCATCCACTATTTCTTTTGAAAGACATATTTTGCAATAAGATTTAACTGTGCGTCATTCTCTTTATCTACTACTGTTTTACAAACATTCTTACAATATAACACTTAAGACTGAAATTATCGTTTGACTGGAATATTTATAGTGCCTCGATGAATGGGACAATTGTCACGTTTGTTTGTGTATTAAATGCCTTTATTGACTTAGAGAAAAAGAGACTTTAACTCTAAGTCAAAGAATGCATGTATCTGCAATGAAGACTTTTTATGCATCTGAAGGACCATGAACATCATTCAACGATGGATGGATTACCTTAAGTACAATTTTTATTTTCGAGAACATGCGGCATGGTCCCAGTGTCAGGATACCTTTTCTGATTATGTTTTCTGTCTACTTTGCTGTACCCAACAGATATATTAACTGTAATATCGCATATTTGTTGACTTTATTTCTTTGTAAACTGAACACTAAATACGATTTTATGAGCACATATATTCGTGCATTCATATGCTAGGAAACGTGTTCGAGCTAAATTAAATGAATGATTTTTTCAGGCTGATATTCGTGAATTAAAACCTAACAAAAATTTATGAATTAAGAGTTTATATCTACCAATATCAAATAGGAAGCACGCTACAAAACGATATTGTTTACTCACCTTGTTTATATCTGACAGTATAACTGGTTGCGACATGAAGGTTTCGTTGCTATGGCGATGATACTTTTTATCATAACCATGGTCACCAGTATGATTCTCCTGAATGTGTCTATGCCGAGGCTTGACCTTCACCCGACTTTCACCACGCCTCGCAGTTACACGTGCACATGGTAGCAGCAGCAGTAGCAAAAACACTGCTACGAAACAAACACTGTATCTCAACATCCCGAGCGCCATTATTTCCACATCATAAACAAAAATGAAAATATAACACTTTTATAATATACACTCTGAAAAAAAATCGTAAGTAATTACACACACTAAATTCATATATCCAAAATCTTCACCGAATTAAACGCAATGGTTTGGTATGCAGCAAGGGAATTAAACTGCAACATGTGATGATTTTATGCTATACTTGCATATTTCACTTCAATACCATGCTGATTGTTTCTATTACACGTATCGAGTAGCTTAACTTCACATTTATCGTATGGCGAAAAGATTTGAAACTAATGTTTTATTTTATGGCCCATGTATTATGCAAATGTCATCATCGTTATTAGATGGTGGATGATTTACATAACTGATAAAGAAACGCAAGGGAAGCCCAACTGTGTTGTACGTGTATTTTCCGAAAGACTTTCGATGCAACGTAACAAAACAAATAGAACCGCGCACAAGGTGAAAGCAATGATTTACATGATACGAACGCTACTTTTCTTAAGCCATTCATCATGTCTAACTGCATAACATACGCCATTTGCAAGTTCATTTTAATTTAAAGGACATCAGAGTTTTCGTTTTCACTTATGTCATGTTTCTTAATTTCTTTTAAAAATGGGGTTAGTTATGAATTATTCATGATGAATATTAATGAGAAATAAACACATACTGACACATATAATGCAATTTCACAGACACACACACACACATTGATACACAAACAAATAATAACATACACGTACATATAAATAAATTTCATATCTTAAACCTTGATGCATTTGTATCTAACTATCGCCAAAACGATGTGTTGATTTTGAACTGAACTTATTTTTTCAGACCAAGTTTTTACATGACTTATACAGACAATGAAAAAGTAAATAAGAATACCATATCATTAAATCACCCATATTTATAGTTACTTGAATTTAAAGTCCCAACGACAGTATTTCAGTCATGTGAATACTATGTCTACAGATACAGTGCTGCCACACTGCAGTATCACGCCGCAGACATGTGGCATGATACCACACCCGGTCACATTATCCTGACACCGGGCCAACCAGTTCTGAAACTACCCTTATGGTGAGTGCAAAGTAAGTACAATTTTAAATATTCTTGGTATGTCGCAGTCGGAATGAGACAATTAATATCTACGGAATACCGTTAGGGCCATCGCCACTGGCTGAATTGTTAAGGTACCCGATACACGACAGTACGATGATGATAATGCGATATCACGATGTTACGACGACGATAACGCGAGACCACGATGATGATACAACGATAGCACGATGATGATACTGCGAGAACACGAGATAACGATGATGATAATGCGATATACTATCGTGCTATCGTCATCGTGCCATCGCGGTATCACCATCGTGCTGTCGTGTTGTCGTACTCTCGCGTTATCATCGTACTGTCGTAGTATCATCATCGTGCTCTCCCTTATCATCATCGCACTGTCGTACTATCATCATCGCACTGTCGTACTATCACCATCGTGTTATCGCCTTCCGGTGAGCATGCGCGAAGAAATGAACACAACCTAGCAAGCAACAGTAGCGAACAATAAGCTCAGCAAACAATAAGTTTCAGAGTTATCCCGCCTGACGAAATCGACAATTCCCTATCCTATTTTCGGGAATTTACCGGACAACAGGAAATTATCAGCACAATCTATCAAGCAATAGTGAAAGAAATGATAATATTTGATATCAATAAAAACCACTGGTTAATCAAAACGGCAAAATTCAAACTCTTATATATTTTCAACAATGTATTAAATATGATAACTACATTGATTAAACCAGGAAATATTTTTTTCTGTTATATTAAAGGAAGATAGTGAACTGTACACACTGTACAGTACTGTCTAATGTTGATCAATAAACAAGTAGGTACCTCAGAGTAATTAACTACATTGTAGTTATATGGTTGATTTAAACACCCTATTAATAGCTTTAGGAAAGTAAAACAACAACATATATCAGAAAGATAAAAACATTATAATTTAATCTATCAGACCAGATCAGATCAGAAGATATTCTATATAATATAAAGGGCCTGATCTGACTTAAATATAGGGCTAAATTGTAATATTTATATATGTATTAAATATACACTTAAAGATTTTTTTTCACAATTAAGATATATACAAAATAATATTTACAATATAATACAGGGCTTTCCAACTTCATTATTATTTAGGTCTTCCCCTCTGAATATTTCTTTAAAATCATGCAAAAAATAAATAACTTACTACGCCTCTACGAAAAATAAATAGCCATTCATAGCCATACATCTGACAATAGATTGAAAAACAATCAATGTGATCCCATAAGACTAGGTGTAGGCATGTAGCATGATGTAATAGCTACAAAATAAAACCAAGTATGGGTCTCAATAATATCCAGGTCAGAAGTTATACCGAATTCATATATGTTTATATAGTCCTAAAGGCAAAATTTTGCCGTTCATAGCCATATAGATGACTATAGATGGAAACCCAATCAATGTGACCCCATAAGACTAGGTATAGGCATGAAGCAGGATGTAATAGCTACAAAATAAGACCAAGTATGGGTCTCTATCATATCTAGGTCAGAAGTTATATCAAATTGTTATATGTGTAAATTGTCCTAAATGCAAATATTAGCCGTTCGTACCCATATAGATGACTATAGATGGAAACTCAATCAATGTGACCCAATAAAACTAGGTAAAGGCATGTAGCATGATGCAATAGCTACAAAATAAGACCAAGTATGGGTCTCAATCATATCCAGGTCAGAAGTTATATCAAATTCTTATATGTTTATATAATTCTTCATGCAAATATTTGCCGCTCTAAGCCATATAGATGACTATAGGTGGAAACCGAATCAATGTGACCCCATAAGACCAGGTATAGGCATGTAGCAGGATGTATTAGCTACAAAATAAGACCAAGTATGGGTCTCTATCATATCCAGGTCAGAAGTTATATCAAATATCAAATATACGTGTATATAGTCCTAAATGCAAAAATTAGAAGAAAATTAACGCGAGAGCACGATGATGATAGTACGACATCACGATGATGATAGTACGACAGTATGATGATGATAACGCGAAAGCACGATGATGATACTACGACAGTACGATAGCACGATGATGATGATACTACGACAGTACGATGATGATAACGCGAGAGCACGATGATAACTACGACACGATGATATAGCGAGAGCACGATGATGATACTACGAGACGATGATGGCGGAGAACGACAAATAGTATATCGCATTATCATCATCGTTATCTCGTGTTCTCTTAGTATCATCATCGTGCTATCGTACTATCATCATCGTGGTCTCGCGTTATCGGCGTCGTAACATCGTGATATCGCATTATCATCATCGTACTGTCGTGTATCGGGCACCCTAACAATTCAGCTAGAGGCGATGGCCCTAACGGTATTCCGTAAATATCACTACATAATGTTGTGTGTGTAGTCATCGTTTTACATCGAAACGCACAAAATATGCGGAGAAAAGGAATTGATCGAGCCGGATGAGCTACAGACATGCAAATAGGACCTTATAAAATGAAGTATAAAATCATCCAAATTTAACGCTATATGATTTAACATCCATTTATTGCCTACATCAAAATGTCATTATTAACATTAAGAAATACACTTTACTTGATGATGGCTTTATGTACGATGGTGTCAAATTATAGCCTCGTGTTATGATCGTGTCCTTGTATTTTGTAAGAAGCCATTATAGTTGGTATATCTGTTTCCTTGTTGACTGATTGCAATTTTAGCTCTTTAAATGGCATACTTATCTTTCCTTTATTATCTCCTTTTTCGTCCGTTAGGCCGTTTAGTTTCACCCTGACTTCCTGTGAAACACACAGTAATGGAGCGGAATAAAATTAGGCTTTTCAATGGTTATTATATACTTTGCTCAATTCCCATTGGTCATTGTAAAATTAGTCAAAAGAAAAGAAAGGAGTTGCGGAAACGAGTTCTTTAGATCTCTGTTTGTTTCAAAAGTTGAAGTTTTCTTTCCCTGCGAACGATTTGTCCCGAATAGTAAGACACTGCACCTTTTTACGGTAAACTGAAAGAGTAGAACGTTAAAAAACACATAGATTTCGGAATTGATTGTTCGACCCTGACAGATCCTATATTCAACAAAAACGTAACACCCGGTTTCGTTTTGTAGCCCGCAAAATGAAGTCTAATGCGCAGATGTTTTATGGTTGTAAGTGTCTACCAAGATTGTACAAATTATTTGGATCCGTGGTATTTCAAAGAGCTGCACTGACACGGGAATTTTACAACTATTAGACCAACTACAAAAGCTATTACTTGTTAAACAATTCACACACTAATCATCAAGCTTGTTACAACGGCTGAGTATCTTTTTTTTTTAAATATATTTCTTGTTTCCTTTAACATTTCCTTGGTATATATTTTCATTGGTTTATATCATAAGATCTGCCAAGTCCATTAAATACACATTCATTCGTTGATAAATCCACCAAATAAGCCCTCGAAATTTAGTGGCCCTCGAAAATAAAGGATATTTTAGTAATATGAAAAACCATTCATCATTCGAAAACATATAAAACACCTGTCTTGTAATAATATATTTACAAATTTATGAGCATTTGAATTTATACTTCATTTGATAACAAACCTAGTGTATTTATGATCACTAGCCGAAACCGAAATACTTACTGACTTTCAGTGGGGTCATATTTCTAAAAATGCAACATTTTATTTAAGATATTTTAATTGCAAACCATCAAAGGATTCTCCCTTTATCAAACAGTTTTTTTGTAACTTTTTTACCCGATCATGCAATGCAGTTTGAGTTAGAGGCTCTGGTATGTAACGCCACCAAAAGAATATTTGAACAACACAGCATTCATAATCTAAATGTTCGAAATAAAATCATAGAGAACCTGAATCATCGCTTGCTTGGCTGTTTCTTATTTAATTCGTGACTTCACACGGTTATTAAATCTAGCCGATTAGAATGAAAGAAAATTGCTTTCGTCATTTCCTTCGTTTTGACAATTTTATTAGCAAAACTAATACACTTAATCTTTTTGTTTACATTGTTTTTAACAACCCTTCTCTGTGGCTTAAACATGTGTAGCCAGGTTTCGCCACATGTTACAAATTTCATAAAATGATTTACATGTTTTACACATTTCAAAAATTAAAAAAAATGTATTTTGTACTTTTAGTCCTTTTTTGGTTTTTCGGCATCAGATGATACAGGCCAGTCACATTTACATGCAATATTGAATGAATACAAGTTTAAAGCGCTATTACTAAAATTAAACTAAAAATGAAGACAGATTAACTGCTGTAACTTATCAATATGTTAATTTGTTATAAGCACCTTTGCCCATACAGTTATATCAAACTTGAAAGACCATCCCCGGTGGCCGAGTGGTTTGAGCGTCCGCCTAGGGATCGGGAGGTCGTGGGTTCGATCCCCGGCCGTGACATACCAATGTAGTAAAAAATGGTACTGTTTGGGATCCCTTGCTTGGCACTCAGCATATAAGGGTAGTTGCAGGACTGATTGGCCCGGTGTCAGGATAATGTGACTGGGTGTGGTATCATGCCATATGTCTACGCGTGATATTGCAGGGTGGCAGCACTATATCCGTCTCCAATGACTGAAATACTGTCGGTGAGACGTTAAACCCAACAAACAAACATTTTTTTTTTTAACGTTCACGTAATGCTATGGACCCTAAATGTAAGCTTTACACTTTTCAAAACATAAATGAAATGGACACAGTATAAGGTATCTTTCTGAAACGTATGTAAACACCATTTTATACTTCCAAATTCATTTGACCTAATTGTTACTTTAAAAAGCAATTCACGCTTATTTTACACAATCAGTTTGCTTTTGTATAAAGTATTATCAGATACTTGACTCGACTATTTGAGTTTACCGTCGCTTCGACAGTATTTCAATCATATAGCGACGTCCAGCTAATTACAGGTGGAGGAAGACCCCGAATGCTCGGAGGCATCCAATTAGAACCACCGACCTACCCCAAGCTAGGCTTCCTGAAAGCCTTCCTCACATGAAAATCCGAATGACCCTGCCGGGATTCGAACCTACGAGGTGAGGGACTAAGTGAGTGTTAAAGTCAGCAACTTTACCCTCACGGCCACGGAGGCCC
>CM037777.1:26678917-26728917 GCA_021229015.1 Solen grandis
ACACAATTTAAATAAGATTCTTTTATGAAACTTGTTTTAAATAATCTATAAGTGTCCAGTTTACTGCTATTATGCATTTCTTCAAACCATGATTGTATATAAACATCACAAATTCTTTGAACGATACTTAATTTAAAAAAATTTAAAATATCTTATAATTTGAATATTAATGAACTTTGATCATTAATTATTTTGTAAAAATACTTTAATATACATATTTTTCTTTCTATATGTAGCGGGAGGCGTCCAAACTCACCGTATATCGCAACATTTGTTGTAGTTTGTCTTATGAACAATACCTGTTTTAGAAATTTAGTATAAAACCTTTCTATGTCAGGAGCTTTGTGGAATCCCCCAAATTTCGGCCCCATATGATAAGATAGGTAATATCATCGAGTCAAACAGTCTTACCTTTTCATTTACTTTTAACTTAATTTTTCTGAAAAGAGAATTTAGTGAAAAGAGTGCTTTTAGTGCTTGTTTAGATAAATATTTCTGGCATTTATTAAAGGACATATTATTAGACAAAGTTACTCCTAAATAATTAAAATCATAAACCGTGTTCAATTTTGTACCCTTATAATAAATATCAAAATTTTCTTTCCTGTTTCCTTTTTTGAATAACATAACTACTGTTTTATCAATATTAATTGATATACCCCATTGGTCACAATATTCAGATAACATATTCACTTGGTTTTGAAGACCTTTAATAGATGTAGAAAATAGTACTGTATCATCTGCAAATAGGAAAGTAAATAACTTAATATCATCAATAGTGACGGCATCTATATTTTGGTTAGTGCTTATATAATCATACAAATCATTTATAAAGAAAAGAAAAAACAATGGAGATAGAGATCACCCTGTTTAACACCTGAATTATTGTCAAAATATGAGGAATAATTATTCTTAACTCTAACACATGCTTTAACATCATTGTACATTGAACGCAACATTTTCAACATTTTACAAGATATTCCACTTCTTATCAATTTAACCCATAAACCGTTTCTATAAACTAAGTCAAATGCCTTTTTAAAGTCCACAAAAAAAAAATTTTTTTTCATTATTGATAAAAAAAAGAGAAAAATATTTAACAAATTTTTATAGTTTGTCACCTTTTTTTTTTAGGAACAGGTACTATGACTCCATTTAGCCATTGTTTTGGATAGGAAGCTGTAGTAAATATGTAATTGAATAATTTACATAACACTGGTGCTAGTATTACAGCATTTTCTATGAAAATTTCTGGTATTAATTTATCTATACCAGAACTTTTGCCTACTTTTAACGATTTTATGGAATTTGTAACTTCCTTAATATCAATATCTTTATCAAGTTCACATATGTAGTCATCTGTGTCATTATTGGATAATTCCAGTTCAATTTCAGGATTAATGAATGTATCATTACTTGCAAATAGATTATTGAAATGGGTATAAAACTCGTTTAAAGTTATATTATTAGGTGTTAATCTTTTCCTACTGACTTTTTTAATTTCTTTCCAAAATTGTGCTGGCTGCCTCTCTGCCAAATCTTGAATTTTTTTACTTTGATTCATGTTGTATTTGCTTTTAGCTATACGTTTTGCACGTTTATATTTACATCTTTTAATTTTAACAACATCTCTATTCTCAGAAGATCTACACTTTCTATAGTTTTTACATGCAATTTTATATTCTTTGGCTGAAAAACAGTCATTGTTAAACCAAGGACTTTTGTTCTGATATTTTGTGTTATATGATTTGTTACTGTTTATCCTACTGGTTTTTCCAAATAATGAAAACGCCCTTTCGTATAATATATTAGATATATCTTCTACTCCACTGTCAATGGAAATAGAACAATCAATTATATTGTCTACAATATTGCTTATATTAATCATTTCTCTATTTATTAGTTCGGTGAGTAAATGAGCATTTTCTTCTTTGAAATGAATTCTATCAATGAATATAGTATCAGAAGAAACATCTTCACTTTCATCAATAAGTAATATGGTTTGTATAGGGGCATGTGATGAACATGTCAGAAGATCATGTACAATAAAATCAGATATAAAAGGAAGTAGATCACGTGTGCATAACGTAAAATCTATTACACTGTTGCCACAGGCTGACATGTATGTATAGTTACCTATCCCAGCGTCATCACCTATACGACCATTCACTATTCTAATGTTAGTACTATTACATAACTCTAATAGTTTAAGTCCAGACGAATTTACTGTCTTGTCAAGACTAAACCTTACTGGAATATATTCATCTATAAATATATCACCATCATCATGAGGACAATGTCTTGTAACATCATTTACGTAACTGTTTGTGATATAAGTATCTGACCTCTCTCCACATCTGGCATTAAGATCACCATATATTGAAACAAGTCCCAGATTACTAAAATGTAGTATATCATTTTCAAGGCTTTCAAAAAACCCTAACTCGTGCGACCTAAAATATGGACTATTACTCGGGGGTATGTAGCAAAAACACATAAACAAATCACTATCAGTTCCAACAAAATATTTTGATAATTTGATCCAAATGAAACCATTAGAATCAGTTTTTTCAATTGAAATCTCATTTTTTAAATACTCTTTGTAAAAGAGACAAATCCCTCCGTGACCCCTTTTAGAGCGGTTTTTAATGCTTTCGGGTCTCGGTACACTAATCCTTTCAAACCCATCTAAATAAAAATCATCACCAGATCTTTCCCAAGTTTCTGAGAAAAAGACAATATCACAATCATTTATGATACAAAGAAAGTCTTCGTCAGTTAGGCAACTGTTTCTGTAACCAGTCAGATAAAAAATCGAAAGTGTTATCGCTCTTGGACAGGTGCCCGCTTTAGCTAGGTTCATTTTGCACAGGTGCCCGCATTATTGAGTTTTGCGGGCAAATAAACATATAGCAAAGCGATCCGGACCGCGAAATTTGCCCGTAATTAGAAGTTGCCCGTATTATTGAGGTGCCCGCTAAGTGAGTTTCTACTGTACTTGGATAAACTACATAACATTATGTATTCTAAGAAATCTACAGTGACTTCTACAAAACGACCTATATGTTTTAATTTCTGACCCATTGACATGTACTCACTAAATATTGATGACCCAAATATTGATGACCTTTGTATGTACGTTTGTTAATTTGCCATCAAATGGGATGGCTTTCCCTCACATCATTCTTCATTTTTTTCTGGAACCTTAAAAAAGTTTGCGTTACACTCGGTGCGCATATATTCAAAATATCGCTCACCACAAGACGTTGCCATGGCATCTGACCGTCCTGTCTATAACCATAAATTATATGCTTGGTTATCAATTATCATACGCTTTGGAAATGAAGCTATATTAGTGGATAAGTTTATCTGTTAATATTTAAATCAGCAAAATTATAATATTACTGATAAAATTTCAGACTACATTTGTAATTCAGACGACATTTAATTTTATTATTAAATATGTAGATTGGTTCAAACTGGTTGAACCTGCATTAGCTTCAAACTGGTTGAACCTGCATTAGCTTAAAACTGGTTGAACCTGCATTGCTTGGCATAACTCAAAAAATAGTGTCTATGAATGAGAACAGTACGGTAATAACGTAGTCTTGATTTTCAGTGAAACCAACGTGAAGAAGGGAAATCTCATACAAGCAACTGATTTATCTCAGAAGGTAGTAGAAGGACATAATAGTGGAAGGGCATACAAGACTAACACACACTACAATATGGAACCTGAAGATGTCTGTGGGATACTAATTCAACCTCATATTTAAGTAAGTCATATCCATATAAACAATAACAAACACAAGACATGTACTTACAATTTTATCCTTCACAAATAAATCATTTTTAAGAATGGGTTTGAGTGAATTGTTTATAAGGGTACCCCTCCTTTGATCACACATATATTTCTATTGCAGATGCAAGTGTGTTAAACCTAATTGTCATCTGGAAGAGACTTTTGAAAACATCGAGCAACATTTTGATCGATGTATTTAATTATTTTGAGCAGACAACAAAAGTTATTTTTCTTCCACCCGGTTACTCCTGGCTTGACAATGATCAAACCTTCACCTCCGTCAAATGAAACAGTTTTAAGTTGTGTGTGACAAGCTGACATGCGTACAAGCTACACAATCGTTTGTGAGATGAAAACATCAAAGAACTTAATTTTCTATGCTGTTTTTGCGGATGAATATCGATTGTTTTGATCAGGTGAATGCCGAAAAAAATAGAACTGTCATCACTGTAACTGTTAAAATAAACAAACCAGTTTGTGTTTTCATTAACAAAAATACATATTCATTCACCTCATTAATACCTCATTAACGCTCTATTAGCGAATGCACCACCCCTTATTAACATCAACACTATGAAATATATAGTTGGTACGCTTCGTCCAAAAATGGTACGTTCAGGCAATGATACGCTTGTGCAATGGCACGCTTCGTCCCGCTACCGTCATCACTTGCAGTTTTTGTGAATCCGTTCTGTTTTCATTATACCTATCCAGAGATTTCCATGTGGTTTTATTTTACATACTTTTTTGGGACGAAAATGCACGTGGGCCTAAAAATAGACCCCCCCCCCCCCGATCGGTAAGCGCGAAAATATGTTGCATTTTCTAGTTTCGGTTTCTGAATCGGTTGTTCTTTGTGAATAAAAAAGATGAACTGGAGAAAAGCACATTTCTAAATAATGGCATAGAATACACCTTAAAATACTGGGCAGTACTGTAAGTACTATATAAGTACATGGATACAAAGGACGATGATGGTATCGGACGATGACTTTACCCGTCATCGACGCCAGAAAAACACTTCAGCCAAAAATAACTGATCCGCAGAGAAAGACAAACGGTTTGTCAGAATATAAAGACGTAAAAGATTAAGAAAAAGTCATGGAATCAACAAATATGTCGTCAGCACTGACATCCATCGTGGATTACGAAATAAGGTATACCTATCTCTTCATATTCATGTATGCATAGAATTAGTTTTGTTTGATGACAGTGGTTGTTTTTTTTACTGGTTTTTTTTGTGTGTTTTTTTTTGTGTTTTTTTTTTTTTTTTTTTTTTTGTTAACAGTGATTTTTTAACATGTAGATCAAGTAGACATCTAGTAATAGGGGGATGTTCTATTTAAACAAGATTGTAAAAATGAACACGTATATAAACTAGCTGCTCACTTTATCAGCTTTTTAACAAGAGGGCTAAGATGCCAATCGCTCACGAGAAAGTACATCATTGCCTGTACAAACAGATTGCTTAAGATGTATGAGTGAAACAATGTTCAGAATTTTCTGACCCTCAAAAGATATATCATGACAAACATTCTGCCAAAGTTTGAGGATGATTGGACAAAATGTGCCTAAGTATACAAGATTTCTAGATTTGACTATGACTACTTTTCTGTAGCCCATTCTTTCAAACTGGTTCGAGATATCATCATGACAAACAATCTGACCAAGTTTGAGGAAGATTGGACAAAATTGTGGCCTCAGTGTGTAAACAAGATTTTTCTAAGATTTTACCATTACTGACTACCTTTGAATCCAACTCTGACCCATTTTCGTAAAGGTTCAAGATATATGACCACATTCTGACCACAAGTTTGAGAAGGAGGATATAATCGTGCCTTGCGTGACAAAAGATTTTTCATAAATTTCTGACCTTACTGACCTACTTTTGGATCCAACCTGACCCATTTTCGAAAGGGTTCAAGATATTATCAAGACAAACATTCTGACCAAGTTTGAGGAAGATTGGATCAAAATTGTGGTGTGGTATCATGCCACATGTCTACGGCGTGAAACTGCAGTGTGGCAGCACTTTATCTGTCTCAAGTAGACATGACGTCTCCAAATGACTAAAATAATGTCAGTGGGATATTGTACTCAACAAACATGTAAGAAGTGCTATATCTGCCAAAAGTCATCAGGTCTGGTCACAATCTTTCACAATTAAGCATCTAAATTTGACTGTTTGGAATGTAGGGTCAGCAAATTTGGGGATATGTTAATTGAAAAAATCAGTGTCATATTAAAATAGCATGAAAACAACTTTAAGAAGTTTAATTCATCAGTAACCATTTATAAATTTTGGGCTCAAGCTGAGCTTTGTGATTTTGAAATGCCAGTCATTTGTTAGCATTTTGTTTCAAATGTTATGTAGACAAGTACTTCTGTTACGTGATTGGCACGTGCCAAGATTTTCTTGTGTCCCCATCATTTCATGATATTGCATGTGATGAGAAAGGAAAATGTGCAGTTGAAAAAAAATGGACTCGAACCCTGGACCTCTCACTCATAGGAGAAATGCGGAGCTACCAGATCACTTACACAAAATCTCTCACTGATATGGGTTACTTATAGCCTGTAGCATACTATCCTGCCAATTCTGAATTCATCTTAATTCGTAATACAGAAAACAATTTGCTGTGTTCCTGAACAACCCAAAGGCCAGACATTCCAAAAAGTGTTGCCTTCTGCCTGACGGTAATTTCTATTTTAGTACTTTGAATATTTAAATATACTCTGTCTGAATGTCCAGTAAAATTTCTAACAGCATTGTTTATCTACTCATATTGTTGAATAAAACTCTCTTTAGATATCATGGTAATAAAGTGTTTAAACCTAATAAAATAAATGAAATGAAAGAAAAACAATAATGAAATCCAGTTGTTTGAGTTTGGACCTTTGAACCTAATTTTGACCCTGTGAATCTTGTAAAATTACAGGACCAAATGTCCTGTAATTCTTAAAAACTTTTCAGATTATCTGAAAGGCAATACGTACTGGAGAACTATACTGTCATGATCCCACATTGGGCACCAAATGTAATCAGATGTAATTTTCTCTGCTCCTATTATATAATGTTTTTGCACGTGTTATGTGTAACCAGATGAGGAAAATGTGCAGTCAGATTGGGATTCAAGCCCAGGACCCTACCTTGCTGACATGGCAAGTGCTCTACAGCCTTAGCTACCGGATCACACAAATCTCTCACTGAAGTGTTACTTATAGGCTTTTACAGATAATGCAAAATAGACTTGATGCATTTTTTTTTCAAATTCATTGTTCTTTTTTTATATTCCAGTGGGGGTTCTACTGGATGATAACACAAGTGAAGGAAGAATGTATGCCTAACTTCATGTGCCCAGTAAAATTCCATTACACTCCACCCAGGGTTTAATAATTTGTGGCAGAATCCTCTTGATATCTTCTGCTCAACAGATGACATTTGTTATTATAAAAGTCCCTAGGAAGTTACTTATTGAATGAAATTATGAATAACATTTCAGTGACTGCTGCCTTGTCAAAGAGCTATACTAATCACTGTGTGAGAGATACTTTGATATCACCATGGGATAGTGCTGGTTTTGAAGCAAAACATATCATATAAAGGGAATTATCGTCTCTGCATCACTGCCATATAAGAAAGTATCTCTAAGCGATGCATTTTCACCATAAAAAAAAATAATGAAACTATAGTGTTGATCATCCTCTTAAGTGTAGAATTGAAGTGATATTGTCATACTTTGACTTATGCACAATTATTTTTATGCAAAAAAAAACAAACTTACAAATAGAATAGTGTGGCACCAGAGTAGCTTAACTTGTTTTAAAATTATCATTACTATTTCCAAATATTTTTTTATTATGTTTGGATAAGAATTGTCGAAGATATACAAGTCTTTGTGCATTTCGGCACTAATTATTTTGCTCATTAGTTTGTAGGATCTATATTTGTGCTCCCCGAAGAAAAGAAAATCATGAAATGATGGAGGGCATTGACAAAAAGTGCAGTGCAATAGAATCAGAACTCTTTAGACCAGTAATTTTATAATATTTCTCCTTGTACTATTGCCTGTACGGATCCTATCTCTAAACTGTAAATGTGATTTTGTTATTATTGTAACCATTGATAAAAGGGAATAAGTGGTAGTGTCTAAAACTTATAACTTTTCTGAAACCTCTTTGTAGAGACTTTGCCTGGATAACCAGGGTAGCTATCCACAAAAGCTGCTTAAACAAACTTGTTCCATGCAGACCTCTGGTTGCCTTGGCAACCAACAAAATTTTATATATAAAAAAACTCTTATAAATCTTCACCTCTGACACCAATTGTCAGAATTCCATTTCATTTAGCACAAATGGTCAACTCATTGCACTCTTCCATAATTGCTGAAATCAAGTTGATCCCTTGAAAATGAGACCCCTTTGGATTCAGCTAGTTTTCTTATATACTCCTTATAGAAAAGTTCAAAATCTTCTCCTTTGAAACCAATGATCAGAATTTATTTTCATTTAGCACAATAGTCATCTTATTGTCCTGTACCATAATTGCTAAAACTAAGTTGAACCCCTTGAAAAATGAGCCTGGCTTGTTTTCTGCAATACTCTATTTAGAAAAGTTCAAAATTATTCTTCTGTGAAACCAGTAGTTAGAATATAATTTCCTTTTGCACTAATGGTCACAGCATGGCTATCTACTATAATTGCTAAAATATTGTTGATCTCTGGAACACAATACCTACAGAGAATATGTTTGTTTCCTTTTAGATGATATAAAAAAGTTCAAAATTATTCGCAAAAACTTCTTGCTTGTATCGGATGAAACTTTACAGAATTGATCAGTATAAAATTAAGTCAGCATATTGTCAGCAAGTTTGGGTTGGATGAATTATCACAGAGTTATGACCCTTTGTATTTTTTATGTAATTTTGCCCACACTTCATCTCTAAACATCCCAGCCAGAATAAGATGAAACTTCACTGGATCTGATCAGTTATTCTTCTTTGTATTTTAAGCAATATATCTATATAATGGATTCTTGTCTGCATTTTATCTCAAAACCCCTGTCTTGGATTGGATGACACTTCCCAAGATTGATCAAAACCAAGACTAGATGTCCAACAGCATGTTTCATTGGATTGTATTATTACAGAGTTATGACCTTTCTTTAGCAACATAGAGTACCAACAGATTCTTGTCTACACATCTCAAAAACCCCTATCTTGAATTGTACAAAACTTTACTGGATTGATCGGTGCCATATCTTATAAGCATTTTTAGTTTGGATGAATTATCAACAGTTTTATGACCCTTAATTTAATTTAACAATCCCTTATTTAGGAACACCCTTTGTCCGTTGATCCATGAAGTACACTAGTTGCCATGGTAACCAACAGAATTTTACTTTCAAACTTCAAAAATATCCTTCTCTTAAACTATAATGGTCAAAATTTAATTTCCTTTGGCATAAACAATCACCTCATAACTCTTTTTCATAGTTTACGAGGGGTGTTAAAAAATTATCCAAAAAAAAAAAATAAAAAAAACTGCCATAACTTATTCATTGATATGATTATTAGAAAGAAGTCTGTAAAGTGATACTTTAATATGATTTATATTTACTGGTCAAAATGTTGCCATTTTTTGTGAACAGCAAAAATACTGATATTTTCAATGTTCCTGTATTTTTAGCTCACCAGAGCACGAAGTGCTCAGGGTGAGCTATTGGGATCACCTCTCTCGTCACAGTAAAGATCCTAACCGACAAGAAACTTGCGTGATCCGCTCTCAAAGCTCAAAAGTGATCCATGAGAACTCTGTCCAACAATAAAAATATTGAAATTTAAAAATCATCTCCTCTGAAACCGCTGGACAGAATTTGATAAAACTTGGCATGTATGATCCTTGGGTGGGCCTCTACAAAAATTGCTCAAATAAAGTTGATCCATGAAGAACTCTGGTTGCCATGGCAACAAATAAAAAAATAATTGAAAACTTTGAAAATCATCTCCTCTGAACAAATGGTCAGAATTTATTTTCCTTTGGCACAAATATTCACCTCATGAATGTTTACCATAATTGCTAAAATAATGTTGATCCCTTGAAAAATTAGGGGGTTGGTAATTTCCTTATAAAAAAACATCAAAATACTTTTTTTATGAAGCCAGCTTTGAGAATTTTATTTCCTTTGGCCCAAATGGTCACCTCATGAATGTTACCAATATGGCTAAAAAAAGTTAATTCCTAAAAAAATGAGGTCCCTGGGGGGTTGGCTAATTCCCTTATATACTCTATATAGAAAATACAAAATACTTCTTCTGTGCAAAGGCCAATTTGGGGCCGAAATTTGGCTCCATTCCCATCCGTAAAAGTATATATTTTTCCTCAACTGTAGGTGAAAATCCCCCCCACCCCCCAAAAAAATAAAATAATAATAAAAAAAAATAAAAAATAAAAGACCGTTAAATGATTCGCATTTTTGGCTTTCCTCCGCATTTTACACACTTCTCCTTCTCAATTTTTTTTCTCATGTAACTGGTAATCCGCCTGGTAATCTAAAGAGAACTAAAAAGAGAGAGGAAAAAACTTGAAATGAGCTTATCTGTTTAACTTTTTTTTCATTCTTTACCACTTTTTCTATTTTGCATAAAATTCTGCCAGATTCATGGCGATGTCACGTACGCAAATTGCCGATTTTGTTACGAAAATATTTTAATGTAGAGATGCATTGTTTTGTGGACAAAAGCTAAAAAGACACACTGTAGGTAATTTGGAGAGTTCTTTTAGTATTTTGCAAAATAGATTCACAACTTTCTCTGACCATGTAAATAAAATTAATAACCAAAAAAGCTTTGCATTTCTAAATGTCATCAGTTTTCGCGGATTTACTTTCTCTTTTGACAACTTGTAAATAAAAGGAATCTGAAACGATATTAAAGAATTTTCGAAATATTTTGTTACAGATTGTTATTTAAAAGTTTAATCATGTTATGTAAAATTTAAATCAACCATTTTAACCAACTGCTTTCATTTTCTTCCCGTACAAAAAGCCCTGTGTCTTTCAAACTATCATGATAAATTCTGCTAGTTTTTTTTTTCGAACACCATTCACATCGTGTAACTGCAACTGATAATACGATAAATTATATTATCTTCAATTAATACATTTCAGAATTTTACTTCCATGAAATTATGGTCAGGATTGATTTCATGAATGTCTGCCTTGATTGCTAAAATGAAGTTGATCTTTGGTTTGTCATTTGATTTCCTTATAGAAAAAATCATCTTGAATATGCTGATGTACACTGGTGAGCGTTTATGGCCATTGAGCCTCTTGTTATGTTTAGTAAATAAATAAAATATAAATATGGAACTTTCAGTTTCCTTGTTCATAAATGATCATCTATGGTTAATTATAGAAACATTAATTAACTGTTGCAAAATCAACAAAACCTAATTATATATGTTTCCATTGTACCACTGTCCTGGTTTTACAGGAAAGTATTTGGCCTAGGGGAGTAGAAATTCTAAAAACATCATAATAAATTTATTAACTTTATTGAAACTTTCACAGAAGTTCACCAAATGGCTTAAATATAATAATTTCCTTGAAAAGTGCCCATTAAAGGAATTGACATGAATTATAGATAGGCACCGCGTTGTTCTAGTGCCTTTTCAAGAACCATAACTCCATATGATATTTTTATTATCTCCCATTACTTTTTAAGTGTCTTTGCATGCAATGACTCTTTGATGATATGGTCAATATGCTTCCTTTTCTCTGACAATGTAATATGATGGGGTTTTCCATCACTTTTTGTGATTGTTCTAGTTTTTTGAGGTACTTGTTCAGAGCTTCTAGAAATTGAACCCAAGTATAAATGAATTATTCTCAGGAATGAGTACAAGCATAGATTAAAGTTATTTGAAGAGTTTCATTAAGCTGCAGATTCAAACCCTCAATCATTTGAGACACACACAACTTTAGTGCTTTCAGCGCTTTGATTCCATCTAGACGATAAATAATTTTCTGCATCTACGAATACAATGGATGTCCAGTCATTAACGCCGTGTCTAAACGCAGAGGTTTGAATTCTGACCATAGAGCCACATAATCGGGAGCTACCACCATTTTATTTTAAAATAAAACTGTTGTATGTATGGAAATAAATGTTATGAATCAATTACTTGTAATACTTTAATAACTGATTTTGAAAAAAAGATTAAAAGATACGCATGTCCTCTATCGTTTTTTAAAATACTAGACACGTTTAATGGGTATCTTATAACTGTTCCTGAAACAAGTATAATGTAGAAATGTATATATACAAACATTCACATCTGTGTAATAAATGTGGCCGTATGGAACATTACAGATTTAATCTGCAGCCCCAGTGTGTAAGCTGATGATGATAGTGTGTGATGTATTTAGATGAATCTAGCTTTAAAATTGGAGCATATGTTATAAAGGCTTGCAAATATGATGACTCAAGTACCGGAATTATGTGTATGACTTTAAAAAAAAATAACTTAAAGGGTTAATTTTCTCTTTGTTAAAATTTACTTTATTATCTATACATACTGATATTCGGAACCCTTTCACGAGCCAAGGCATTTACTAAACACTAAGCTTGAATTTACTACACTGCACTGTTCTCCCTAAACTCGTAGGCCGAGGGTTTTAAAACTAGGTAAACGGACCATGCAAGCAACCTGATTTATTTAACTCGGAAGAAAGGTTTTGGAAGATGTTTTGTGGCCTTAAAATATTCAGGTTTTAAGATAATACCGTCAACTTGAAAAATCAGTGAACCCGCAGTTTAATAATACGTATTGCTGCATACTGTAGAAAGTGTAACAACACAAACACTATACATATGGCTGTTTCGGACATGTCTAATTGACGGTCCCATGCCCAATCTGCGGTCCTAGTATGTAAAGTGATTACAGGTAAATTCAACCGAACTTTGTAGCAAATGTTGTAAAGTCTTGTATATATATATTTAATTTTATACATATCATCGATATAAAAAGAATGTCTTACTCCTACGCCACGCTACTTTATCAAAGATTGCAAGTTCCGGGAACTGTGCCTAAATCCCGTACCAAATGGAAAACTTATTTGTGCTGATTTGTTTCGTTATTATGGTCCTTGTTGTTGCTGCTGATGTTGATTTTATTTACATTGACATTAACACCGCCTTAGTAGCTGACTGTATGCATGCATTTTGCAGTCCCTTACTCTTCCAATAATTATATAACACAGGAATTACCTGTTGTAAAATGTATCTTTATTGATCTATAGATTATTTAATTAATGGCATCTCAAATCACCATCACATATGTCTATAATAATTAAAGCATTTTTTCTATATTAATATGAGTTTTTCATCGGCCATATTCTCAATTCTTTTTTTAAATTTAATAGATAAAATGTTCGGGAAAAAAATATGGAAATTAGGCCGAGACTCTTGATTCACATGGGCTTTATAGAACAACTTGAAAAATATCTGAACCAGTTACGGTCTACAGCTGATGAAACATGTCAAAATGGCACGTTTCACTCATTGCCTAGTGGAAATATTAAGACCCGCTGTTTGTAAATGATGTATGCACATGTTACTTAAAAAAAAAAAATCTGAAAGGGCTTCATTTCAGACGTGCTTCAAAAACGCGTCTTTGATGCTTTGCATCAAAATTAATCTTGTAGATACGATAGGACAATTGGATTCTTTGTATGAACAAATGTAAAAACTAGTAGCAATCTGTTGTTGTTGTTGTTGTTTTATTTTACATCCTATATGTTATTTATATATAATAAAAATCCAGCTATTTTTATTGATTGATATATTTAATTATTTCGAGCAGACGACACAAGCAAGTTCTCTGCCGTTCGGATACAACTGGCATGGTAATGAACCACACGTTACTTCTGTGACATACAGAAGTCTGCCATTTAAATCTGCCTCACCATGAAATACAGCTTCCGGATCTGCATCCACGCATGCGTAGTCAGTAGCGCCCTTATGACTATAGTGTCCAGTCATAAGGTAGCCGGTGTATTCCATGTTCCATCCACTGTAGCAGTTTGTGCGGCCGGGAATCATCACAGATGTTGGACGGGGACTTCTGCACACAACACAGGGAGCGTCCTGGTTAAACATATCTTTGTTGAAAGGGTTCATTGTCCCACCATCAGTAGATTGATACTCCGTCCCAGACATGTGTCCACTAAAGACTTGCACACCATCCATATACTTTGCCCACGATGGGTGTTCCGGGAGACAAACAAAGCTGGCACCTCCTGTAGATTCGTCATAAGGTGAACCTCCGGTAAACCCTTGAATTTAAAAATCATATATTTTTAATTATATGAAATATAAACACCTAATAATAGGATAAAAAATAATATATAGTTTACATTTACTTCGATTTTGAAAGACTGTCTTACATCTGATACTAATCCCTCTCGACGGGTTCTGATTTGGACCAGACCTTGCGCTTTGGTAGACCTTGAAAACCATTTCCCCGAGTGGGGTTTGAACCAACCATCATCGGATATGCAGTCATATACATTAAAACTGGATCACGGTACCCTTTAATGAAAAGCAAGGGCTCGTCCGAAGTAAAATTAAGGGGTCGCTGTCAACTCAAAGTGAGTGGGGTTGTGAAAACTTAAGTTATTTTTTTATACAGTAAATCATGTTTTTTTCGTAAGACTCAGTATACAAAATTATTTCATATAAGAGAAAACAGATTACAAAGGGCTTTCAGATTTGACCTCACATTCAAAGAAAATATTACTTGTCACATCCTCAACTTGCATGCACTCAGTCAACACTTTGCTGAAAAACAAACACACTACTACATAGTCCATTGTCCATTTAACAATGTGTGAAGAAATAATTAAAATTTAATAACCTATTCAAGAGAAAAATGTATTTTTCTAAATATCCCAAAGAAGTCAATTACATGTGTATAGTGGGAAAAAAGTGCCACAATACAAGAAAATGGTAAAATATATAGATAAGATCAAGTAGCAACCTTTATGTAATTATTACGCAACTATTGAAAATAATGGTGAAAATTATTATTTCAATATCAAAAAAATATTAAAAACTAAATCCGATTTTTGACGATTTCCCTCAGCCATTTCAGTACATAAGCTAAATGTATTAGCATAAATTTTGTGATGAATTTACATAAAGATGAAATATGTGTGGTAAGAAGCTGACATCATGTTTTATCATATTTAATATTTAACATTTTTCAGCACTTACTTTCAATAAAATTCGAAGTGGTAGTCATTTGTTTAAATAGACATATAAAGAGAGAGAGAGAGTATAACATTAGTATAAAAATATTCTAAATTCCGTCTAGAAAAAAAGACAATTTACCTGAGTATACTTTCTGCGTACCATTCCCAGGACACGTAGTGCGGCCCCATCTTACGTAGATTGAACCTTGACCTGCAATTGATATTCATGCGCGTGACGACAACAGTCAATCTTGTAACCAGAGTGTCCGGAAGACTGTTTTATTTAGCTTGGTAACTTTTTAAGTGTACAAAACATACCTTTATTCCGATATTTGACTTAATTCGCTTAAGGTATATTCCCCATAATAGCGATCAATTTCATCAAAGCTACGCATATAACTTTACAATATAAGATTTTAAAGTGTCAAACGATGGAACTCTTAGGGGCAAATTGACATGTTATGACATGTGACAGAAGTTCTTTTATTACCTCCCCTTGACAATTTTGTTGCCATGAGTTATTTTCCCTGAACACTAAAAAAAGTGATTTTCTCCATTTTCCTAGTAGTTTAGATTTGTTCATGGAATTTGAAAAAGAATTATGCATCTTTCTACCTCAGTTTTTTTCGAAAGTAAAATTCAGTTTTTCATATTCACAGAAATTGTATATTTCAAATAGACTTCAATGTTAACTTAAATACAGAATATATCCCCCACATGTAATAAAACTTTAGGTGAAACATTTTTTATTATATTTGGATGTCTTCAAAGTGATAAAGTTTCATAGAAGTATTACTATCTAATGAAAAAGACCGATCTTCTGAAATAAATTGAAATGTACAACGTGCATTAATATAGTCCTATATTACAGCATGTAGAATAAATTCCGATTAAATAATGCGATAATCTGATACATAAAATGAAAAATTCAAACACGGCTTTCAACTGCCAAAATTAATATAACTAAATAGAGGCCGCTTCATCGATATTAGTTGGTATTTAACTTTTCTTCTAAACGAAATATTTTAAACCAATACCAGTGTTTTAAATTTGTTTAAATTCAAATTAATATGCATATCAATGCCCAAATTATAACTACTTTATAAATAAGTGAATTTATGCCATGCAAATACAAACACGAATTGCAGAGACATGTCTTGAAATCATTATGCTTGAAAAAAAGTACGATCTTGCAAACAAATATTCACTATACTATAACGAAAATGATAACATTGTACCTTCAACGGTGAAAGATATGATTTATCATTCATATATATTTTTATTTTATTACAGAAGCACGGAATAAACCATTCATTTTACACACGAAAAAAAAAATAAAACGGGAGAAAGCAGACATTTGGTTGCAAATGTCATCGTTACTGCAGTTTATATCCTACCGTTTTGCAGATGAACAATTTCGTTCCTCAGGGCGGTTTCCGTGGTGACCAATTGACTCCTTAATGACTCTATCTCCTGCCTTAGGTTTGCCACCTCTTGTGCTATATCTACGTCGCTGTGAAGAACAAGCCTCTTTTTGCGTACACCATCAGAAATTCCGACAAGAAAAACCATCAAAAGGCAGCGTGAAAACTTAAAACGCATTTTTCCTATTTGTCCTGCGTGTCAGTAGGTTTTTACGCCAGCAATTTATCTTATTAGTTAGTTTAAACTTATTTATTTTACGTCGATTGGGAAACAAGTTCTTACAACTTATACTAATCCCTCTCGACGGTTCCTGGGTTGGACCAGTACTTTGCGCCTGGAAAGGTCATGAATAATTCTTGCCTCCAACGGGGTTCGAACCCACAACCTTCGGATCCGCAATCGGATACGTTACCACTGGAACACGGCGCCCTCAATCTTATTAGTTGTGTCTTTGACAGTCTTCCGTCGCTTGGTTTAAATATTTAATGTCTTAACCTTACTTCGAAGTATTGCTGCATGTAAAAGCATTTGTGCTAAGACTTTGGAATCACAATTAACATGTAGTTTAGCGTAATCACACTAAGCTTTAGGACAAATAGAAATAAATATGCGACCGTGACCTTTGACGTAGTGACCCCAATTTGTCGGGTCCATCAACTATTCCTGACCCAACAACCTATTTAGTTTGAGGATTGTGCAAGTGATCCATAAGAGACGAATGTAAAATTCAAGCTCACTTTAACCTTGGCCTTTGATCTAATGTCCCCAAAAATCAATAAGGAATATCTCACGATGTATAACCATATTGGCGGGCTCTCTGCAGAAATCGCTATATCGGCAGGCTCTCTGCGTTCTCACCGGTCTTTCATCATGACCCAGCACCTAATTTACATTGAAGAATGTGGGCCCAAGCGTTCTCAAGCTATCAGTTGGAAACAATTCTCACATTTAAGGTCACTGGGATCTTTATTTTTGACCAAGTTATCCAAAAATCAATAGAGGCCATTTATCAGTCATAAAATTTGCGGTTATCGATCGGAATTTAAGTTATCGATCGGAAACGATTTTCACAATCAAGGTCACCGAGATCTTGACCTTTGGTGGAGTAATTCCAAAATCAATAGCAGTGATCTACTAGTCATGACAAAACGCCATATCGTATTTGATGAATATAGGTTAACGCGTTCTCAAGTTATCATTCGAAAACAAAATGAAAACAAACCGATAGACCTACGGACCGACAAATATTTGCAAAAAATATGTTCCCTCTCTCCTTCGAAAGGGGAATTATAAACGAAACAGAATATACATGTAATGTTATAGAATGAAAGCTTATCAATTGTACGTCACTTACGTTGGCATCACTTGCTTATCACGCAAAGAATTGTGTTTATATGTCCATATGCTAGGCTATTACAACTGTAATTCCAAGTCCCACAATGGGTCCCTTGGATTTTTCCGGTAAAAAAATTTAGAGGTAGATCGGTTGTCGGTTTATGCACAGTGTCTTCTTTTCCTGTATTTAGCTGAACGTCGCTAAATATGACTGAAGTACAGTCGCATCGATGGTATATTCCAAAAACAACATTTTTCAAATGTAAAGGATATTATACAATTGTGTCTGGGATTGATTTTGGTTTTAATAACATCGGTGTGTTAATATGATTTCATTTCTAAACAAGATTTTGTTTTGCTGTTTTTCACTGAGCGTTTATATATACTCAATATTGATGAGAATATTTGGTGGCATAATTACGTAAATAAAATTAGTTCTAGCCATCTCACTCAAACATAAACAATCAACTCATAATGCGTTTATGCCATTAAAGTTAACCCTATTGAAATCCAGTATTGAGAGGACGACAAGGTTTGGTAACGTTATTTACAGCCCATCCACACTGATTACAAGATTCGGTTTCATTGGAATCTTGTTAGTAAAATATAATTATGTACGATATATTATTTTTTCTTTCTTTTTTTTTTCAAAGTACAAATTTAATTTTCCATTAAATTGGCAACACAAAATCGAATTTTGCGGTTCATGTGCCAGAGCCCATCCCCTATAAAGTAAATCATGAATTAAATAAGATACATTAATCCTATTTTGTGCACTAAATACATGTAGTTATATTATATTAGATATCAATTGAATTTGTTTTTGTTTTTTTCTTCTGTGTTATTTAACAGCATATACATGTACTGACAAAGTAGGTAACGATAAAAATATGAGCGATTCACAACATGAAATAGCTTAAATAACGCCATCACTTTTTTATACAAACTGCTATCGCTGAAAGTGTATTTTAGCAGTGCTCGATGGGTGAGAGATCAAATTTGACATATTCAAGTCATGCTAATTTTAAAGCACTTTTGCAGGTTAAAAAAGGGCAAAAAAGCATATCTTCTTTCTAATTCAAATTACATTACATTAGAACTACTGTATTGAATGTTGCTTTAAAGAAACGTTTTTGAATGAATGTAACTGTTTCGTGAATTTATGCTTGTTCTTCACAGTTTATCCATGATACATAGTTTGTGCAAGATACTCATTAATCATATGTAAATTAACCAAGATGTGAGTTGCCGTTTTATTGAATTGTCTGAACAATGTTAATTTCCACAAGCTTTAGTAACTACCCACAAAAATATTAATATTTCATCAGAGGAACATTAACTTAAAACACTTAAAGACAAGTTTTTTCCCTTTTTTATTATAACAATCGATTGATGTTGATGAAATCAATTATTTCGAGCAGACGACACAGGCCAGTTCTCTACCATCCGGGTACTCCTGGCAAGGCAATGAACCACACTTCACCTCCGTGACATAAAACAGTTTTCCATTTAAATCTGCCTCACCATGATATACAGCTTCCGGATCTGCATCTACGCATGCGTAGTCAGTACCTCCATTTTCGGTATGGTGTCCAGTCATAAGGTACCCGGTGTACTCCAGGTTCCAGCCACTGTAGCAGCCTGTACGGCCGGGAATCATCACAGATGTGGGGCGGGGACTTCGGCAGACGACACAGGGGGCGTCTTGATTGTACATGTTTTTGTTGAATGGATTAAAACTATTGTGGTATCCAGTTTGATACTCCGTCCCAGACATGTAGCCTCCGATGTCTTGCCTCCCGTCCATATACTTTCTCCATGATGGATGTTCAGGGAGACAAAACATAGCTGGCACCCCCTCCCGCCCGCAGACACGTCATAAGGTGTCCCTCCGGTGAATCCTTGAATTTAGAAGATGTATATTAATTTAAACATGGATTTTAATCATCATAAATCTGTAAATAAGTTTTGAAATAAGATTTACCTGAGTAGACTTTTTGCGTGCCATTACCAGGACATGTAGTGCGGCCCCATCTCACATAGGTTGAACCTTGACCTGTAATTGATATACATGTATATCAGTCGGTCTTCTTAAATAATCTTGAAAACTCAAAAATAATAATTAAGGTCTAATATATATATATATAAAATTCAGGAAATCCGTTTGTTGTATCCAATATATATTGTTTAAGAACAAGTGAATAGTTTTTTAAGACATTGATTTAAGTTAATGTGAAGACGCCAATACAGTATTCAATTCAGAAAGACACCCAGATGAACATGTTATAAGGACTGTAGTTTTAGGTCCTACCGTTTTGCAAATGAACAATTTCGTTCCTCAGGGCGGTTTCCGTGGTGACCATTTGACTCCTCATTAACTCTATTTCCTGCCTTAGGTTTGCAACCTCTTGTGCTATATCTACGTCGCTATGGAGAACAAGCCTTTTGTCGCGATCACCGACAGAAAATCCGACAAGAAAAGCTACCAAAAGGCAGTTTGCAAAGCTCATGATCCCTTTTGTCTCCGTCTAAACACAAAGCATACTGTGATTTATAAGTTGCATTAACAAAACTGCTTATCAAAACTGTTTACTACTGTATTAAACACGCGGGTGAGTAATTTCTGTGAGAATAATAATATAATATCTGATGCTCAGTTTGGGTTTAGAAAAGGTCGTTCTACAGTCGATGCTTTATTTGTTTTATCAAATGTTGTTCAAAATTACCTAAATAATAATAAAAGATTATATTGTTGTTATATTGATATGTGTAAATGTTTTGATACTATTTATAGAAATGGATTATGGTTTAAATTATTCAAGCTTGGTGTACAAGGTAAAATGTTGCGGATTATTAAAGATATGTATCAGAAAGTTAAATCTTGTGTTAGAAATTGTAATAATTACTCTGATTACTTTGAATACTCCATAGGCTTGAGACAAGGCGAGATTATGTCACCGATACTTTTTCTCTTTTTGTTGAAGATCTTGAACTTTATTTACAGGAAAATGCAGATTCTGGTATTCAAATTCATGATTTAGTGTTAATTTTGTTATTATTTGCAGATGATATGGTTGTATTTGGAAAAACAGCACAGGAGTTGCAGTCTATTCTCGATCGTTTATACAATTATTGTAATCAATGGGGGTTAGAAGTTAATACAGAAAAGACAAAAATAATGATTTTTAGAAAAAGGGGTAAGTTAGGAAGACAGGAAGCATGGACATATAATGGTAAACAAATTGAGATCGTAGATGATTTTAATTATTTGGGAACAGTTATAAGTTATAATGGGAATTTTACATTGCATCAAAAACATTTAGTGGGGAAAGCTTTAAAAGCTTTAAAATTTCTTAAATTAAATTGTAAAAAATACCAATTAAAACCTAAGTTAGCTTGTCAGCTTTTTGATTCATTTGTTGGGTCTATCTTAAATTATTCATCAGAAATATGTGGTTTTGAAAAACATAAAGATATTGAAAGGTTACATTTAAAATTTATTAAATATATTTTAAAAGTTAGAAATAGTGTAGCAAATGCTGCAGTATATGGTGAATTAGGTAGATACCCTTTGTATGTGTCAAGATATTTAAGAATTATCAAATATTGAAAAATTTCAATCATTAGTTTGTAATATAGGTTTAGATAACTGGGCTAAAAAGGTAAAACTATTGTTGTGTAATTATGGTTTTGTTGATGTTTGGAATCATCCGGAATTATATGATTTAAAATGTTTTTTACCTATTTTCAAACAAAGAGTTATTGATAATTTTATACAAAGTTGGCATTCAGATTTGAATTGAAGATTATTTAAATATTTTACCACAAAGTCTTAGATAGTGTTACAAAATTAAGAATTTCAGGTCATATTTAAGAATACAAACGGGTAGGTATGGGCAAAATAGAATTCCTAGAAATGAAAGATACTAATCTGAATTTAATTTTAAAGAAAAATGTTCGTGTTATGAAAACTTAAGAAAAGGTTTCATAAATAAATATTTCTA
This sequence comes from Solen grandis, assembly GCA_021229015.1. NCBI lineage: Eukaryota > Metazoa > Mollusca > Bivalvia > Adapedonta > Solenidae > Solen > Solen grandis. The sequence continues at coordinate 26,700,738 of CM037777.1, forward strand.
TAATAAACCTAGTATGTATAAATTTATGTTATTATTAAAATCAAAGAATAAGACAACACTTACTAAATTAGCTTTATATGTGCAGAAAGCAACGGAACTTGGAAATAGTTTACTAAATAATGTGGCTAACTGATATATAGGTATTATTATATTTATTTAATATAAAGTTTGTGGTGTATTTTAGTACAGCCATATATAGCATATTAAATTAGCTTAACATTTCTTATGTCATTGTATAGTGTTTGTATTGGTCTAAATTAATTACATTCCAATGCTGTTTTATAATGGATATGCTACCAATATACGACAATTGTGTATGTGTATATCTTTTTGAATTACGTTTTGCTTAACCCTTTAAACTTCCCCTTACGTTTCGTTTCGGTAAGGGAGGTAATCCAGGGTGCATTTATCGGATATACCTTTGAAATTTACTATATCATTACTACTATAATTTTTTTTTTTTATTTATTTTATATGTAATATATTTCATATTTTGAAAATTACTATAGTATTACTACTACTATTATATATGTGTATGTATATATATATATGTGTGTATATATGTGTATATATATATATATATATGTGTGTGCATGTGTATGTGTATGTATATATATATATTTTAATAATTTGTTGATATGCATTTTATTTAATTCTGTCGTATAATTTCCTTGTTTCTTGACAAGGGAACCTCCATGGTACATACAATTTTGCTAACATGCATTTAAGAGAACAATTTTGTTCAGTTCATTATTACTACATATATCTTAAATAACAAGTTAATCTTTGTGATTACGATCGAATGTACTTGTAGATTATCACAAATCTGTAATTAAAAGCCATAAAAATATTTTTTGAAAAAAAGAAAAAAGGAAGAAAAAGAACAACTAAAATATATGCATATTTTGTGTGTGTGCGTGTGTGTGTGTGGGTGTGGGTGTGTGTGCTTACCTATTATGTGGTTCATCCTCTATGACAAGAAATTGTTTTTATTGTATGTGACCAAATGGATTATGTGGTTACTTTATTTATATTGACTATGTACATTGTACACGTCGAAAAATAAAGCTTTGTATCTTGTATCTTGTATTAACGTGTATTTGTGATATTTTCTTCCGTGACGATAAATTTTGATTTGTTATGGAAGCCATGCTGTCCTTTAACCTAAATCTGACATTTTTATCAAGTTGCTCAGTTTCAATGAAATTTGTTTGATGTAAATCCAGTCGTTGACGTTGTCCATGTCCATTAAACATTTGTGGATTAGAATACAAATTAATGTTTTAAAAGCTTATAATGTTTGTTTAAATGCTTGCTTGCTATTAATGTCGTATTGGCAATATTTCGGCCATTTTTATTCTTATTTGATGAATTATTTAATTGTGTAATTAAGTTCAAGTTAAAGGTTCTATTGTAGATATATTATTTCCACTAGGTGGTGCTCTCTGGAAGGCCGTTTAATGTAGGGATTCAGTTTATTAGATGACATCGCGATAATGTATAGTTATCCAGAGTATTTGGTTTTAAATATTCCTCACGGTATTAAATGACAAGCATCATCGACCTGCTCGGGGTATATTCAGGCTCATTGTATGAGGGAGCTGCCTTAAAGTCTAGCTTCGTGACATTGGCGTAAAGTAGAGAACCTTGCGTCTGGACAGCTTTCGGGCCTCGCCTGATCGCTAGTGATACCTTGTCAGGTTCCGTGTTAGCAACTGGGGTATGGCTTTTGTAAAGCCGGAAAGAGTTGTGAGGCATAGCTCATTTGAAGCCAGTTAGCGCTATAGGGCACTAGTATTTATTGTTCTGGTCTTTCTCAAATCTATTATATATATAAAGTAATTAGATATCTATATATGATATGATTTAAGTGATTATTTGATTACTTGCATAATAATTTTCCTTAATTACGGGCAATGAAGCCAAAAAGGAAAATATCGACTTGTAGTTGTATTTTCTTGTGTATTGATAAACGCAAGAGTAAGAGTAATAATCAATTATTATGTTTTTGTAAGCAAAAATGATTTTCTCTTAAGAAAATCGTTGTTTTATTAGTTAACAATGCGCCGGTACCCTAAACTTTCTTTGATCAAACAAGTTAAGTAAGTATAAGCTTTGTATATCATTAAAAGCACCATTTGTTATATTAAACTACATGTATATCAAAATATAATAATTTACTGTGCGTTTCGCTATTCATTTCGAGCAGACGACACGTGTCAGTTCTCTGTCGTCGTTTGGGTACAGGCTGCACGGCAATGGGTGGCCGTCCACAAAAGCTGCTTGAATAAACTTGATCCATACAGAATTCTGTGTCGTATAATGGTCTGATCCAAGACAAGTAGCCTTCATCCAGTTTACACTTAATTTAGCATGACAGGCCATGGCCCACTCAGACTGAGCGCTGCCATGTATCGTACCTAGCCCATGGTCGGGACTGGAGGATCTGTGTCCAACGGTTTCCCAAGGGCTCTATCAAGTTCTCTCTCTAGACCCTTGACTGGCCAGTAGCCATGCACAACACAGCCAAATAGAAACTATATGTAACACACAACAAACAAACAGAAGGTAAGAACTAACAACAAAATTTGGTATTAGCAACAGTCAATAGTTGTGACAGACGTTGCATAACCAGAACAACAGTCATGTTATAATCACTTATGGTATATACCAAGTTTGTAACACTGACCAATCGAACTTACAGCAACAATGGCGTCCAACTAGGGTCCGATAATATTACATCTTGACACTGAGTAGTTGAGGTGCCTTGCATAAGAACCATAACTCCATATAAATGTTTTTATTATCCCCCATTATTTCAAAATATCCTAAGATTGCATGCTGGGACTCAAAGGTTTTCATTAAGCTACAGCCCGTCAAATTCTCATTTATTGAGACACACACAACTTCAGTGCCTTTTAATTCAGGTAAAAACTGTAAGTGTATTTCAGTTTTATGGGAAAAAATAAACAACATGGCAGACTTACGTGATTATGAACATTATCATTGAATTTTTTTATAGTTATTATGAAAATATTGTTAGAATATAATTCTAGTATTATGTATATGACTAGTTTGTTCAGATTCAAACTGACCGATGAGAACTTATATTCATTGCAGATAAACCGGAAGTAGATTTTACACCGATCAAGATTTCCATCACTTAAGATTGACAGTTGTTATGAGAATAGGTTAGAAACATATATTTCATCATTTGGAGGCGATCTTAACCGATTTTCTTTACGATATAGATCTAAAAGGGAATGCAATACCACAAAACTGACCTTAAGAAAGAGTCATCGCTTTCCTTTCTCTTTGTAACAGAACTTACAAAATTAAGTATGATTTAGCCTCTGCGTTCCGACGTCTGTCTTTGACTTACCAGTCTTTTTCCAGAATACAAATATGCGATATAATTTATAAACGTTACAACATGCGAATTAATGTATTTACCATATGAAACATGATCAATACTAATAAAGTTAAATGAATATGACATAACGTTTTAGAACATGAATAAAACTACATACAATATAAATGTGTTACTTTAGAACGCTCGAACCCACAATCCTCATGTTTACAACACGAAACATTTGCGACCGTGACCTTTGACCTGGTGACCCAAATCAATCGGGACCATCAACTAGTTGTGACCCAACACCCTATTAAGTTTGAGGATTGTGGGTTCAAACGTTCTCGGTAATCCAAGAAACGAGTGTATTATTGAAAGGTCACTGCGACCTCGACCTTTGACCTAGTGTCCCCAAAATCAGTGGGAATATCTAGATGTCATGACCCAACAACCTATCGAATTTAAAAACTACAGGTTAAAGCGTTTTCAAGTTATTATTGGAAAACTGAGTTTTCTACTGATGGACAAATCGAGATATATCGACCAACCAACGGACAGACTGACCGACCGACCGACTAACATTTTGCAAAACAACATTCTCCCTCTCTTCTTCGAAGGGAGAAATATAAACGATATAAAATATAATGTAATTTTATATAAATAAGCTTATCAATTGTACGTCAGACTGCCATATCACTCAAGTTGGCACCACTAGCTAATTGCGCAAAGAAGTATACTTATAATTATGTCCATGTACAAGTCCCAAACTTGGGTCACTTGGATTTTGCCGGTAAGGAAACCTTGAAGTAGATCGGTTGCTTCTTTGTGCATGGTGTCTTTCTCACCTGTAATTAGCTGAACGTCGCTATATATGATTTAAGTACACTTGCATCGAGGGTAAATTCCAAAACAACATTTTTTCATATGTCAAGGATGCTATGCTAGTTTTCGGGGATTGATTTGATTTTTAGTTTTTGAAACGATATCGTGGGGGAGGGGTGTTAATATGAAATCATTACTTTTACATAATACAAATGTACTGTGTTTTGCTATATTTAACAGAGCATTTAAAATTTAATATTTGTGTCTACTTAATATTGAAAAGAATGTTTCAGGCGATGTATTTTGTGGTATAGTTAATAATCAATATCAATTTTCGACGTCTCAAGCTAACATTGACTCTTATCCCTGTATTCAACTCACAGTGCGTGTATGGCATTAAAGTTATCCCTATATAAATTCGGTCAAATTGAAAATTGATATTAAATTAAACAACAAGGTTTAGCCTATCCCCTATAAAAGTAAATCATAAATTTGATAAGATTAATTAAAAATTGGGTATATTATACATGTATTAGGCATCTGTCGAGTTAAAGACACTATTTGAATTTGTCTCTTCCTTTAGTTTCGTTTGTAGTTATGAAGCACTGCTAGAATACATTTGTTGTTAGCAGTCAGCATAAAGAGTGATGGCGTTATTTCATTTGTGAATAAGTTTTTAAGTTTTAAACTTATTTATTTTACGTCGATTGGGAAACAAGTTCTTACAACTTATACTAATCCCTCTCGACGGTTCCTGGGTTGGACCAGTACTTTGCGCCAGGGAAGGTCATGAATAATTCTTGCCTCCAACGGGGTTCGAGCCCACAACCTTCGGATCCGTAATCGGTTACGTTACCACTGGACCACGGCGCCCTCAATGGAAGTCCGCCTGCTACGGTTTATTCAAAAGAAAACGTACATTTATTTGTGAATCACTCTTATTTTCGAAAATCCGTTTATCTTTAACTACTTTGTCACTACATGTTTACGCAGTTAAATGACAAAGAAGAAAAAAAAACATAAACATTTGACATATTTAAACCATGTTTATTTTAAAGCAGTTTTATAATTTAAAAAAGGCGAAAATCATCATCTGTCTTTACTACCGTTAAAGGGACTGCCTCCCAGATGATATCAAAGTTACCGTAAAAAAATATATAAACTCATTTTCGGACGTAAATGTTATCAAATTTGTTATTAAGTCTACCAACAGCCAGAAAGAATATTGATATTCTTATTATAATCAAATAAAATCGTTTCCGATCTTACCCATTAAGGGAGTTTCTCGTTTATAAATAAAACTTTGATTTCGTTATACGGGCACTTCACATAGATCACGTGATCGATAAATGCATTGTCAATGAGAGAAGGGATCGAATTTGAATGGAAAGAAACGGTTTTGGGGTTAACGTCTTGATTTCCAGTCATAAAGACATCAATACTGATCATTGTCTGCATAAAGGTTAAATCTCTTAGTTGCCGCCAAGTATTAAGCTGTTATCGTTACACTGTGCAATGCCTCTGAGAAAGTCCCCAGTTTTGGAAAATACACTTACTTGTCTTAGCAACCAAGCTGTTCTTTATTTTGCCCCATCGCGTGACTCGATCGCCGATAATTAATTACAAATTTTGATCTTTAGCGTTTCTGTCTCGCAGCAAGTGTACGCTTTTTGGCGCTTGCTGTTTTTTCGGCCCTATATAGTACATGAAATAGCTTGTTTGATTAGATGCGAATGTGAGAACGGGCACTAGCGCTATCACGTGATTTTTCAGAAATTTAATTTTAAAACTTACTGCGTTTGTAACGCAGTAAAATTTGCGTTAGAAAAATTGCAAAAAAGGCAATATCTCGGGATTTCTTGGGTAATGTAAATTATCAGTGATTAGATTTCAATGCCTCACATACAATTATAACATTGATTCTTTTGAAATTAGAGCGTTGTTGTTGTTTTTTTTCTCGTCATTTTAGCATCTGTGGGACAGTCCCTTTAAAGTAAATTCAAAGTTAATGGACAAAAATTGCTTCTGAATTTTAATGCTTAATCAATGTGATAGCCTTTATTGTTTGAATATGCCCTACCTCAAGACGTTAGTATCAGAACTACAGTACTGGATAATGCTCATAAAAATGAGTTTGTAAATGATATGAACTGTTTCGTGAATATATGCTTGTTCTTAATAGTTTATCATGATACATACTTTGTGCAAATGTACTCAGAAATTAAATAATTAATTTCAGGTGTATGAGTTGCCGTTTATTGAATTGTCTAGATGCGGTTAAGTTTCACAAGCTTTAGTGAGCCGTTTGATAAGCTTTATTTTGGAGTAATTAATGTATGCAAACTACTCACAAAAAGTACCTATATTTCTTTCATGCTTATTGATGAAGTACCTATGTTCATAGTGAAAATAACAGCAGTGAAAAATTGGTGTTGTAACTTTCACTGCAGTGAAAATAACAACAAAAAACGGAATTACTTTTTTGTACTGGGTTTTACGCTAGAAATGACGTCATAAAAAAACGTCACGCACGCGAGTTAATCCCGCCAATATTGTCGTTTGTGAATAAAACGAAATAAAAAGAAAAACTTTGTTTTGGTGTGAGATCGATCTATAATTTCAAAGAGTGAACATAAAATGTGATATTTTTAAAATTGGCAAATATTTTAAAAATAAACAAGTAAACGTTGATACTATTTCTTGTCTTCATGGCGTTATTTGGTTGGGTCACCAAACGGGGGCAAACTACGGAAAGGACCTCCACACAGAGAATGTAATTATTGGAAATCGAAAATAAAAATAAATATACGCTAGAACAAGCATGAAAGAAACAGAATATTTGTTGATTTTGGTGTAAGATCGCATTTTATTTCTCCGAGTGAGTTATATATATAAGATATATTTATTTATTTATTTATTTATTTATTTATTTATTTATAGTTAAAATATTACTTTCTATGCTCACTCGGAGAAATAAAATGCGATCTTACACTGAAATCAACAAATATCCTCTATTTCATCAGCTAAAGATTAGGTTAAAACATATCAAGACAGTTCTCCTTTTTTATTTCACAATAACTTGGTGTTAATGAAATCACTTATTTTGAGCAACCACACAAGCCAGTTCTCTTCCGTCCGGGTACTCCTGACATGGCAATGATCCACACTTCACCTCCGTGACATATAGTAGTCTTCCATTTAAATTTGCCTCACCATGATACACAGCTTCCGGATCTGCATCCACGCATGCGTAGTCAGTAGCACCCTTATGTGCATGATATCCGGTCATGAGATAGCCGGTGTACTCCATGTTCCAGCCACTGTAGCAGTTTGTGCGGCCGGGAATCATTACCGATGTTGGGCGGGGACTTCGGCAGACGACACAAGGGGCGTCTTGATTCAAACATATTTTTGTTGAAAGGGTTCATAGACCCGCCTTCTGTTGTTTGATATTCCGTCCCAGACATGTGTCCACTAATGCCTTGAAAACCATCCATATACTTTGCCCACGATGGGTGTTCCGGAAGACAAACATAGCTGGCACCTCCTGAAGTTTCGTCATAAGGTGACCCTCCGGTGAACCCTTGAATTTAGAAGATGTATAGCAATAAAACATGAATTTTAATCATTACAAGAGGGCCAAGAAGTCGCTAACCTTTGAAGCATTGCCATTCATGCCTATTATAGCATAGCCTTACTGAATATTATGATCCATGCTGAAGTACAGAAAGGTCATCTTAAGTCCACACAAAAATTGTAAGTGTGGTCCAAAGTTTGAAGGCCCTAGCTCTTTGTACGTCTTTATAAAATCATGTGACCCATGGGGCGGGGCCAATTTTGACCCCAGGGCAATGATTTGAACAAATTTGGTAGATGCTAATAAAGCCATATTACATACCAAATATCTAAACTCCAGGGCTCGTGGTTACCGACAATAAGAATTTTTAAGTTTTACCTATACAAATCTATGTAAAATCAAGTGACCCTTGGTGAGGGTCCGATTTTCACCAAGTTTCAAGTTTTATTAACAATGACTTGTACAATATGGTACATCATCATACAATACATAATATACAAATAACACGTGAAAGAAGAGAAAACAAACTGTTAAATTACTTTCCCTCTCTCCATCACTCTCTCTCTCTCTCTCTCTACACACACACATACACACACATACAATCATTAAACATAGTATTTGATCATACTATAGTATTGAAAAATAAAAGAAGACAAATTTAGCTGCTGGAAAAGAATATTAAGAGTTAAATCAAGTTAAGGAGTATGGTGGATGAAGCAAAAACCAATCATATAATCTAATTAACATTAACAGAACATCATAATAGTATAAGTATAATACATGTGGATTAAAAATTTTGTAATGCATCATTGCGTCTTTCTAATGCCTGTTTAATAAACTTACTGAGATTTAATAATACATTTTTATTTTTGGAGTTTAATAATTGAACAAATTTAAACATATTTGGTCTAATATAAAAGAATCTTTTTAAATATTTAATACGTAAATCTTGAAAACGTTCACATTTAAGCACAAAATGATACTCGTCTTCAATGTCTGTATTTAAGGAACACATCTGACACGTACGCTCGTTACGCGGTAATCTGTCAAGATATCTACCAGAATTTATTCGTAACTGATTACAGGAAATTCGTAACTTAGTAATGAGCTGTCTATATTTCCACGAAACTATATCAGATAATTATTGTTCGTACGAAAAGGAAGTCTTTAAATGGGTGTATAAAATGCTCAGAACTTGATTATTATTAATATTTGTTAACCATTCTTGACGGAAGGCATCAGTAACACGTTGTTTGAAAGTTTGAATAAAGGGCTGAGCATGTATAGGTAAAGGATTTAACCACACATCCGAAAAACCATACATATCTAATAAGTATTTTACTTTATAAGGCCAAGTTTTACAACGAGTATTATTATTGGCGAGTGCATAATTATAGACATTCCTTAAAATAACGTTATCAGTATTTATAACTTTGAACCAATATTTTATTATTTGTACATATCTATTGATATACAAAGGCACTCTTCCCAATTCTCCGTACACAGCAACATTGCATGCTTTTTGACTCACACCAAGTATCATTTTACAGTATTTTAAATGCACTCGTTCAATGTCTTTGGATTTTGAAAACCCCCACACAGGAGATGCATAATTTAAAGTTGAACCAACAAATGTGTCAAATAATTGTACAGATAATTTTGGATTGACCTGTAATTTTTTTACATTCTGAAATAAAACGTTCATCGCTTTCAGTGCTTTGCCTATTAAAAACTGATTATTTAAAACAAATGTACCCGTGTAATTAAAGACAACACCAAGATAATTGAAATTGTCGACCACCTCTAGCTCTTCATTATTATAATACCAACATTCATTTAGTCTGACTGGGCCACGTTTACGAAACACAACAACTTTAGTTTTTGATGTGTTTACTTCTAATCCCCACAAGTTGCAGTATTCGTATAATTTATTTAAATTATGTTGCAGATCTTGAGTAGATTTACCAATTATCACCATGTCGTCAGCAAACAAGAGAATTATAAGACACAAATCAAATATTTCTACCCCACTGTCAGCACTGTTTTGTAAATAATGTTCTAAATCATCAATAAAAAGAGCGAAAAATGCTGGCGAATTGTTTTGGCCTTGTCGTAAACCAACAGAGATATTAAAGAAATCCGAAAAATTATTACAGTGTTTGACGCATGATTTAACCACTGCGTACATTGATTTAAACATTACCAGAATTTTTCCGTCCAGTCCCATATTAAACAATTTTAACCATAATGCATTCCTATCAACTGAGTCGAACGCCTTTTTTAGGTCAATAAACGCGCAAGGTAATCTGGATATAGTATTGATGTAATGTTGAATGAGGTTGTTTAAAACGAATATAGCATCTACTGTACTGCTACCTTTTCTAAAACCGAATTGCACGTCTGACAACATATTGTTTTCTTCGAACCAGTTTTCTACTCTATTTGTTAAAACACAAAATTGGTTTTTCCCTTTTTATGAATGGGAACAATGTAACCTACTGACCATGACTGTGGAAAGTATCCCGCGTTAAAAACTAAATTGAACATGTCAGTAATATGACTACCTAGTATATCAAAAGAGTGAATGAAATATTCATTCAATAGATTGTCACTCGGACACGCTGCTTTATTCTTCTTTAATCGAGAAATGGCTGATTTAACTTCTTCCAATGTTATTGCCGTATTAAGTTCTGCGAAACTTGGGCTATTTATATTAAAGTCGCTTTTTAATTTTTTTTTTATTTTTATATATTAAACACCTTTCAAAATAGTTTTGAAAATCTTTAATTGGTATATAAGTTTCTTCATTTTGCTTTCGATTTTTAAAAAAATTCCAAAACTCCTTAGGCTGACGTTTTTTTAATGTTTCAAGATTTCTAGACTGTTTTATGATAAAACTTCTTTTTTTCTTATTTATTAAGCGTTTGTACCGCTTCTTTAAATTACACAGTTCTTGACGATTTTCGTAAGATTTGTCTCGGTTGTATTTCATTAATCCTTGCTTATATAATCGTTGTGCATTTATACACTCAGCATCAAACCACTCTTTGTTTGTCCTACAAGTGTTTGAACGAGTTTTGACTGAATGTTTAAACAGAGGATCAGATACCGAACAAATAATATCTGCAAAACTGTCTACCATATTATCAATCGAATTGTGGTCACTTCGATGACAATTATCGACTAATGTGTTAAAATCTGTCAATCTCGCGATAAGTTGTCTGCGAAATATACCAAGTTTTTCGTTATCCCACCTGAGAAATGTACTGCTACCCGTATTATCAGCATACCTATTGGATGCACGATCTACATTCCGACTACCTATTATGAAATAAAGTGGCGCATGATCACTGTATTGAGTAAAACTCCCGACACGAAAATCATGAACCAGAGAAAACTCGGATTCTTTCAGTATAAGGTAGTCGATAATGCTTTGTGATTGCCTATTGTAATATGTATATTCACCCACGTTAAAATCTGACCCTAGCCTGCCGTTGGCAATTCTAAGCGACAATGCTTTACACATGTCAAGTAACCTCAGCCCCCGTGCATTACAAACAACATCTTTAGAGGCCCGACTTAGGGGGGTATCTGGTCTATATTCATAACTATCTAGGCTATTTACCATAGTATCACACGTAATGAAATCAATCTTATTTCCAACACGTGCATTCCAATCACCTGCCAATAAAACTGAACCACATTGCTCAAAATAAGTAATATCCTCAGAGAGTATATCGAATAGATCAGCATCGATAATCCTAGAAACTGGTGACGCATCAGGCCAAAGATACAAACAACAAAGATATACATCTGTCTTGAAAGTAAAAAATATTTTATCTAGCTTAAGCCATATAATTGTGTCGTGATGATTTCTTACTATAGATATTCCAGGTAGGATACTATTTCTAATAAAAATAACAATACCACCGCTATTGCGTTTGGCGCGCCTATGTCGATATTTACGATAAAAATTGAATGCAGTAAAATCACATATACAATTTTTAAAGTGTTTGTCAGTCCATGATTCAGTAAGCATAATAATATCATTTTCAGAAAGCAAGTTAATAAAATCATTATCATACAATTTAGATTCACCATAGGGTCATGATTTGAATAAACTTGATAGAGGTTTATTAGACTATGCTACACACCAAATATCTAAGCTCTGGGCCTTGCTGTTTTGCCAAAGAAGTTTGCCTTTTAAAATATATTTTAGTTGCTATTTCTCATACTTTACCAGTAGCTTTGTACTTTTAACTGTTACAATTATTTGTTTTTCTATAATTAAATTCGGAAAGGAATATTGATATTTTATATGATGCAATAATAAAGCATTTCTTTATTCATACTTTCTTTCTTTCAACATTTCGTTTCAGCCACGTGATGCATTCTTTGTCTACTGTCATAGATAAGTGTTATAAAAACGCCAGGGTATCATGGCATGTTTAGCGTGTCTGCAATTCACACTTTGCGCAATTAATCGCTAATCGCATTAAACTGGTCACGTGGCTTGTCTGTCACCCCCGTCCTGGGTAGACGAAACTTTTCTTTGTGAAAAGTTAAGGATTCGAATTTTGGCTTTCTAAGAGGAAGGACCTCTATTTAGTATTTCCTAACGAAACTTATTAACTGATATTTAATATTGATATCTACTGTGATTTCACGGACATTTATGTGGATAACCATCATTATTATTATTTGGTACTACTGTGTTTTCACGGACTATATTATTATTGTCATTTGAATTTGTGGATTGCCATAGAAAGAAAAGAAAAGAAGAAAATAAAATTTCATTAATCACAAAAGGACTTATTCATCATTGTGTGAGAGCTCCCTTAAACTCCTCAACATAATTAACTAGATACCGGGGCACAGTCGGACAGTCAACAATTAATATACACATTAACATTTATTACATCACTGACAGGAAATTTTAAGCCTGTTATCATAATTCCTATACAAGACGACGGACGCATGCACGGGCGCCTGGCAATCCTAATTGCTCACCATTAGCACGTTGTGCTCATGTGAGTTAATAAATCATTACCAACAGTTGAGAATAGCAAACATACACGGTAACCTCACTTCCAGATTCCGATCGCGTAACGTTAACGAGTTTACTATTTATAGTTATATACAACAATTTTATTACAAAAGTCTTTCAAAAATAGATTTACCTGAGTACACTTTTTGCGTGTCATTACCGGGACACGTTGTGCGGCCCCATCTTACATAGGTTGAACCTTGACCTGAAAAATACAGCATGAATCTTCTTACAAAATCTTGAAAACACCAAGTTAATATGGAATTGATAATATATATTGTTTGCTTTTGTGGTTTTTTTTATTCAAAAATTATGTTTGTTGTTCCCAAATATTATTTCGTTAAGAACAAGTAAATTCATGTACTTGTTTTAGAAAATGAAACACAAAAGTAATATAATTTCATGTGAAGAAACACTTAAGTTTTAGACCTAAGAACAGTATTTGAATCAGGAAGACATCCAACTGAACATATTATAATTACAGAAGTGTTTACCGTTTTGAAGATGAACCAATTGATTTCTCAATGACTCTATCTCCTGTCTTAGGATTGCCACCTCTTGTGCTATATCTACGTCGCTATGGAGAACAAGCCTTTTTTCGCGAACACCGCCAGAAAATCCGACAAGAAAAAACACTAAAATACAGTGTGAAAATCTAAAACTCATTTTTCCTTTTGTCTCTAGTCTGCGTCTAAGCACAAAGTATGCTGCGATTTTATATTTTACTTCTGTGTCGATAAATTTTAATTTGTTATCGAAGCAATGCTGTTTCTTTAATCTAAATCTGACAAATCCATTGTATAGTTGCTAAGTTTCAATGAAATTCGTTTAAATTTAATCCAGTCTAAGAAGTTATTCGCATGTTCATTAATCATTTGTGGATTAGACTACGAATGAATGTTTTTGATGTTTGTTTAATTGCTGGGGTTTAATGTCTCGGTCGTATTTAGTTGTGTGTGATGTCAGCCGCTCACATTTCCAAGCATTCGACTCTACATTGATAACCGAAGAACCTCTCGATTTTGTCCAAATGATCGAACGATTGAACAAATTTCTACATCACAGGTATGCTGAAATTAAGCAAAGGTGTTGAAAAATCAATTCTGTTTCAAAAATAATATTTACAGGACACAATAATTGTCTGTGACATGAGAGCACAAAAGAACTAATTTCTCTAAGATACTAGGTGTGCACTCCATGCGGACGAATATAGTTTATTTTTTTATGCTAATGGACTCGTAACTAATTTTTGATAAATAAATATATGTAGGTTTCGGTCATTTTATATGTTACAATTACCAATTGAGGTATCTGAGGTGTCCGATACAAATCCGTGTAACATATACTTATAACCACACCAAGCTATCAACCTTAGATACCTCTAGGGGGTATTGTAACACTATAAAATGACCGAATCCTGTATACATGTATTTACTATTCGAAAATAGAAACGAGCCCCTTTGCCTGTAACACTGACCTTCGCAGAAATACCGCAGTAGGCATTTGACAAACTCCGGTGCAGTGGATTGGCTCCATATCAAATACCGCCACACCGAGTTACCACGTGGCCATGGTGTGTATCAAAAGTCACGCTATTAGTAAACTTGTGATTTAGCTGAAATTCAGATATTTTGCAAGTCATTGTGGAGATCTCCTGTTTCGGAGATTGGGTATTTGATATAAGCACACGGCAAATGACGGGTTAGATAAGACATTTGATTCTCGGGACTGATTACCAAAAAATGATGTGTAGCTCGTTAAACCCTCTTTCACTTAAGATACACACAACTACGGTGCCTACAACACTTTGGTTATTCTGTATTAGATAAATTGTTAAAATGCGTTCAAGTTATAGGCTGCATTAGGCATATTATTTCCGCTAGGTGGTGCTCTCTGGCATGCCGTGTAAATAAGGAGAACTCCTTTTAGAGATGTTGGATAATTATCTTGACTTGACATGACTTGACTTGACTATTTGAGTTTATCGTCGCTTCGACAGTATTTCCGTCATATAGCGACGTCCAACTAATTACAGGTAGAGGAAGACCCCGAAAGCACGGAGACATCCGGGTAGAACCACCGACCTACCACAAGCCAGCTGGAAGGCTTCCTCACATGTATAGTTATATTGAATTTTGAGGTTTTGAATGTTACTACAACATAATCACTCTCGAGGCAGCCTCGCTGTATTGAAATGGCAAACATCATTGAGTTCCTCGGGAGATAGACTAAGTTCAGACTCAATGTATAAAGGAGCTGTCTTAAAGCATAGCATCTTGGCAAAGAAGAGAACCTCGACAGCTTTTGGGCCTCGTGGAAACTGCATGGGGTATGGGTTTTTTAAAGGCGGATAGAGTTGTGTGGCATAGCTCCTTTGAAGCAGATGCGCTGGTATTTATTGTTCTGTTCTTTAATAATATAATATAATATAATATATAATATAATAATATAGTCATTAGATATCTATATATGATTCTTTTAAGTGATTTTTCTTGTTTTTTATTGTTTTTAATTATATGGTCGGTGTCTTCCATCTTCTGGCTACTGCCGTTGAGAAGCCAGTTCTTTTTTTAAGCACAGTTCGTGAAGAAGTTAACATTAAAAATATCAATAACATAACATGTATACATTTTAATTGGAATTTCATCCACAAAAAATATAAAACTCTTGTTATTTCTGCAAAATGTTTAAATAAAGACACACTCTGGTTGACAATGTCTTCAAAATGTTACAATCTCTGGATGTCGGATAGGTATTATAGAATACAATAAGACATTGAAACGTTAAGAAACATGCTCAATCTTTCATATCAACGAACCCAACAAAATATCATTCCAGCCATCGGGAAGGTATTGCAAAGACGAGTGGTGGGATATAGATATTTGGGCAACCAATGGCGTACCTAAAGGTTGGATAATTATGTGAACGTCTCCCGTCCAAAACCAAAACTGTCAGATTTAATATATATTCAACTTTCACAAGAGTCTAATGGCGTAAAGCTGTATTCAACGTCTTATCATTCAACTTTCACACCGCATATACATATAGTAAGATACCACACCCACTAAAACGATCCTGACACCATAGACATGTGGCATGATACCACACCCAGTCACATTGTCCTGGTACTATAGACATGTGAATGATACCACACCCAGTCACATTATCCTGGCACCATAGACATGTGGCATGATACCACACCCAGTCACATTATCCTGGCACCATAGACATGTGGAATGATACCACACCCAGTCACATTATTCTGGCACCATAGGCATGTGGAATAATACCACACCCAGTGACATTACCCTAGCAACATAGCCACTTGGCATGATACCACACCCAGTCACATTATCTTGACACCATAGACACGTGGCATTATACCACACCCAGTCACATTATCTTGACACCATAGACACGTGGCATTATACCACACCCAGTCACATTATCTTGACACCATAGACACGTGGCATTATACCACACCCAGTCACATTATTCTGACACCATAGACACGTGGCATTATAACACACCCAGTCACATTATTCTGACACCATAGACACGCGGCATTATACCACACCCAGTCACATTATCTTGACACCATAGACACGCGGCATTATACCACACCCAGTCACATTATCTTGACACCATAGACACGTGGCATTATACCACACCCAGTCTCATTATCTTGACACCATAGACACGCGGCATTATACCAAACCCAGTCACATTATTCTGACACCATAGACACGCGGCATTATACCACACCCAGTCACATTATCTGACACCATAGACACGCGGCATTATACCACACCCAGTCACATTATTCTGACACCATAGACACGCGGCATTATACCACACCCAGTCACATTATCCTGGCACCATAGGCATATGGCATGATACCACACCTGGTCACATTATTCTGACACCATCTACATATGGCATGATACCATACCCAGTCACATTATTCTGACACCATCTACATGTGGCATGATACCACACCCAGTCACATTGTCCTGACACCGACCCAGCCAGTCCTAGAATTTTTCTGTATAAATGCTGAGCGCCGGGAGCTATTAGTATGAATATCAACAATTTATGTATGTATGTATGTCGCGGTCACCCGATGTGGACGCTCAAACCCTTCAGCCTTTGGGGACAATTTAAAAAAAATCTGTACACAATTATAAAGTTTGCATTAATGGAAACCATGGAAACAATGGTGAACGAGAGTGTGTCTTTTACAGTACCAGGTTACTAATGAAAGAGAAGCCCAATGAACTAGGCAGCTAGCTACCTGGCTTTACGGTATTGGAGGCGTTTGCTTCTAAGCAAGTTAACATATTAAAGCAGGGCGTTCATGAAAGTTTTGTTTGTAGAAGGGTATTGATAGACGTATTACACATACATAGTTACATAGTTAAAAATCAAATTCTTAGTCGATGACCATCTGTAAACAAGCTGTTTTAAGGAGTACATAATTATTTGAGTCATATAAGGACGTACAAAATATTTGTAAGTCACTTAGAAACATCCTATATGGAACTTTGTAATTCAGTTAATTTGCACTGGGTCACCTCTTTTTATCATGTATCCGGTTACATTTCCACCGGCTGTCATATGGCCGTCTGCTTTACCGAAAAAAAAAAACCTACTGAATCAGCGAGAATATTGTTATAATCATTAGCAACAGGTAGACTTGGCTAAAAGCATGTGATTATTAACATCATGAGTTAATAGTACATGTTAACGATTTCTTTAATCAAAACGCACAATGCGCTGACAGAATGTCGGCAAGACTTGCTATACATGTAATTCTAACTCCAGCGTTTAAGCAGGATTGATCTCGATAGAGGCAAAGGTACTGTGGCACGATATGAAATCTAGTTACAGTTACTAGTTGTCAGACAAACTCGCTCTACGTTTTATGATAAACACACAAACACATACACACTTGATGTCCACAATTAACGGTTAAAGCTTCGAACCATGTTAGCAAAATATTTGGAAGATTTTTGAAAAAGGTACCATACAAAACCACTTTTAACTAAACTTGGCAATGATGGTGCTAAAATTCAGAAATCCGGTTGCTATAGCAACCGAAACACTTTTGTTTAGAAAGTACAATTTCCCTCTAATACTAAAGGTCTGACACCTAATGTCCTTCAACCGAATTTGCTAAAGCAAAGTAAATGGGGCTTCCGTGGAGTCAGCTGGTTTCATTTCAAAAGATCGTAAAACGAGTACCGGTATAACGAGACCGATTCTCTACAAGACACTTAGCAGGCTGACAGGCTGCTTTGCGTTCAGTTTAAGATGTGTTTGGTCCATGTTTCAAATTGGATATGAAAATTCATGTTAGCTTTAAAACAATATCTGCGTAAATGTACAAGTAAAAGATGACCGGTGGCACCAGTATATTCAACAAACAAAACCTTGTCAAGGAATCGGAAAGGCTCAGTGGTATTTAATTATTCAAACAATACTTTAAGTTCACGGGGCAAAAGGTCACCGATACAAAATGGCTGAACAACATCATGACAGCGACGAAAATGAAAGTTCAATGTAAGGGGAGAAAGGCCTTTCCTTTCCTTGTTGAAGTAATAGACAATACTCAAGACACACTAGGAACTGGAACTCTGAGTGGTACATGCACATAAGAAAACTTCGTTAAAAAAAGCATCAACTTATGGTCCTTTAACAAAATATCGGAAAACAAATGAGGCTTACAGGAGTTTTTTTTAATCAAGCCTACCTGTCAGAATTTGTCGAATGTAGAAACAGAAACACATTTTTTTCTGCCAACTAGCTTGGTTTGATTCATTCTCTAAAACAGAAGCTGGCATGCCACCAGAACACATTCTTTTTACCTTTGCAGAGATATTTTTTTGGAATACAAGTACATATGTAATCTGTTGAAAGAAGTGAGACAGGAAAGGTTTGACTGACAGAGAGACAACGAAGTGGTCCCTAAGTGTCACCTCTGTTTTCAGCAGGAGAAACAAAAATAGACCTCATTCATTGAACAAGCTGGGCAGCCCCTTCTTATATAGGTTAAACCTTGACCTGTAATGATACATTGCATAAAGCAGAAGTTCTAAGTGGACGTAATAAAGCAATTTTGTTTACCATTGAAATGTAGCCTTAGATTACTGAACCTTTTTTACACCCGTCAAATAACAGGCTATTAAAGTATGGTGCTGTCTGTCCGTTTATCCAAAGATACTTCGTTTCTGTGCAATGACTTTTAAAAGTCCTCATCTATTCATATTCATATTTGGTATGCAAGTATATATTCATTCAAGTTATATCAAAAATGTTAAGTTCGATATAATTCCTGAAAGACTTTATGTATCAAATTCATATTTGGTACATGCATGTATATAATATCAAAATACAGGCCAAGTTTGTTTTTGGTCTCAATCCAATTATTTGTTATAGAGTTATGCACCCTTTAAAGGCAAATTTCATAATAAATGACCGTTTCCACACAATGACTTTTAAATTGCATTCATATTTGCTGTGTAAATGTATCATATAAAAACAGGGCAAGTTAAATTTTGGTTACAATCTACTGATTTATAATAGAGTTATTCATCAATAATATCATTAATCTTCCACTTATTAATATATTTTTCCAACATACAGATGTCGTTAAATACAAAACTGGTTTATCCCCCTTGTTTGGTATTCAGAGCATATGGGTAGTTCCAAAAGCATGCAACTTGGTATGGTACATGTATGCTACCTACTAGTATACGACATGGTATCACAATAAGACCGTACAATATCCATCTCATATAGACAGTCAACAAATGACTGAAATATTGTCATTGGAAAAGACCATTTCACCAGGGGATCGGCAATACCCGGTATAATTCTCTTATTTAAACTGACCAATCAATGACTCAGTAATTGCAGGTATCATTAGCTGATTTAAACTGACCAATCAGTGAATGAGAAAAAAACTCGAATGTATGTTTATTTCCCAATGAACAATGTATGCAATTCTACAGCAGCATGTAGATTAGGTGTTCAGGAAGTGTTCGTTGATTTACGTAGGTTTACGTGTCATTTTGCAGTGAAATGGTCTATGTTAAACACAAGAAGTCAGATTAATGGTATTTGTAATAAATTAAAACCCAATTAACATATGGTTAATTTTTATGTTTTTATTCGCATCATGTATAAAAAAAGACAATTTACAATATATACAAAAACAAGCAACCTAAGAAAAGGCACATACTAGTATATATTTTTGTACGTTAACATAAAAAACTTCCCATTAAGTTGGGGAGAAATGGATATATTGATGTAAAAACTTATCAGTATAAAATTTAAAATCAAAATACATTCACACAAACAGGATGAAAATGTAAAAAAAAATCACACTGATTTTTCAGCATACAACTTTATATCATATGTGTTTCCTTTTAAGGTAGCATGTAAAGTCACTCCAACCTGTTTTCCCTGGATGACATGCAAAAAAAAAATTGCTGCGCAGTTCCAGTTTAAATATTTTAAATGAAAAGCATCACAATACGATTCATTTGTTAAGCTTAATGCCCTGGAGCCAATAAAATATGAAAACATTTTGCAAAAATTACAAAATGGCATTTTCAAACATTTCAATTTAACAAAATTGTTAAAGATCAACTAGATGACAAAATGATCTGACCTGAATAAGACCTGGCTGTTTTATTATAAAAGAGATCTTATTTTGATTTTCATATACACTATAAAACGTATGACGTCATTGGGAGCCTGATGTTATGACCTTTCAACTCCCGCCCCACCCCTCCTACCAGACGGACTATCAAACGCAATGACCAGCTCGGAAACCATTAACCATTACACCAGCAGTTCATACAAATAAAGTCAGAATTACAGAGTTATGTTGGTATTCTCTATGAAAATGCATACTGTGAAAACATCAATTTTCATCCGACACTAATTTTCATTAATTTCATAGAGGGTAATATTAATAAGAGGGTAATACTAATATTAATCCTACTGAAAACCCATTCTTATATCAGACTTCATATTTCCTAAGAGATGTATCAATGAATTAAAGTACCTAGAAATTCCCTTAAATAAACAATAATGAAATTTTATGCCAACAAAAATTAATTGACTTACAGAATTTGACTTGTATCAATGAAGATTTTGTTTGCAATATTGAAGTTTGACAGTTTGTATGAATTATTCATGTATTTAGGCCAGGCCTGGTGGTTCTCGAAACATACATAAGTATGATCTTAAGCTTAAATCCAAATATCATACTTTAGTTCCTGTAACATTTTATGGACATATTTGAGTTTAAGCTTAAATATCATACTTAAGTTCATTTTACATTTTCGAGGACACACGGCCAGGTGTGTATAGCCAAAGTGTCTGTAGGGGTGGGTGGATTTCTGAAAGGTATTGTCGCCAATCTTCTGTGGTTCTCAGACTCAATGATACATATAATTTCATGTATTATGCACAATATTGCTTTATAGTTATGACAGTATGAATGTGCATCCAAAGAAATAGCTTTGGTAACAATGTGATTTCTGTATTTCTGATTTCTGCTTTCATTTTCTGATTTCATGTTTTAAAAAGGCCTTCTGTTTAAACATTGAACATAAAAAAATAGCCATTTATTTTGTGAACATAGAAATTGAAAGTTTATTCAAAAGCTAATATTAATAACTTGAGTGTCAATTTTGATTATTTTTTTTTGGCCAAATTCCTCTCAGTAACTCAGTAGTTCCTGGGCTGTACCCTCTGCTGAGGGAGCTTTGGGGAAAAATGATCTTGCCCCTACCTGGATTCAAACCCGCAACTTTTAGATACAGTGTCATATGCTCTACTTTGGCCCTTAATTACAATATGTTAAAATAAGCTAATGACATAGCCTTGAGAAAAATGACATACTGAACTATAGGAAATTGGCATGAACAATAATCCTGGATTATCTTTGTACACCTTAACCTTTTTTTAAAACCTTATCTTGTGCATATACAGTAAGACCGTACATTAGGCCAAATCTCTTTGTTTTAGAATGAACTTATATTATTTGTCACTCTAACTACTTGAGCAGGCTTTCAAAGTCTTTAAATTCTAAAAATATCATATTGTATGACAGAAAATATTATACATCATAATTATGTAATCACAAATTTTGAAAGAAATATGCATAGATGGTAATGGGACTACTATTGCTGCAGAAGAATTAGTCAAATAGCGACATCCAGTTAATTACAGGTGGATCTGGACACCTTATAGAGCACTAAACCACCTGGGTTGAACAACAAATCTATTTTAAGCCAGCTGGAAGGCTCCTTCATGTGAAAAATTTAAATAAACTGGGACTGGGAGCATTCACTGTGAGGGGCTTGGTGAGGGAAAGTCAATGAAAATAACCGCTTGGCCACTGATGCCACTCATATATATATATCAGAATATTATAACCTATCTGTTACAACTGAAAAGAGATCAACTATAAACCCTCTGAACAATTCCTGGAGGATTTCATGTGTACCGTAAATGCTCGTGTATTGTGCCAATCATGTATAGTGCGCATCCCAAGTTTAAGGTTCAAAACATTGGTAAAAACCTTTTTCCCTTCTATGTTATGTGCCAGACGATGTTAGACTAAACCTGAAGCCTGTACTTAACCCTTTCCCTCATAATGACTCATTTTGACGCCCTCAATAGGTATCACATAAAGCCTGATCTGCAGAAAACCACAGTTAAACCTTACCAAATTTAATTACAAAACCTCATTTCCTTTGGTATCTCATTTCCGACCACTGAGGAGCAGCGAACAGCATAAAACTGATCACTGCGAGTTACTCGCAGCTATCTGTTTTATGCTGTTCGCATAGGTCTTTTCATGGTTTCCTCTATGAGGGAAAGGGTTAAAGGCACAAGTCTATGCAACCACTGAAAGCAAAAAAAACACAACATCTACATCACACATTGTCCATTCTCTTTGTTCACTGTTATCGGAGCTAGACATATTGATATATAAAATATTTAATCATAACAACATATACCCTATAAATATCTCAAATCCATTCCGAAGCACCTGGTTCTAGACGGTAATGAGGCTCTACCGAGTTACAACCAATAAGCTGGAACCTGAGGTATAATTTCCCAGTCTTTGTTGTAAACATGTTAACCCTTCCCCTCATAGAGGAAACCATGAAAAGACCTATGCGAACAGCATAAAACTAGATCAGCCTGCAAGTAACTCGCAGGCTGATCAGGTTTTATGCTGTTCGCTGCTCCTCAGTGGTCTGGAAATGAGGATTTTGTATTTAAATTTGGTAAGGTTTAACTGTGGTTTTCTGCAGATCAGGCTTTATGTGGTACCTATTGAGTGCGTCAAAATGAGTCTATATGAGGGAAAGGGTTAACTTGCTCTTCTCAGTGTTTCATATGCCCTTTAACTTTTTACTGAATAAGCAGTGTGAGTTACATATTTTTATGACGTTATCAACTATGATTGGTTTAGACAACTATGTAATTTAGCATGTGCTGTCTATCTTGGTGGGTGCTATAGTACTTATCCTTCACATGTTTGCAGTAAAAATATTTTAAATTCTGTAGAAAACTTATGTGATTTTCAAAACTATATCTTTATGATGGCGTAGTGATTTACTATGACTTCATTTGATTGGTTAAGAAGAATGTGATGTCATAGCATGTGAACTGTCCAGTATAGGGGAGATTAATCCGGCACTGATAAATTCATAAGAAACTAAAGTATGCGGAAGTTTTTCTCCAGCGCATGTACATTCAGTAGTGAAAAAACTCTTAAATTTGTCTAAAATACCTTTTTAAGATTTCTGTATGACAATCATACACTGAAATACAAAATTAATACATTTAAGAAAACAAATTACATGAATACAAACACTTACATTCTCCAATTTGCAAACCAAATTCAAATTGAAGGCTTTGTGTAATACTATGGTAAATGTTTCATTATTTATTAATAGTTAACAGTTTTGCACTTAGCACTCAAAGTACACCAAAACAAAACACATACCGGTACTGGGTATGTGTATAATGATACATACACATATATTCCTTACACATAAACATAAATACTTATCCACTTCTCTTTAAAAGCCTAGTAATTACAACTTACATATTTAAGAGCTAACAATATAGATATACATATATCAACAAAAAATGGCAAACTAAAACAAAAATTGGTGAAATACGTGATTGGCAAGCAAATAAAATGGTGTTACGTATTCATGCTTCTTTTGTTTGCATTCACCTCAAATGTCCTAACATAATTACAATAAAGCTTGTGATTAAATGATATAATTATTATGCTGCCATTAGAACAGAAATTGTGAATCTCATACACAGGGAATATTAAGTTGCAGTAGCTTTTCATGGCTTTGTATTTTGCTACAAGCAATGTGGGAAAAATGTAATCTTGCGCAACGGAAGGTCAAGCAAGATGTCCATTTTTCCTATGCTGCAAGTAGCAAAATTCAAAGCCACAAAAAGCTACTGCAACATAATTTTCCTATTATTATATACCTATAAATAATCAAGACACAAGAAGTAAATTTACACAGGTTTTAATGAGTAAATTAAGTTTTCTCAAGAAAGTGATGTCAAGAAAGTCGATAGTGACATCTTGTTACCACCGAATTTGTCACAGACATATTGGAATTTTAATCTGTTGAAATGTATATGCCCCTTGTGTTTTGCATTTATTTGAGCAAGAAAATTTATAGGTATACAATAAATATTTTTTCACACTGTAGCATTACTTTTTGCACAAATCATCCAAAGCAAAATGGAAAATTTATTTCTGATCAGGAAAGACTGCATTTTATTTTAGGGCAGAGCCATAGAAAAATGAATTTTCATGAGTGAAAAATGTCAATTTCATAAGACTAATAAAAGGACCATATTAACTTCATCAATTACCCTTGATATCTTAATTATTATGCTTTATCATTACACTGGGTAAATTGACTTTCTCATGAAAAATTAATGAGTTCTTTTATTGTTCTACAAGTCTGCCATCACTATATTTAGCTCATTTGAAACACTGAAATGGTTAATTTTAGTAATAGAGTTTTGTTTTGAGTGCTATACGCAGAATAATGCAATGTGTCAAAACAAAACTGTATGCCCTAAATATTTCAGTTTTCTCTGGAAGTTATTGCCAACAAAAAAAAAGTCTTTTAACAGAAATAATGATGATCTGTACTTGCTACAACAGATGATGATGATGATGATGATGATGATGATGAAATGATGATGGTATGGTGGTGGTTGTGATAATGAGGAGATGATGATGATGATGATGATGTCCCTGAATCCAACTGGATTTGGTTGTCAGAGCAAATATCAGAGGAAAAATTATAAACATACAAAATGGAGTCTTTAAACTCCTTCCATACACCCTGATGAAGTATTCCGGAGCTATTTACGATGCTAAAAAGCAAAAACAAGTCTTAATATTTATATAAATTGTACTAAACCCTCTTTCTACTTTACAGGTTTTTATAAGGATGTGATGTACTTGACCAGTATAAAACCTAGACCAGCTTGCAATTAACTTTCATATTAATCTGTCCCTAAGTTCTACAAAAATACTTAAGGTCTCAAACCTAGTACAAGGATAAATAACAGTAAATTGGCACCAGTTAGCCACAAGGGCCCTTTTTATATACAAACAAAAACAAATGTTCTATGGTAACTGTTGTTATTTACTTATTTTTTGTAATGTCCTGTCTCCTTGTTTTTTGTCCATCCCATACATCTCCTTCCGTAGTTTGTCCATTTTCAATATATGTGGGATTTCTCACAGGACCTTTGTGTCCTTCCTTGATGGATATATTTCAAAATCACAACCATTCTTGCAGGAAAATGCCTCTTGTAAACAGATACAATCAATTAACAGCATATCAATACCCTGTGTCATAAAAAAACAGCATACTTCTACGTATTCAGTCAAAAACATAAACAATTTCTGTTTTGATGAAAGTTTAACTGTGTGGAGTCATTATGGAGGATTTCTTAAATACTGTATAACTCTTTTTTTTCTGCAGGTGCTAATTTTTGCGGTTTGCGGCCTAAAATGGTTTAACTTATTTTTGTGTGTTTAATTTTTGCGGATTTCTAAAATGAAGAGATACAATTAATGTGGATTCTTTATACCAAGTGTGTTCTATTTTGTGAACAAATAGATCTATTTAAAGCATTTTCATAAGTTTTATTATACATTTAATACAAGCAGAATATGTTTCATGTAAAATAGTGCTAAAAGCATACATTAACTGAAAGGTTAAAACTAACTAATTCCTTTACAGTATTGCAGTCCGATATCTTACGTGATGATAAAGCCTGCGATAAATGTCCATTTGGGTCTGGCAAACCCTTTCAGATGCGCAAATACAATTGCTAGTCACAAACTAATATAGACAAGTTTCAATTAGCCAGGACGTGTATTGTTTCACTTCACTTATACAACAACAAATGGTATATCGCTACAATTGCAGCATAGCAAGTCATGTCTAAGAAATCATTAAAGGCTTTTATGGGAAGTAGAGTGACTGTACTAACAGTATGACTTTCGGGCGATAAGGAGGAAAAATGTAATGAATAATCTGCGCATTCAATATTTGCGGTCTGCTAGCATCCGCAAAATTCCGCAAATAATACACTGCTGCAGAAAAAACGTTATACAGTATTCAATTTCACACAAAGCGCAGTAAACAAAAGCTTATTCTACTGATTAAGTCTACAGTGCACATAAGCAAGCTCAAGTTAAGATCTAGCTTTTACAATGTTGTGAGTGAAACAGAAAAATTTGAAATTCTTCCACAATAGACAATTTCTACTTCCTCTACAAATTTACAGAAGACATTCAACCTTTAATACATTTTTAATGTAAAAACAAAAAGTTTGTTCAAAAAGCACAAGTGCTACCACCTGCAATATATTTGATAACAGATTTTTAATTAAATTCAAGGGCCTTACTTAGGTAAGGAAAACACAAATGCACACACAAATCTGAGCAAAAGCATACTTGATCTGCCATATACTACATTTTAGCTCAATATCTCCAAGCCTGTAGAAAAAAGGCAAAGAAAAACTTGTATCTTGGAGTGAAAGGGACGATGGGTAACACCACACATGTATAACCCTTTTAGAAAGACAACCTCAGTATTCAAGCCTCTATACACTATGTGTACAACAATAAGAAAACCACCCCCTCCCTATATCTGATATATTGTGTCTCTTCACCATGGAAACATGAGCTGTCACTATAAGTGATTAAGTACTGCTAATGAGCCTTATGAAATAAAAAAGTAGGGTCTTTACATGATATACCGTATATACCATAATGAGAGGTAGGGATGACAGACAGATTGAAGGATAGAAAAAGTAATTTTTATGATAAAACAAATACTAAAAGTAAATAATGAAGTAGGGTTCATAATTTGTCTACAGACAGAGAGACAAACAGACACTCTCATGAATATCTTATAGTGTGTCAATGGCCAAGCTAATATCAAATACATGTTTTGACATTCAAAATGAAGAAGGAAGAAGTCAAATATTTGTGAATGGATAACTGACAGACAAGTTAATTAAATTTCAAAACAATCCTTCACATTCTAGGTCTTCAGGTAAGTCAATAGTAAATATGTACTTAAAAACATATTCAAAGCATATCAAGTATGATATAAACAAACCAAATGGAAACTGTTACACAGTTTAATTTTAATAATGATTAATTTAATTTAAACTTTAATTTCTTTTATGTCCACAAGGGAACAAGTTTTTCACATATTTTCTTTTTAAATCCTCTTTCATATCAACTTTATTTTAGCAATTAAGGTAGAGGGCTATTGGGTGATAATTTGTGCCCAATTATATCAAAGTCTGCCTATTGGTTTCAAAGAAGAAGAATGTTTAAACTTTTATCTAGAGTATTTAAAGAAATTAGCCAATCCCCCTAAAGGCCTTATTATAGGGCATAGAGCCATGAGGTGACGATTTATGACAGATGAAATTGGATAATGAGCATTGCTTTCAAAGAAGAGAATGGAAACCAGAGTTCTGCATGGATCAAGTTTATTTTAGCAACTTTTATGGAGGGCCACCCAAGGATCTTTCATGCTAAGTTTCATGAATTTCTACCAAGTGGTTTCAAAGATGTCTTTTAAAGCCAACTATTGATGCTACACAATGGACACTGTACAACAGATGATGGACACATGGTAATAAGAAAAGTTCACCTTGAGCATGTTGTGCTTTGGTGAGCTAAAAGATGCTGGTTGCCCCGCTAAGTTTGAAATAAGCTTACAGAACAAAGAACATGTAAAACCATTTCTTCATGGCTCTTGTATAA
>CM037777.1:26729017-26779017 GCA_021229015.1 Solen grandis
AGACACTGTGTTGGGTCAGCGTAGAACCCAAATCACACTGCACAAATGAACTGTTAAAAACCTAATATAGCTGAAAAAATAATGGTTATGCAATATTCTTAATTGGTAATTAATAAATACAGGTCTATAAGTTATATATCGACCACTTCCTGTTAACTTAAAACACAAGTCATATAATAGCAGTAGGTCAAGTATAGGAAGTTACAACTGGGGTTTGAACTACACATCTCTCAGTATACAAATTGTGCCTCTAACCACTCAGCCCCACAGAAACCAGTCAATAGACCAACATAAGAGTCAATTCAATTAAAAGACCAAAGTTTTAACATTGCCATGTGAAAACACCGCCATGTGAACAAATGTTTTAACATTGCCATGTAAACAGACCAATGTTTTAACACTGCAATGTGAACAGACCAATATTTTTAACATTGCCATGTAAACAGACCAATGTTTTAACACTGCCATGTGAACAGACCAATATTTTTAACATTGCCATTTAAACAGACCAATGTTTTAACATTACCAAATAAAACTACCTAATGAGCAGACCAAGGTTTTTGCACTGCCAAATGAACAGACCAATGTGTCATATATTGAATAAACCAAGGCACAACAGCATAATAAAATAGAAGGGGAAAAAAATCAAAACGGATTGATTCAACCTCTAGCTAGTCTACCTTTTGTCTTCCATACCAATTATAATTATCCAGGAATGTGCGAAGGAATCAATACCCTGTAAGAATAAAACGCCCTCGATGGTGGAATCCAATCCAGCGGTGATTTACTGGTAAGATCCCACATGATATAATCACATGATACAATACCCCTGCAAACAATGCTGTTAAACAGCCAGCAAGCATGATCACTGAGGGAGGAGCATTGAGACGCAATGGAGCACAATGGGTGTTAATTAATATATCTATCTCCGTTATTATACAATTCCTTTATTTCTCAGAGGAAAATGGGTGCTTCTGAGCTGGGATGCAAAATAAAGCATTGTATCAAGGAAAGGTATGGATAGGTATACACTGGACAGCAATAATTAATCACAATATTTCCCCAATGGTTGCTTATTGTAAATCTCTATTATTCATATAACATATTGATCGTCAGATATTAATCCACTGAAGTAATTCAATCAGAATGAACGAGAATCTTATAGGCATCGTTGTTGACCTATTTTTTTCAGTACATGGCAACGTGACCTTACTGAAGATGATTCATAACCGATAGTAGTGACCGGACTTGCTGATTGATTAACCCTTTCCCTCATAGAGGACACCATGAAAAGACCTATGCGAACAGCATAAAACCAGATCAGCCTGCGAGTAACTCGCAGGCTGATCAGGTTTTATGCTGTTCGCTGCTCCTCAGTGGTCTGGAAATGAGGATTTTGTAATTAAATTTGGTAAGGTTTAACTGTGGCTTTCTGCAGATCAGGCTTTATGTGATACCTATTGAGTGCGTCAAAATGAGTCTATATGAGGGAAAGGGTTAACATGTCATGTCACAACTTACTGATATCCTTACCAAATCATTATAATCAAAATAAGACTGAGGGTCATCAGTGATATATCACGATTCAGCAAATGTGAAACTTGATTATTGGTAAAAATCGGAGTCACTTTAATGTCAAGGTCAATATTTTGAGTTAAGGTCATCATTAAATCCATTTTATGTGAAATGCTGATTGTATGTTTACCCTTTAGAATAAATGTGAAAAAATGAAAGATAAAAAAAGATACAGTGATACTGTTTATCATCGAACTGGCCTTTATACATCAATATAATCATTATCTCTATAAAATGGAACTACTTTCCTTCAATAAAACCTCCATCAATCATTAGTCTATTTCAAACACCATGACATCCACACTCAGAGTCAGAGCCAAATAAACAAAAATGAAAAATGTCACTTTCCTTCAAATCGATCACCATTTCATTTGTCACCGAATAGAAAATCAATGCTGATACAAGAAGCGCTATTTATTATCAACCACTATTAATGTGAGGCAATGAATAATGAAGGTGTTTTTTTTCCCAATAGGTATGAAATTGGAAACACGTAACAGTGAATTTTTTAATTGAATACAGTGTTTAAAATTAAGTACACAAGATTAAAATAGGATGTTTGGTATTCATTACACAAAGTATTATAAACTTCACGGTCACAAAGTACTAGTCCAACACTAAAGCTGTTGAAAAGTTGTAAGAACTTGTTTCCCCTTTGATCTAAATAGAAATCTGCTTTAAGTTTTAAGAATGTAAAACAATATAAATCAGAGAGAATTATGGGTTAAAGCTTAGTGCTGTAAAACCATGTGACATCAGGTGATAGTTTTTCACCTGTAGGGACGTTACACATTCTTTGAATTAGTGAGACAACAACATCAGTAAATTCCCTGACGTAACAGCTTGGATTGACAAACAGTGAGACACACACAACAGTAAAGATCCTGTTGTAACAGCTTGGACATTTACATCGGGGACATACTCGTAAAATCAATCAGTATAATTATGTGCGAATACATCAGATATTACAGGTAAAAGGTGTAAATATCATAAACACGGATTGAATGCTGGGACAGTTTTCTTGAGAAGAAATGTGCAACATCTCTGTACTACATTTTCATAATTCACACAGGCTTTGTCATCAACAGTCAATTATGTAATCTTGATACGTTAACGGTATGACATGATACACATTATACATTATTCATGATGTTTTTAGTGCTGTGTATTCTACGGTCACTGTCATGCTATATAAACTGGTGAATTTTTAAACAGACCAAATGGACCTGACTTTCACACAAAAGGGGTTGACATATTGTATACTGACTATATCATTATCAAATTTTGACCTTGACCTTTACAAAGTAACCTTGACATTGTAACCTTAAGTCACTTTCTTTGCAAGAATGGTGGATATTTTACAGTTAAAGGCTTAAATGACGGTTTTAATGGTATGCTGATATACGTCATTTAATAAACAAAATAATGAAACAATTAAAAACTTAAATTGCTTGGGTCTAGGGCAGAAATAACCTAATAATCTGCCATGGTTGTAACTAAGCAAATAAGTACAGTGTTCAAAGACTGGACAGTTAAGCTGGACATGGTATCAGACCATTCATTTACCACATCATCATACCATGCTGCAAGATAATCTGACTGCGGTATCATGCTACTAAGATATCCATGTGTGGTATTATACCACCTGTTTTCAAATCATAATATGCCGTGATGCAGGAAAATATGTATAGGTTTTGTAACATACAATCTATGCATCATTATGTCTTGTTTTGGGGATGATATTAATTGGATGTGGTGCCATACCACTTGCCTTAATTGGACCATTATGCATTGTCACTGGACAATATGACTTAGTGTGTTATCATGCTAAATGTCTACCTTATACTACTGCAGTGTGGCACCGATTTCACAAATTCTCTGAATTTCAAATTAAATGTAGATAATGATTGGTGAGACAGCAAAACCAACAAAACTAATCTTCAACCTGTCACATGTTACTGCAATTACATAAAACCTATCCGCCATTAATACTGTTGGACTATATCCTGCAGGTACAGAAAGCATACAGCTTTATACCAGCAATCGATATATATGTGTTGACCCTTTAACCATCAAATTAAAAATATACGCAAATACCAAGAAGAGCCTGCTTCATTTGGTGCCATCTATGTAAGTATCATGCTTCTTGACAACCGCAGTGTGTTAAGAAATAATCAATGTCAGTTTTTCACAATATCACTCCATTACCTGGATAAATCTCATCTGCTATAGTTATGTTTCTTCTAGAAAGATTGAATAGTAGTCATGCTAGAGTTGTGTCCCTTTATGGGTTGAAAAATTTCATGAAACTTGATACTTTAACCAGTATTAAACTAAATCATTCTACAAGTACCCCACCTACAACATATCATACATGGTTTGGCAAGTCTTAAGGCTGTTCATTTCTCTGTGTGATAAGTTGAACATCTCACTCACAATTTGAAGATTTTTGTCTACATTAGAAACCCATGTGTCGAGATGGATAATTAGGTTTTATACTGGTGGCAAAGATTGTCTCCCTTGAACGCTCTCGTCCATCAAAGCATTAAATCAAATCAGTCATAATAAGAAAACACTAATGGAGTATTATGAACTTAAACAGAAATCTGTTTAATTAAAGTAAAAAGGCAACATAAACAATGCAAGCTCACCTTGAAGACAGACAGATCCTCAGGATACCCAGAGTTCCTGGAGTCACATGTCAAGAGATGAAAATGATCAAAGCCAAGTTTTATCTCTAAAATCCGTCTCAGCCCACTAGATGAAAGGACCCTTAATTACAGTTAATTTGCTGGAAGTCACATCAGTGTAGACTAAATATTCAGTGTTTGCATGACGTTGAATAATGAACTGACGGTTATTGCGCATTTTCATACATTTTCCTGACCTGCGTAACCGAGACATTATCAGGGTGTAATCTGATTGTGTGTCCAGATGATTATGGAATTATTCTGGATCATATACCTGACCCAGCACGCCTGATACGGATTGAGGAAATGAGTAATGGTACTCCTCCGGGTTTTGAATAAAAGGGTATTAAAATTTTTTAAGGAGTTTGTAATGGTATTCCTAACATTTTGGCTAAAAGGGATACCACAAAACTGTGATGGGTCAAAACAGAAGTTTATCACATTAAGTCGGACCATAACTATTCAAATAATTTATTTCAATTTAGGGATACTCAACTTACTTAAGTTAGCAGAAATATTTATAAGTGGGCCAGAAGTTAAAGGTAATTTAATGCATGAGCAAGAACATATTGTTACAATAATCATTTCGCATATAGTTGAACCTGTATTAGTGACCACCTGTACTAAGCGGTCAACCTGTATTTAACGGTCAATTTTAATATTACCAAACTGTAGCATTTTATGATAAATCTATAACTTTATTCAGCGGTCACCTGTTTTAAGCAGCCACTTTCTCTTGTTCCCTTGACTGACCACTTAAGACAGGTTTGACTGTAATTGAAAGCTTTAATAAACTATGTATCTGATATGCCCAAATATTACAAAAAAAAAAGCCAAAAGTCAATTTTATTTGCATATAAAACAAGAGAGCTGGTTATCGCAAAATACCCCTGTCCTGCCATTTTATCAATTCAAGAGTCATAACTCTAAAGTGGGATAATCTGACTGGTTTTCAAACTTGATTGAGAGACTGTGACAATACACATTGTGACAAAGTCAGAGTTAGAGAGCAGACACTATTAATTCAGCAATGTTTCATCAATTAAAGGGCCATAACTCTAGAGTGTTCAAGATATTTTGCCATAAATACGGACTGTCTAGGACAATCTGATCGGTTCTCGAAAGGAACCGAGATATCGTACTCATAATGCATATACTTTGTTACCAAGTATGGTAAAAATCGTTTCACGATTGTTGGAGTTAGAGATCCAAAACTATTAATTTGACCTTTTTTTATCAATTCAAGGGCCATAACTCCAGAGTGTTTGGGAGTATCTGGCTGGTTATCGAAAGGAGCTGAATATTCTGCCCATATACATTGTGACCAAGTATGGTAAAGATCGGTTCACATTTGTTCGATTCAGAGAGCTAACAACATCACTGGATGTCGCCCGCCCGCAGGTGAATACATAATATGTCCTGTCTTTGATGGGAGTATAACAAGAGTCCTGCTGACCACCCACGTAATCACTCATTCAACAGAAAAAATATTCAAAATGGATTAAAGATTGATGGATTGATTGCAATTTAATATTATTCTGACATCTGATACTTTGATGGCTAGCTCCTTAAAGGTGGATGAAAATTGTTTCGGGAACCAATGTACATTATTTCTGGTAAGAAGGCCACCTGGGCCTACCGCGAGCCAAATGAAATGCTTCTTCACAAGGAAAATTTGAAGTACCTCGAGGGGGATGTGAACTTACAGTAGTGTATCAAATGTATTTTTAGATTTGAACCCTTTATCCCATATTAGCTCATTATGATGCATTGGATTGCTCATACAATATTGCACCATGCCAAAGAAAAATCCATGGTTTTATGTACCATTCAAAATTCAATAAACAAATATTCATCAAGAGTTAAATTTGTACACAAATAATGAATATTCATAAGGTAAAGGGATAAGTGTTTTAGGCTCAGGTGGCAGTCTGGGGGCCTGATCACCCTGTAAAGTAACTTACTTAAAATGGCTAGAACTTTTCAGGGGAGGAGGTGTAACAACATAAAACCTGTTCAGACTCCAATATGCTTTCATTCTGATCAGGCATTTCAATGGTTTAACACGGTAAAAAATGAGGCGTGCAAGCTAAAGGGATTGCATGGTACATCGAGCTGATGACTTAATTGTCCTAGAACAGGCCTAAAGATAAAGAAAGGAATCTTATCAAGTCAAGTATGCAGATATAAACCATAGTCACATACTTCCATGTAGTGTCAACATCAGCCGTCTATGAACACCTGTTTCAGCTGAGATACTAAACCTGGACAGTCTGATTGATCAACTCAAATTACTGCTATCTTCCCTGATAATCTGGTCATATCTGGACAGGTAGGCAGACGGTCACACACAGCAAACAAAGGTAATAAACATCTACATCATATCTGAAATCTCCAATCAAGGAGGTATGAAAAAGTCACACCATGTCCTGTCAAGCAATCAACTCCTCAAACTTTGGAGGTGCGAATGCTACGGATGAGTCATTCACCTGCATACTATGCTTGAAACCTTATTTTTTTTTTATTTCATAGTTTTTACTGCATTTTTAACCTGTTCAAACATGATAAAATCTAGTCTGTATTGATCATTAAAGCATATTATTTTCGTTTAATTTGAGAACAGGAAAAGCGTGTAGGACAAACATGAACAATGGGTGGTATAATTTTTTTTTTAATTATTACAATTTTTTAAAAAAAAAAAAACACATTAATCAAATACAGGATTTCAAAGGGCATTTAAAAGTTCCTGGCTTTAAAGAGCTAAATTAAAAGTAAATCTATAAAAATTATCCATACAAATAGTTCATCATTTGAATGATAAAATACAAGATATATGAGTCATTACACAGTAGAACCCAAAATGAGCACAAATATTTTCTTCTTTTTTTTCATTCGCATTCCTCAATGTCTCTATTCCCTACAGTAACCCCCACCCCCAAAATTAGTCATCCAAACAACGCCTCATAAAAAAATTAATCCCTTGCAAATTTATCAAGTTTGTAATCATTTCTTTCATTGTTAAGAAAAGTATCCTATTAAAAATGTAATTAAATACTTGTATGATTTTATTTCTTGTTTATTTTACAAATGCCATAGTTCAGCAAAACATACGCACCCTATGACCTTAAGCTCACCTTTTGAACAATTTTTGTATCAATCATACAAAAATATTTGAACATTGTAACATATCACGGTCAGAGTAAATCTAATTCTAACTGAAATCATGATTGTATCTAATATCACTGCAATGGTTGTGATTACAGGCTTCGATTGCTTTTCGTCCACTGCCACTATGACTAATATACCTGGCGATTTACGATCCCCTTTGAGCTCCAAATGTCACGCAACTAACACGGGTGGTGCAGTTTTGTTTTTCTTTGGGACGACTATTCTCACGCGATAACAGAGTCTCTTTGTGTAAGGTTTACTTTCACAAGACAGGGTTCAAATTATCATGATTGAAAATAAAAATTGTTGTTTTGCGGTAAAACAAATTTTTCTAACATCTATGATCATTTTAATTAGGTATTGCCACCTTCTTTCTTGAATAATTAATAAAGACATGCAAAGTTTAAGATATTTCAAAGGAAAATCAAATTAAGCCTTATATCCAGGGCATGCATTCCACGAACCATACTTTAAATGCTAAGTAATACTAAAATACTTATAGGAGTAAATTTTATCAATCTTGTTTCTCGATCAAAAATACCCGAATATTGTTTTCTTACAACCATTGTTAGTTATTGAAGTACTTGAATACTGTTCAAAACAAAGGAATGGTGGAATGTATTTCTACTTAATTTAAATAATCAAGAATTATTAATAATATTGGTTGAATTTAATCCTGATTTGCTTGTAACATTCACCCATATAAGAGTATGAAGCTGCAATGGATTTCCTGCGGGCTGGTCAATTTTGTATTCTGGTTGATTACATTATTCAATGGGTATTTTACATCAGTTAAAGGGTCCAAAAATCAAGTCACAGATCCTTAAATAAACATGCCTGTGAGATCTGTATATACAATGGATAGCTATCCAAAAGTGAATTCATCATACTTAAGCTATCACAAAGGACTTCCCAAATTACCCTTGTGAAATCCCTTTCACAAACTGACTTCTTGGTACATTAGTGAAGGTAAAAAGAGTGGGTAGGCTAATAAATGCCTACACTCTATATCCCTTTGTTGACATTAGGATACAGCCCCTAGCTTTGAAGGGATTTAAGGGGCTTATCATTTGGGAAGATATCCAGGCAATGGAATGTAAAATTTGCATAGAAAGTTTTTATCAATCAGGTTTTCCATATGAAATTTGGAAAAATTTGGCCAGCTTGTCACTAAAAGAAGTTTGGTCAAAATATTTATAATATCCTAAACATGTAATTTGGCTGTAACAAATTAGCCATTCGTATGTAGCATTAATGTCATTTAAGGCATAACTTGCGATAAAAGATATTGCCTGGTTCAAGGTTGTTTTGTGCTTAATATCACGCAATGCCATTTTTTTTGTATAGTTTTTATTCACTGAAATATTAATTAAATTTCACACACCTGTACTTGCAATTATCTTTCTTTGTTCAATGGTTTATATGAATATTATTAAATAAATATAAATATACCATTTCACAGCAGGGGAACATAAACAGTTTTAGTTTGATGGTTTAACTTCATTATTTTCAGCGTTAGTATCTGTTCGGGATGAAAATCTATATCTTAGTAATACAGTATATCTACAGGTAGACCACTAAATTCTTTCTGATATATTTAGGAAGCCATTGTCCAGTGTTAAGCATTCATAACTGGGGATTTAAGGGTTGAGTGTTCAAACCATGCTGGGCACAAGTATCTTTCATGCTCAAAGTACTGGTCCAAGAAAACCAGGTACCATCAAGGAAGACAAGTGTATGTTGCAATGACACACAAAATAAGTCTTAGTATTAAACAAGAAGTGTTACTGGAACACATGTCACCTGCTGAAAGAAACATGACTGAAACAAACGAATATTTTCAATACTTTATAGTTACATGTATGTATGTATTTTGTACATGTCTGGAGATTATTGACATGTCACATGTTCTTTGTTATATTAAATGTATACATTTTTAAGATGAAAATCTGTAGAAGTTTTAGTCAAATAAAATATCTGAACTGAAAAAAGGTGTGATTGAAAAAGAGTGACAGGACAGATGGACAAATGGAGAGGTGATCCAAGTATGCGTCACCTCTGCTTACAGCAGGTGACACAAAAATTGCTTGTTTGCAGCTGATTGAGTGACAGACACACCAAATTCACCCTGCATGAGTACTAAACTCTTCTTTTTTTTTAAACTCTAAAGAGGGCAGATTTTTTTGCCTTCTTTCTGATAATTTTACCTATATATATGTAAAAAGTCCTAGCTAACCAACCTACCTACCTACTGATAAGACAGTGGGTAACACAGTTGTTTTTTAAATGTAGCCCTGTTTACCATTAACAACTTTGGTATTCTATAAACCTTATAACCTTCCAATTCTACAGAAGTCACTCTGACCTCTTTTATATTCGTAATATTGTCTCAATCACATTACCCCTACAAGCTGTCTATGCGACATTTTTTTTTTTCTTTTTTTTTATATTTGACTTTTTCATATGAGTTCTGTGTGAGTATCAATAGCTTGTGCGATTGGCATTTTGGGTATTGGTGCAAGAGCTCAGAAGGTTTAAACTTTAAATTAAAAGCTTCAGAGTTCTCATACGATTTTCTTCAGTTTTGAGGTCTTAAAAAGCTCATGTTCAAGTGGCAAAAGCATCATGCAGATATCATGGTATCATATGATATACATAAAGTTTTTACCGAAAGGGAGAGTCTCATATGAAACTCATACAGGACTCCTGCAACATTACAAGTGAATCACAATCAATAGCCTACAGCTATTGTACAAGATCCTTTCGAGTTTTTTTAAAATTTCCTTGCGATGTATGTGCAATATCCTGCCTTGGCAATCTTACAAACTCTGTACCTAATGTGACCACAAACAAAAATGATTGAGATCGAGCTCATACAAATTTTGTAGATTTCTATGAGCACCAGTTAACATACAATTTCATTATTTCTACTGACAGTACTAGTACAGGAGTAATGAGACTGAAGCATAACAGGTCAATGAATCAATTTCACAAAGAAAACAATAACAATCTCTGAACACCATGCAGTCAACTGTGCCCCCAAAATGTCACCAACTTAATTCCCTGTGTGTGGCCCTTCTTTAAAATAGTCTCCGATACATCTAATAATTCCCTGTGTGCGGCCCTTCTTTAAAATAGTCTCCAATACATCTAATTGGCTTTTATATAACTCAATAATTGTTGGTAAAATAGTTTCATAAGGAAAAAAAGTCCCGACCTTTTTACAAACACAGAAATATCCATGACCCCAACAAGTAACCCTTTTCATGACCCCTGACCCTACATGCAAAACTAAAATTAAGGTCTTGACCTTTTTACAAACACAGAAATTGGATCACCTGTCGATCATGCGTCTTCCTGTAGCTAGCATCCCAAGACCACTAACAAAAGGCATTGTGCCTAAATATGGGCATGAGCAATTAGTGAGGACCTTATCTGTAACCTTGGAAAAGATTCGGAGCTTGATAATGTGTCCGATGACAACGATATTGAAATAAATGATATCCCACATGCAAATTGGCCCCCCAAACTTGACATAAATGTGAATGGTTGGGAGCAAGCTATGTCTACAGTTTCAAGTGGTACTGACTGTTAACATGCTATACCTGTAGACCTGGCTTGGATTTGCTTGTTCAGTTAAATTTTACAATTAACATTATAACTTCTTTCTGTTTTGGAGTTACAGTTTTTCAGTCATACGGCAACATCCTGATAGTTACTGGTTAATTAAGAGAAACCTGAAGTGCACAGAGAGGTATCTTTAGCAAGCCTGCAACCAGCGTCGGAGACCCATGGCTGCCTATATTAATCTGTCAGCACTGTATGAAGGAACAGAATTTAAGCGCTCCTGGGTATCCGACGCTAGCCTGCAGCTGGACTGAAGGCTTCTTGGCTGACCAGACCAGGAATCGAACCACCACAGTGAGGGGCTAAGTGATATTAACTCAGCGACAATATACTTTGCCACAGGGGCCCCTTTGGAGAGCTATATAGGGTTAGGAGAACTGGGGCTTAGTTTAATTTAAATTGCTTGTAACTCCTTGACAATGTTTTTCATTTTCATATTTTTCCTTCAGATTTTTCTACCTTTAACTATGCTTATTTTAACATTATGATGCATTCTACCTTTATTTTCTCCTTCATGGGCTGATTTTAATTGTGTATTTCTGTAGCTTGTGAGGTTTTCGGTTACACCGATAACAATTTCTCTTGACACCCCTATGACACACGATCCCCTGCTTCCTACCAAGATCAAAGCAAGACGTCCATTCATGGCATAAGCCCAAGATTCATCCATTCGGAAAATAAGAAATCTAATCAGAAACTAAAAGTTTTCTCTTGGTTTTCACACAGCTAAATCTGTTGTAATTGCTTGAATTTTGGTTTATTTCATTTAAATTATTTGGGAAGATCTCACATTTATACCAGTTTCTCTTCAAGATGTTCCATTCAAGTTGTGGTCTGGTAATTTGCTTTTATTTAAAAACCTAGGATTAATTATTATGTCATTCAAAACTAGAGTGACATCACTCACATATTAAATTAAATTCTGTCCGTTTTTTAATCATGCGTGTTTAGCCAGTATAATCAATATTTTGAATGTGGACAGTAAACGAAAGCAGAAGAGGACCAAAGCAGACAACAGAGGCCTTTGAATCAGACCAGAGAACCCTTAGTCTTTCAAACAGATCACATGATCTCAAAAATTAGACCATCAATAGGACCAAACCACCTTCAAATTAGGCAACTTAATTCCTGTATATTAGACAATTTATTTTTTTTTGACAGCAATGCATTAGAAAATGATGCAAGGAAAATTATGAAATGGGGCCTGGCTATTCAAATTAGAACTACTAAAATTATCAAAGTATACCACTTAATTTGGTTTTCAAATCAAAGAACCTTTAGCACCTAGCAACTTTTCATATTAGACCAAAGCACATTCAAATTAGACCAAAGCATCTTCAAATGAGACCAAAGCATCTTCAAATGATTGCCTGAGTATCTGTGTTCTAAAAACATCACTGTCTCAGATCATGAACAAAACTTACAAATCTTATTTGAAATACCACGATAATTAATGATAATAACATCAAATATGCAAGTACAAAAAATTAATTTCTTGGTTTGAACATTAATTTTGAAGACTTTAAAATTAATGTCCTTTTAATGCAAGTGAGAATGAAGTACTCTTTTAAAGTATCTTTTTTTTTACCTGCTCTGGTTTTATTATCCAAAGATATTCAACCTGTATTTTGCAGGCAGAGAAATCATTACAGTTTCAAAGTCAACATTTCGAGGGCTTACTGCAAAACCATCTTAAGTGCATATAGAAATAGAAGGGCGATGAAAGAATTTCATGGTTAGCCAGCAATCTAGCACCTTGTTGATACACAAGGCAGATTCATCCAGGTGAAAGGATACCTAGATGATAATGAAGGTCACATTTTCAATTAAACTCTAGCAGTTTTCCACTCTTAATGTGATAATAAGATCCTTGTCACTCCTGATCATTCATTTAAATTTGAAACTGAGGTTTTGTAAACCAGGTGTTTTGTGGGGAAAAAAAAGAAGAAATTAACAACGTCATAGTGATGATTGGGAAAAATCTTGGGTTGTTTTCATATGAAGTTTTAATTTCAAACCTGCTGTGATTTTTTGTATATTATGTTTTACCAACAAAGGAGAACAAAATTCGAGGGCTTGGTACAAAGCTATTGCAATGTCTCCCTTATTTAAATATGTAGTAACCAGAGTTTTGCACCAAGCCCTAAACAAGAAAGTCAGTAGAACTGACAGATGCTCCCCGAAGAACGTCATTGTTACAAATAAGGCCTTGGTCAATGGGTGGGAGGATATGTTGAAATCCCCATTCCTAAATCATATCTATTCTCCTCATCAGATGAGATGTTTTACCAACTCTAATTTGGAGACTTAGTAACAGTTTACTATTTAATATGATAATACGTGTTACTCATCAGATCTTTCATTGATTTTTTTTAAGTTTTTATACTACTAAAAATTAAGTCATACATTTCAATGTGTGCTCATATCAAAGAGGTTAACCAACACTCTTGACATATGACTGGATATTTGAAATAGTGTATAATGGCCTAAACAACATTAGCTGACATGATTATGATTGACATTACTAGCATATTGAATTTTGTGGGGTTTTGTTTAAATGATATCTCCTGTTAAATTAGGCAAATGACATGAATATTAGTCAACAACATGGTAGTAGGGGCCATAACTCTCTTAAAAATTGAGGAACCAGGTCACGTCGACGATATGCGTATCTACTCTTGGTAATAAAGCTTCCCATAAAGTTTCATTGAATTCAAGCCATTAGTTCCTGAGAAATAGCCCGGACAAGAATCATCCAACATGAACTATAGGCCAAAAAGTCAAGGGGCCATAACTCTGTGAAAAATTGAGGAACCAGGTCACGCCGACGATATGCGTATCTACTCTTGGTGATTAAGCTTCCCATAAAGTTTTGTTGAATTCAAGCCATTAGTTCCTGAGAAATAGCCCGGACAAGAATCATGCAATATGAACTATAGGCCAAAAAGTCAAGGGGCCTTAACTCTGTGAAAAATTTAGGAATCGGGTCATGCTGGCGATATGCGCATCTCCTCTTGGTAATAAAGCTTCCCATAAAGTTTCGTTGAATTCAAGCCATTAGTTCCTGAGAAATAGTCTGGACAAGAATCATGCAATATGTACTATAGGCCGAAAAGTCAATGGGCCATAACTCTGTGAAAAATTGAAGAACCAGGTCACGCCGACGATATGCGTATCTACTCTTGGTAATAAAGCTTCCCATAAAGTTTCGTTGAATTCAAGCCATTAATTCCTGAGAAATAGCCCGGACAAGAATCATGCAATATGAACTATAGGCCAAAAAGTCAAGGGGCCTTAACTCTGTGAAAAATTTAGGAATCGGGTCATGCTGACGATATGCGCATCTCCTCTTGGTAATAAAGCTTCCCATAAAGTTTCGTTGAATTCAAGCCATTAGTTCCTGAGAAATAGCCCGGACAAGAATCATGCAATATGTACTATAGGCCAAAAAGTCAATGGGCCATAACTCTGTGAAAAATTGAAGAACCAGGTCACGCCGACGATATGCGTATCTACTCTTGGTAATAAAGCTTCCCATAAAGTTTTGTTGAATTCAAGCCATTAGTTCCTGAGAAATAGCCCGGACAAGAATCATGCAATATGAACTATAGGCCAAAAAGTCAAGGGGCCTTAACTCTGTGAAAAATTTAGGAATTGGGTCATGCTGACGATATGCGCATCTCCTCTTGGTAATAAAGCTTCCCATAAAGTTTCGTTGAATTCAAGCCATTAGTTCCTGAGAAATAGCCCGGACAAGAATCATGCAATATGTACTATAGGCCGAAAAGTCAATGGGCCATAACTCTGTGAAAAATTTAGGAATTGGGTCATGCTGACGATATGCGCATCTCCTCTTGGTAATAAAGCTTCCCATAAAGTTTCGTTGAATTCAAGCCGTTAGTTCCTGAGAAATAGTCCGGACAAGGAAAGTGTGACGGACGAACGGACGGACGGACGAACGGACGGACGGACGGACGGACGAAGCGGCGACTATATGCGTCACCTTCGGTGAGCATAAAAAAAGAGAAAATCTGAACGAAACAGATCCTCGTGCCTTCTTCTCTATTCTTCCCCCCAACCCGAATTGCAGTGTTTTTCTTATATTTTTTTTTATTTTTTTTTTTGGGGGGGGGGGAGGAGGGAGGGGGATCTGTTCTTATAATACATGTATTTCTGCCTATTTTCCAAAGAATTGTTACCTTTTTAACACCCATCCCAATTAATTCTGCACCTCATGAATATTCATTAAATAATTCACTGAACTTTCCATGCAGACATTTAGACATATTCAGATGCAAAAAGACCAGACCCAGATCTGACAGATCCTAAAAGACCCTAATATCTGTATTCTCTGTTTGTTCATATAATTATGCTCATTTACTCATATAATTATGCTCATTTTACTCATATAATTATGCTCATTTAACTTAAATAATTATGCTCATGTACTCATATCATTAAGCTAATTTTACTCATATAATTATGCCCATTTTACTCATATAATTATGCTCATTTTACTCATATAGTTATGCTCATTTTAGTCATATAATTATGCTCATTTGACTCATATAGTTATGCTCATTTTACTCATATAATTATGCTCATTTACTCATCTAATTATGTTCATTTTACTCATATAATTATGCTAATTTTACTCACCTAATTATGCTTACTTACTCATATAATTATGCTCATTTTACTCATATAATTTTGCACCTACAATTTTGTAGATAAGGGAGCATTCTGATCTTGGTCTGCTTATGTCAAGGTATCAAAATATGTCTATAGATATGATAGAAAGGCTTAATAAAAACTCCAGTACATATACTTGCCATGTCTACCAGTTTAACACCCAAGCAGCCAACAAAGCTGATCAGGGTTAAAACCGTTTGCCACTCATCACTGTGTTCAAAGTGAGAATCAATGTCATTCGCATCTGGCTTTTCAATGTTTTATGACAGAATAAAAATGGTACACCTATTTGGTACTGTGTTAGATATTTACAAATGTCATTAATAAATCTCTACAAACATATTTAAAAGTTTGAACACATTAAAAACAAACATCAAATATGCACTCTTTCCTCATATGAAACTTACAAATGAAGTCACTTACATTTTCAAATATAAAATTCCGGCTCTATACAGTTCCTGTGTTCACAAATGGGTTTCAACAACTTCTGACCTGACATCAATGAAAATAACCATTTAACACCTTGTCATCTAGCTTTTTGGTATACAAAAACATATTTACACAATCTTACGACAGAAACTTCAATCCACTTTACTCTACCTATGGGTTAACCATACCTAGTTAACTGACAAAAAATCTTGAAAGCCACAATCGGAGGTCAGTGATCCATGAGATTTGGCATCCATCATAAACGTAAGGGTATTTAGAATTTAAGATGACACATTTAAATACCCTAGATACCTGAAATATGTCTCTCCCAAAGCTTTATGTGCCTCAACATTTAATCAATTACTTTTTATCAAGCATGCCTATCGTTAACACGTTTTTTTCATGTTGCATATATTTTCCCCGTCTTTCACAACCAACGATTGTAATAAATTGCTTTCGGATTATAATTTATGTACACAAATCCATTTAACATCTTAGACTGCAAACACCGATATTTGCTCAACAGTACAATCGACGATAGAAAAACTTATAATTTCTAAATCTCTGTGTAAAAAATGAATGACACTTAAAGCATCTATTTTCTCATTTTTAT
Organism: Solen grandis; assembly: GCA_021229015.1. Taxonomy (NCBI): domain Eukaryota; kingdom Metazoa; phylum Mollusca; class Bivalvia; order Adapedonta; family Solenidae; genus Solen; species Solen grandis. The sequence goes on from CM037777.1 coordinate 26,745,812, forward strand.
TCTATACCAGACTGATTGGGGAAAAAAACGAGAAATAGGGATTTCCCCTCATTGTCAAATAATTACAAGCCATAATTTTCATATACAGGGGAGTTTTTTTTCCCCCCAAAGGTTTTTGAATTTAACAAGTGAAATCTATGTTATTGCATTTGACAGATAAATTATAGTAAGTAATTTACAGGTACTCAATTGTGTTTTCGAAAATAACTTTACAGAAGGTACTTGAAGATTTCTAAAATCACAAAGCCCTATCATATTATTGTTGTTTGTCACTTTAAGCATCTCACCAACAATATTACAGTGATTTTGGGGACTTTCTTGCCATGAGACAGATACAGTACCTAAAGTGTGTTGCACACACACACATAGTTCCAATGTGTTTTGTAGTCTGGTTCTAGGCTGGGGTACCTTCCCCTTACACTACTTATCTGTAATCTTGAGGTGGACTGGGAACCAGACTACAAAACACATTGAAACTATTTGTGTGTGCAACTCGCCTCAGTACTGTCTCCATGTGATATCTCACCACTGGACTAGTCACCCAGGCATGATGTCACAGTCACATGTGATATCACGCCACTAGACTGGTCACCCAGACATGATGTCACAGTCACATGTGATATCAGGCCACTAGTCATCCAGGCATGATGTCACAGTCACATGTGATATCAGGCCACTAGTCATCCAGGCATGATGTCACAGTCACATGTGATATCAGGCCACTAGTCACCCAGGCATGATGTCACAGTCACATGTGATATCACGCCACTAGACTAGTCACCCAGACATGATGTCACAGTCACATGTGATATCAGGCCACTAGACTAGTCACCCAGACATGATGTCACAGTCACATGTGATATCTCACCACTAGACTAGTCACCCAGACATGATGTCACAGTCACATGTGATATCTCACCACTGGACTAGTCACCCAGGCATGATGTCACTGTCACATTACCCTGGCCAACCAGTCTTGAAACTCAACCTTTGATGAGCTGCCAGGACAAGCAATGGAGCTAAATTACGGATGCCATTTTTATCAACTTTGTGGCTGCCTTCAACCAGTATGAACAATAACTACTTTTATACTATTTTATTTTGTGGGGAATTATGTGAACAGTCACATCCACAATTTTTTGTTCCTGTGCAATAGGTTCATTATATCATATTATAAACAAGAAGTGTTCCTTGGAACACACGTCACCTGCACACTGAAAAAGTGACGTGAGAAAAAGTGTGACAGACGATGGAGAAGTAATCCCTATGTGTCACCTCTGCGTGTGATACAAAAAGAATGTAAATCGATCTGAGATATGTACACATGAACATGTTTTCATACTAAATACATAAAATTTAATGCGACAAAAATACTTATGTTACAGTACCAAACAGACTTGTGTTTGGATGTGACATACAGGGTATTTTACACATGCAATTCAATTTCATGCTACTGAGCATATAAAACATACTTTGAGAGTTGATCACCAAACTACTCTAAGTGAATGTAGAAATAGAAGGAGATGGAACAATTATGTGGTCAGCAGACTGAGAGATGACTCAAACAAACCAAAATCTAGATAAAAATTATTATTATATTATAAAACACTGAGCTAAGTGGCCACCTTTCCTGTTCCCTTCCACTTGTCACTTAAGACGGGCATGACAATACAAGAGTGTTCTTCAGAACACATGTGTCACTCGCTGAAGTGTGACAAAGTGTGACAGACAGATGATGAAAAAGTGATCCCTATGTGTCATCTCTGCTTACAGCAGTTGACACAATAAAGATAGTGATCTATGTAACCAGAATTCAATCCTGACATAATCACCCTACTTGCAGGCTGGTCAGGTTTTATACCACTTTCCCTGCTCACCTGTACTTTTGGGACACAAAACAAAGCTGCAAATATTGATAAAACCAAACATCTTACCTTTCAGTCTGATCTGGCTTGTCGCAAGTCTAATATGAATAAATATCGCACCTGAGAGGAGCACAGAGTTGATGTCAGCTTGTACTATGTATAGTAAAACAAGTAATTTGAGCTCACACATGTGACTATGCATGTCATTAAATGTTACAGTAACTGAGTTTCCTGCTGTCTGATTTAAGATTCACTGCAGTACAGTACGCTTAATTAAACTTTGTATGAACCGACTTGATCTTAGTCCTTAAAACGTTGTATATAACTGTGTCTATAGATTTCTTATTTATAAAGAATGTAATATAAACTATGTAAATTCAACACTTTTCTTGAAAAAAAAAAAAAAATCGCAAAAATAATACAGCTAAACCTTTATTTGCAGCCCCTGTTTTAACCCTTTCCCTCATATAGACTCATTTTAACCCTCTCCCTCATATAGACTCATTTTGACGCACTCAATAAAACCCTTTCTCATATAGACTCATTTTGACGCACTCAATAGGTACCCCATAAAGCCTGATCTGTCTTAACCCTTTCCCTCATATAGAGTCATTTTGACGCACTCAATAGGTACCACATAAAGCCTGATCTGTCTTAACCCTTTCCTTCATATAGACTCATTTTGATGCACTCAATAGGTACCACATAAAGCCTGATCTGTCTTAACCCTTTCCCTCATATAGACTCATTTTGACGCACTCAATAGGTAACACATAAAGCCTGATCTGTCTTAACCCTTTCCCTCATATAGACTCATTTTGACGCACTCAATAGGTACCACATAAAGCCTGATCTGCAGAAAGCCAAACTCAATCCTTACCAAATTTAATTGTAAAATCCTCATTACCAGACCACTGAGGAGCAGCGAACAGCATAAAACCTGATCAGCCTGCGAGTTACTCGCAGGCTGATCTGGTTTTATGCTGTTAGCATAGGTCTTTTCATGGTTTCCTCTATGAGGGAAAGGGTTAAGCGATCAACCTGCACTTAGCTGTCAGTGTTGGTATTACCAAACCAGCATTTTGTTACATTTAGCGACCACCTCTGTTAAGTGGTCTCTTTTTATTGTTCCCTCGACTGACCGCTTAAGACAGGCATAACTGTACTTTATTAATCATAACTGTGAATCATGCTTACAAAGACTTTATTCAGACCAAGTTTAGTGAAAAGGGATCCCAGGTACTGAATATCTATGTATCACATGCACTGAAGAATATCTTTCAAATGCTTGGCACAATATGATGTCTATTCTATTGGCTACATTTTCAACCCTTTTCTATTTGATTGTCTTACCTAGGAGCAAGATGTCCAAGTTTGATCCCTGGTTAAGACATACCAATGTTGTGGAAGGAATGGTAGCTCTAAGGCTGATTGGGGCTCAAATACAGATATGGTATTTCCAGGCCCCAGGTTGTCGAATTATGTGACTGAGGTGGTACCATGCCATATCTCTATGGTTTGATTTTATGGTGTGGTACCATGCCAGGTGTTTTTGTTAGTGTTATTTTAATTTATTTTGTTTGGGTGTGATACTGAAGTGTTGTATCATGCCATATATCTATGGTGTGATACTGAAGTGTTGTATCATGCCACATATCTATGGTGAGATACTGCATGTCTGTGGTGTGATACCATACTGTAGTAGCATTATATCTTACCTCATACAACAATTGTCTTCAAATGACTAAAATTTCATCAGTGGGACATTGATTCATTTTTTTAGCTAGAAAACTTTGAAACTGCAACAATCAAATTTGTGAGAGAAAAAAAAAAAATGAATGGCAAACATCTTCTATGTATCACAAAACAACGACAAAAAAAAAACCAACATTGAATGCTTGTAATTAATCAGACAAGACAAAGGCAACACATGCTCCATTGAAGCCCCAGAAAAAAGTTCATATTAAAAAATGAACACGTTGAACAAAAGAGTAATCTAGTCAGAGTATCTATTAGTCACACACAATATCGGAATACCCATATAAAGACTTACCTATGACTTCTCCAAACTTGTTCTAATCCATGACATAAATTTCAACAACCATGTGTATTACTGCAGTAACATGACCCCTCCAGAATCCTGATCTTGAAAGATATTACCAAATACAGAAGATGTCACTTTCACGTTCACAAATCACACCAATCTCTAAATGAGTGAACCCCCTCTCTACATTGCGAGTAAATGGAGGTACACAATGTCCTCCTAATTCACCTGTGTACACTGACAACTACGACCAGCCGGTATAATGAGATAAACAGTCCCCGCCCACTTTAATTCACGTCCAGTACCCACCTCCGTTCTTGCAAATGACATCGGACAAAAACAGGTCCTTGAAGTTAGTGCATTGAGAGTCAGGAGTAGTTTGGGACCAAAAGCACTTAGGGACACCGTCCAATTTATCAAAAAATATGTTGTTTTTTTTTGTGTGTGTGTTTTTTTTTTGTAATGACAGATGAATGGGTTAGACTGTTTGTAATGTGATGAGTACGAATGGGAAGTTTCTGTTATGAGAGGATATTTGACTAATAAGATAAAAAATTAATAAAAATGGTGAGACAGTTAAATAATTATGATAACAATTCAGGTTTGAATGCTGCTGCTCATCATCATCATCATCATCATCATCATCATCATCATCACTAGGTTTAACACTATTGATATTTATAACGCTGAGAAAGATAAGCTGATGATGATGATGATGATGATGATGATGATGATGATGATGATGATAAAAAGGAGTGATGATTCTTATAATGAATGTGACAACGCTGATGATGACTGTTGATACAATGATAATAATAATGATAAAGTCAATGACAATATGATGATGGTGATGAGGAGACTGCTGCTGCTGATGATGATGTTAGTCACTGCCTCTGGTTGCTGTTATTACAGAATTAATCTTCAACATTATTATTATGCTAATAAAAAGTCCCAATTTTAACATTATACCTTCTCACGAGATTAAAAAAAATCCCATGAAATTGCTATATAATTTCTCATCTAAAAAAATATTACACTAAATGCCAATATAACTGTGCCATTACAGTTCAATCCTAAATCGCCATTTACATATTGAAATCATCAATAATTTTATCAAGGCTTATCATAAATTAAAACGGAAACCAGCAGTTCAAATCAATAGAAAAATGGAATGTTTCCAAGTCCTTGACTGGTCCCATACCATTTACACCAAAGTAACACCAGTCCTAAAACCCCTTTATCTTCTACCTTTCATTGCAGTAAACTCTTCCAGGTCTAAACACTCAACGGTTTGACACTCATAAAATGACAGATTCAATATTCCAGTTCAATCTACTCTGGCATGCAAATGAACGGTGATAGAAATGCAAATCAGGCTACCTGCAAGATAACCTTAAACCTGTAAAGGTCATCGTGTTAAGATGTCCATTTATATACTGGAAAGAGGAAAAAAATGACACAAAAGGTTTATTAAAATACCTGGTCCTTAATGTGCCATCTTTGAATGATGAGCAACCACAGGCTGTTGTTGTAAAGTAGAAAATGGTGGAAAAATTCAAATATGTAAAAACTGGATAAAAAAAATCCTTGATTATTCAAATCAGGTCATTATTTTTTCATTTAAATGAAAATATATATTTTTCCTTAAATTGGTAAAGTCAAAGTTGATTGAAAATGGCTTGCATCAAAATATCAAAATAAAATCAATACATTTTCTTGAGGAAAGGATCAATTAAATTAAAGGCCCATTATTCTAATTCCTAAAGCAGTATATATATTATTCAGACAGAAAAGCAAAATGTGTGCTGCAGATTTGTTAAAAGACTATATATAATTTTTTCACTGTCAGTAAAGCATCACAAAACATGATCAGACCTAGTCTCATGTTCAGTCTGAACAATGCTGAACATGTTCACACCTAGATTCACAAAACATATTCAGACCTAAACTCGCAAAACATATTCAGATCTAAATTACTTTCAGTCTGATTTAGGTTAACAACAGTTTAACATGATGTGGAGTAGAATGACAGTGTGATGAAGGCTGAAAGTTAATGATATAGAGGACATTTGGATTTTTTTTTAAGATATTATTTTCTTACTTGTGTGGTCACAAAAATCTTATCTTATTCTATTGCCTGTCTTCATATATTCGTTCTTTAAATAATTCTCTCATGTCTTTGGAGCCTCAAACATGCAATATGGCATCATTTTTCTGTCTTATTTTTAACCCATCTTAATCAAAACAATGATTTTGAAATAGGATGCATGCAGGAAACATTTCTTACCATGAAAATGATAACATTTGATCTCCTATGGTGTATGTAATGATTTATCATTCATGTATATTTCTCACTCTTTTCATCTAAAGTACAGAATAAATAAATGTCTCCCAAGATTTTACATTTTTGTCACCTGTTTTTATTTATAAATAAGCTTACATTAAGTCAAGTGAATAAGAATGCTGTGAAGATTATGACCAATATTTTTATAAAGAAATGTGATTTTAACTGGTTACACAAACTTAAGCATTTATGCATATTAAACCTTGAGTGTCTGTTACATACAAACACAGTTCCAAGTTTATTTGCTTAAACTTAAGGTTTTCCATCTTGTAGAAATAAAGATCAATATTTTGATAAATTAACGGTACACTGCAAATAGAATGGGCCTTCAAGGTGTAAGAGTGTAAATAAAATGCCTGTCTCATATAATGGATACTAACTCAGTTTTTTTCCTTTCCACTGTTTTCTGTCACAATATTTGCTTCATATATTAACAGTAGTTTTAGTACAATGAAAACACGACCGCGAAGACTTTCTCAGGTAAATGACATTACACAACAAAGAGAAAATTCCTGAAGATGTTTGAACCCACTACTTAGGGAAGGACTCCATATTCACTTGGAGTTTATCATCGTAATTGAAAGTTACGGTTAGCTTATCAGCACACTGTATTTTCATTAAGACTACTTGATCAGGGTTGTGATGGGTTTAAAGAAACTAAAGGTCTGTAGATAAAACTGGGTTTATCAGAGCACCTGTTGGGAACCAAATGAAAGTATTTGAAAATATGCCATGTTTTGAAGATTAAGTGTATAGATAGGTATGTAGAAATTGATAGGAATATTAAGGTAGACTACTGGGATTTGGAGAAAAATTGGAACTAATAAAGAGAACTGAATGATGGTCCAGAGAGTACAAAGAAAGAGTTAACAGGGAAATATACAGTCATGTATAGAGAAGACAAAATGTCCCTAACTTTGTACAGTTATACAGCAAATGACTGGTTAAACAATGATGATGACATATCGCATGGCTACGGGCAAAATCTGTCACCAGTAGCATCCTATCTCTGTTTATAATACTCATCTTAAGGTGTGTTGCATAGCACAAACATTCTGAAACAGTTCAAAGCATTTCCTTATGCAACAATATGTGGAAAAAAGCATCTCAAAGTGCTACAAGGCATTCTGCAAAGATGCCTCCCAAGATGTCACATGGTAAACAATAAATAATCAATAAAGTAGCCACTTTTCAATTTTGAAACATACACTTTTTTTCACCCATTAAATGCACTATTTAAGCAATAACTTCAATTCCAAAATTAATGCCTTATGACCCTTTCCTCCAAGTGATGAAAAAAATACAAAACAACTTAGTATACACTTAAGGTGAACAATTTCTAGCAATAAAAATATACTTACCACAGGCCAAGAGCGTCCATCGTACACAACCACTGACCGCCCAGCCCGAGGTCTGCTAGCGGAGGCAAGCCTGTAACAGACATTAGCACCATGCTTTATGTGTGCTCCACACATCATTAAGGTGGTCACACATTATTAAGGTAGTCCATAAATTAAGGTTCCATAATTTTAAGTGGTCCTCATTTTATAAGGTCTTTTTAAGGGGCCAAATCATTAAGGAGGTCCACACATCATTAAGGTGGTCCATACATCATTAAGGAGGTCCACAAATCATTAAGGTGGTCCATAAATCTTTAAGGTGGTCCATAAATCTTTAAGGTGGTCCTCATTTTATTAAGGTCATTTGTTAAGGAGGTCCACAAATCATTAAGGAGGTCCACAAATCATTAAGGTCACGAATCATTAAGGTGGTCCATAAATTATTAAGGAAGTTCACAAATCATTAACCCTTTCCCTCATAGAGGACACCATAAAAAGACCTATGCGAACAGCATAAAACCAGATCAGCCTGCGAGTAACTCGCAGGCTGATCAGGTTTTATGCTGTTCGCTGCTCCTCAGTGGTCTGGAAATGAGGATTTTGTAATTAAATTTGGTAAGGTTTAACTGTGGTTTTCTGCAGATTAGGCTTTATGTGGTACCTATTGAGTGCGTCAAAATGAGTCTATATGAGGGAAAGGGTTAAGGTGGTCCATACATTAAGGAGGTCCACACATAATTAAGGTCAATAAGGTGGTCCATACATTTATTGGCTCAACTTTGACTGACTTAAACATATTTTATACTTATACACCCTGACTGTCATCATAAGAATTCCTCATGACATAATCAAACTGAAAAAATATTATATCAAACAAACTAATGTTACCAATTATTACACATTTAATGCTGGATGTGACACCTTAATAGACAGCAAAAACAAGAGGGCCAAGATGGACCTTTATCATTAACCTTAATACAAATGCTCTTTAAGACAATGAGCATCATTTCAGAAAGTTTTATGTACAGATGAAAATGTGCTAACAATATGCAATTTGATATTTTTCACTATAACCCTGAAACTACTTATGCAGTATATTCCATACTAAAACTTGGCAGACAGAAAGAGCAATGGCCATATTCAAATTAATTGTCTGTATATCTGATCAAGACAACTTCATTACATGTGGATGCTTGAGTGTCAACAGATTCATATCTTATGATACACCATGGTCTTTCTTCTAACACCTAAATTAATACTGTAGGGTCTATCTCTTTATAATTAACCCTTTCCCTCATATAGACTCATTTTGATGCACTCAATAGGTACCACATAAAGCCTGATCTGCAGAAAACCAGTTAAACCTTACCAAATTTAATTATAAAGTCCTCATTTCCAGACCACTGAGGAGCAGCGAACAGCATAAAACCTGATCAGCCTGCGAGTTACTCGCAGGCTGATCTGCTTTTATGCTGTTCGCATAGGTCTTTTCATGGTGTCCTCTATGAGGGAAAGGGTTAATACAACATGGTTGGCCTTTAAAATACACTATACAAGTTATATGGCTTCTCTTTTAACATAGAAAGATCTATCTTATTAGCAACCAGTCATGCTAACAAGGTGAAATATATGAGCATAATCATTTATACAGAGTAGCCACAATAAGAGTTAAGTCTACAAGGGACATAACTCTATAAGTTTAAAACAACCTTAATCAGGAATATCTTCCCCTGTTTTTCACAAAGATAATATATCACTTGGAATATGGACATTAACATTAAATATGAGCAGGACAATTTCTTGAGCTTTGTAAATGATCTAGATAAATGTCTGCAAGTTAGTTTGCTTGATGTTGGCTTTTGTTTTGTGAAATCATTTAAATTTTTATCACGAGTGTTAAAAAAACCTCCTCAGATCAACAGATCTAGATTGCTGTAAAGGAAAGTAAAAACTAAAAATCTCCCTTGTATCATTTCCTTAAATTTGAAGTAATTGGTTGCTGTTTAACCAAATTTGTATACTTCAGCATTTAAAGTAGGTGCACATGAAAAATTTGCAGGTATAATTAATTAAATGAGATTGCTGCATTGTCCCTTCTAAAGAGTAATATCTGATTATGAAATGAAAAACAAGAGGGCCAAGATGGCCCTTGGTCGCTCACCTGAGAAAGATGATTGCTTAAGAAATAAAGATGCTTGAGTGTAAAAGTTTTTATGGTGAAATGGGCATAACTCCTAAATTTACAAATCAATATCAGTTATAATTGAACCCGATTGTGAGATTATGGGCATAAACATTGTCTTAAAGTTTAAAGATGATTGCTAAAAAAAGGAAGATGCTAGAGTGTAAACAAGTGATTGGCTTTTTTTATATTAAAAGGGGCTAACTCCTGACCAAATACGGATCTCAGCATAATCAACTCAATCGAGACCTTATGGTCATAAGCATTGTCATAAAGTTTGAAGATGATTGCTCAAAAGATGAAGATGCTAGAGTGTAAACAAAGTGATTTCTGGCATTTTTTTATATTAAAAGGGGCTAAACTCCTGACCTAATCAACTGATCTCAGTCATAATCAAACTCAATCGAGACCTTATGGTCATAAGCATTGCCATAAAGTTTGAAGATGATTGCTCAAAAGATGAAGATGCTAGAGTGTAAACAATGTGAAATATGGCATTTTTTGAATATTAAAAGGGGCATAACTCCTGACCTAATTGATGAATGTCAGCCATAATCGAACTCAATCGAAACCTTATGGTCATAAGCATTGCCATAAAGTTTGAAGACGATTGCTCAAAAGATGAAGATGCTAGAGTGTAAACAACTTGAAATATGGCATTTTTTGAATATTAAAAGGGGCATAACTCCTGACCTAATGGTACGATATCAGCCACAATCGAACTTGGTCGTGATTTTATGGTTATAATCATTGATATAAAGTTTGAAGATAATTGCTCATGAAATGAAGATGCTAGAGTGCAAACAATGTGAAATCTGGCTTTTTTTGAATATTAAAAGGGGCATAACTCCTGACCTAATGTTCCGATATCAGCCATAATCGAACTTGGCCGAGATTTTATGGTCATAAACATGGATATAAAGTTTGAAGATAATTGCTCATGAAATGAAGATGCTAGAGTGCAAACAATGTGAAATCTGGCTTTTTTTAATTTTAAAAGGGGCATAACTCCTGACCTAATGTTCCGATATCAGCCATAATCGAATGGTCATAAACATTGTTTTAAAGTTTGAAGATAATTGCTCATAAAATGAAGATGCTAGAGTGCAAACAAACAAATTGTGGACGACGGACGACGGACGGACGGACGGACGACGGACATTCATCGATCCTAAAAGCTCATCCTGAGCACACGTGCTCAGGTGAGCTAAAAAAAAAAGGCCAAGATCATATTTTTCCCACAAGATTACACATCTCAGCTGGTTTAACCCTTCCATCCAAAATGACACTTCTGACGACACAACCAACGACACAAGACAACACAGCTGACACCTTGTCAGATCTGGTTTAATCCAACAAAATCCTTAATGACATTATCGTGCCTGTTATACTATAAACTAACTAAGGAGTTAACTACAATCCATATCAGAACTGATCAATTTTGACTCTTGCCAGCTGATCTGGTTTATCACTGGCTGAAGAAACCATTTTTTTTGGTGTCAGTCAGGTCAAGGTCACTGTTACCTATATATAAAATCAGTTTCTGCCTAATAACTAACTTTCGTTAGGAATGACATATTTTTAGTCCAGTTGTAACCTTAGAGAGAGGTTGGGATTGTATTTCAGGATCACTTGGGTAAAGCAAATGCAACAAAAAAAATAATCCATACTCATACAATATGCAATAAAAAATTTTTATTATACAGAAAAAATTTTAAACAATTATTTTCATAATTCAAATGGTGATGAATAACTGAAAAATATGTTAGATTTATAGCAAGAATTGCTTTCATATCTAATCAAAAGAAAATATTTCTATAGAAATCTTTCAGCAGTTTATGGAAAAACACACATGTACATCATCCATTTATGAAAACTTTTGGAAGTTTAACTACAGCAAAACTGGGAATGGCAATAAAATGCTCAGATAATCGAAAGCTTTGAGAACGAGAATATTTTCCATTTTTCTCCACACCTGGACTTAGAATAAGACACGATACTCAGAAAATTGTTCTTCAAATCATTGCTCTTTTACTGTATGCTATACATAAGATATACATTAATCCTTTCCCTCATAGAGGACACCATGAAAAGACCTATGCGAACAGCATAAAACCAGATCAGCCTGCGAGTAACTTGCAGGCTGATCAGGTTTTATGCTGTTCGCTGCTCCTCAGTGGTATGGAAATGAGGATTTTATAATTAAATTTGGTAAGGTTTAACTGTGGTTTTCTGCAGATCAGGCTTTATGTGGTACCTACTGAGTGCGTCAAAATGAGTCTATATGAGGGAAAGGGTTAAAGAAAGTGTGTTATTGAATGTTATGGTTACAGGAGTGTTAGGACTTTATTGATCTGTGTAAACTGACATGAATGTACTGATCAGATATATCAATCTCACTATAACATATAAATAAATTATACAACATATTATAAAATAAAAAACATCAAAGTTCAGTACACGTAACTTCAGACTTGCTGTTTATTTATTAATAATAATCTGTTGTTGTTCTTGTGTAGGCAGTTTACTATTGCTGCTACAGTATTCAGTCATATAGCGACATATCCAGCTGATTACAGGCAGAGGAAGTATACGAGTGTACAGAGGGTAGTAGGGTAGTACCACTGACCTACCACAAGCCAGCTGGAAAGCTTTCCTGCATCAAAATCTAAGTGATCCTGCCAGGATTCAAACCAAAACGGTGAAGGGCGAGTGACGTTGAATCACGTGATAAGCGACTTTATCCACTTGACCACGGAGGCTTCTGGTGAATAAAATCTACTGATCATAATTCAGTACTACATGTTTTTTATTTCTGAATTACACTATTAGTTTTTTACTAATTTTTTTTATGTGGATTGGGAAACAAGTTCTTATAACTTATGCCGTTCACACAGTGCCGATTATGGCTCCCGTTTGAGATCAGACAGCGCTACGACACGAAAAGCGAAAAAGTCGGATTACTATCCTCAATGATCTGGAATGTCCTATCATTGTCTGAATGCAGTCGTATATGTTTGTAACAGAGTCTTACGGATCGGGAATGATCCGGAGAGGTCGGCTAAGCACTCCCGACAGTTAGGTGCGTCCCGTAACTTTCGGGAAACTCAGCCGATTTTGTCTAGTCGGATTACAATCGTGACTATGTCGTGACAGATTCTGCTGTATCGGATCAAAATCATAACAATGTCCTGTGTTGTCTGGTCAGTGTCCTGTGGAACGAGCATGATCTGGCACGATTCTTACAGGACGAGACCATCACGGGACTATCACGTGAAACGGTTTTCTAACCGATGTCTTCTGTCAGCGTCGGTTCATTGTCTGGTCACTGTCTGATCGCATTCGGGAGAATCGGGACGCTGTTGGGACAGATTCGGTCGTTTTTTACCATGACAAAGATACAAATCGGATTGAGAACGGGATAATCGGGACGAATTCTGCTGGAAAACAAAAACAACTTACCAGTCTCTGATAAGCTAATAAGACTTTGCCTCTCTCAGTGAACATGACATAAACATATACAGTCAAACCTGTATTAACCCTTTCCCTCATATAGACTCATTTTGACGCACTCAGTAGGTACCACATAAAGCTTGATCTGCAGAAAACCACAGTTAAACCATACCAAATTTAATTATAAAGTCCTCATTTCTAGACCACTGAGGAGCAGCGAACAGCATAAAACCTGATCAGCCTGCAAGTTACTTGCGGGCTGATCTGGTTTTATGCTGTTCGCATAGGTCTTTTCATGGTTTCCTCTATAAGGGAAAGGGTTAAGCGGTCAGTCAATGGAATAAGAGAAAGTGATCGCTTAACAGAGGAAGCCGGTAATTTAAAGTTAAACATATAACAAGCTGCTATAGTTTGGTAATATTAAAACTGATCACTTAATACAGGTTGGCCACTTTATGCAGGTGGTCGCTAATGCAGGTTTAACTGTATACCTGTAAAAATCCTAATCTGCCGGCCAATAAATCACAGGTTTCACTATGTTTAAATAGTCTGATTCTCTTTAACCCTTTCCCTCATAGAGGAAACCATGAAAAGACCTATACGAACAGCATAAAACCAGATCAGCCTGCGAGTAACTCGCAGGCTGATCAGGTTTTATGCTGTTTGCTGCTCCTCAGTTGTCTGGAAATGAGGACTTTATAATTAAATTTGGTAAGGTTTAACTGTGGTTTTCTGCAGATCAGACTTTATGTGATACCTATGGAGTGCATCAAAATGAGTCTATATGAGGGAAAGGGTTAATGAATTAAATAACCTGACCGAAACCAATGAAAAACCTTGTCAGACTTGATATTGTAATTCTTGCTGATCGAGACTCATAATGTGGAGAAAGATATTGTCAAAGATCAGGTAAAAAATCATAATGGGCCAGTGATCAGCTCGACTGATATCAGTTAACTCTTAAACGTTTCTTTTTCACAGTCTACACTGTTCCTTATCCTGAATTAAATCATAAACAAACAAGATCTCAGCCAAGTAATTTACCGACTTGATAACATCAGTATGATAAACAAAAACAATCAAAACTTTACAAAATGTTTGAAAATACAACAGAAAGGAAGTCATTCATAGCATAAGTTACTCATTTTTCTCTTCAACGTTAACCTAATCACAAAATTATTCGGGCCGAAAAATTTCTTTTATGGTGATACACGATCTCTCATTATATGCAAAAAAAGAGTAACAAGTTAAATGTATCAAGATTCAAAGTTAACAATATGTGTACTGGGCCCTTCTCTCCGATATGATTGAAAGGAATCCACTCTTTTCATGCTCGTATTTATTTTTGTTACATTTCAGTATGCCCAATTTGGTTTTCAACAATTAGTGACTATTTGGCACCCTCTGTTAATTTCATAAGATCAACGTATGGAAATTTTTTCATATGAGTCAGGAAGAAAATACATATGATCTGGCAATTCTCTCAAGCATGGTTTTGAAGGTCAATGGATACATGTTTGAATGTACTGGTGTTAATTACTGATATTTTCTTAAGTTTAAAGTTTTCATGTACTACGACCACGTTGTTGTGGCACTAACCCTCGGAATTGTCAATTCGTTATCACCATGTCATAAAAGCACTCTGGGTGTATGGTATATATGCGCCCCATAATAGCCATCAATTCCCTTAAAGCCATGCATATAACTTCACAATATAAGCTTTTAAAATGTCAAACAATGGAAATCTAAGGGGCAAATTGACATGTTATGACATGTGACAGGAGTTCTTTTATACCTCCCCTTAATAATTTTGTTGTCATGAGTTATCTCCCCTGAAAAAAGTGACTTTCTCCGTTTTCCTACAGTATAATTAGATTTTTTTTTCATGAAATTTGAAACAGAATCATAAAATGCATCTTTCTACCATGTGTTTTTCTCGAAATTCAAATTCAGTTTTGCATATTCACAGAAATTGTATATTTTCCAGACTTCAGTTTTTACTTAAATACAGATTATCTCCCCTACATGTAATAAAACTTGGAAAAACTCTTGATAAAACATGTTTATTTTGGGGTCCTTTCAAAGTGACAAAGTTCCATAGAAATATTATCATTCAGTCACAAGATATGGATTATGGCTATTATGGGGCGGTGTATACCTTAAAGACTTGATTTTCATTTTATTTTCATTCTCACCGGCTTATGTGCTATGGAAACCCTCAACTGAATTTTTGTGATAAAGCTCTTCATAATAACCCTTCTCTTTAAAGGTCAGCTACTACATACCCCATATTGAAGGTCTGCCTCTGAATTGCAACACCTCTCAAGAAAGACTAGCCACATCAACACCCTACCTACTGAAGTTAATAAGAGAAACCTTTGTATCAAAACCATCCTGACACATTTAATGCACCTCATTAATAAAATGTTCAAATAAACTTCTATGTCACAACCCCTCTCTAAAAAAGGCCAAATATTTCTGAAGAAAGAAAAAACCTTTGAAAATCAACCCCTGCTCTATAATCCAAACAGGTGACCTTTAACTGCAGGTTGGATAAAAAAAGCATGCTCTATGTACGCTTTGAATGGTATCCCACAATTACATTCAGTTTTCAGTACGGTTTCATAGGCTACTATAGTCTACATACCTTTCCACTCTCTTGTTTGCTATGTTATCATCATTTAACAAAACTATAGGTAACTCAAGTACACTGGGTTATGCCTAACAAATTGATTTTCATAAAATTCAATTGATCATTGCCTTTTTTTTTTGCATGATAAACGACAATAAAATATCAAAGGTTTTGATCTTTTGGCTTTAAAAGCTTGAAACCTTTCAAAATGTCTCCATTCATACATGATACAACCACAGCTTTTTTAAAATTCAATAAAAGGTTTCCAAACCTGCGGATAATTATATGTTTCAAATCAAAGGTTTCTTTCAACAGGTAAAAGTTTTAAACGTTTAGCAGATTGAATAACATTATTATTCTGATCTTGGTATTTAACTCGAGTGTCATGTCAAACAGCGATATGACTCATGCCCCTTAGGTGGTCACCAAGATCTCTAGTGATACATATTATAAATTCAAGTTTTATGTTAATACATTTTTAAAGGGAGAAACTTGCACTTTTACAGGAGACAAATGGAAAACCGTATTCTAAACTTTATTAGGGCCTGTAGATATAAAACTGAAATTTTTTAACATTATCAGGAAACATTCAGAAATAAAAACCCAACAAGAGTGTTCTCTGGAACACATGGTTCACCTTCTGAAATGTGACGAAAAAAGTGTGACGGACAGACAGACAGGCGGACAGATGACGTAAAAGTGATCCCTATAAGTCACCTCTGCTTACAGCAGGAACACAAAAACTTAGTGATATTTTTAACATTAATATCAGGAAATATATATCATAAAAAATTAGAAAAGATGAAATATAGATGGACCAAGATTTTATCAAGGTAAAACATTTTTAAATTAATTCCAGGAATTATGGAGAAGTAAATCAAGGTCTGAAGGGCATCAGAGTCATTCAATGGTGTATTTTTAAGCATTAATTAGAAATTTAAAATAACCAACAAAATTGGACAGTGTGCCCATGTTCATTGAAAATTTGACATTACATGTTAGATTCCATTGCAAGAATGCCTTACAAATGAGGAAAATGTACATCAGATGAGGTTCATAATACCAGTAGCATCATAGGTGATAACTCTTAAATTCTTATCTTTTTTTTTTCCACATGAAACTATTTTACCAAAATTGTTTTACATTCATAAGAAAAATAAAAATAAAGATAACGGACTAGACATCCTTACAAATGTCCATCAAAAATCAAATAATAAAAAAACCCATTAATTTTCCTTTCAGAACCTACATGATATATCACTCAAGGGCAAAAACCATTGGAGTGAAGTAGCCCTTGATACATTTTATTGGGCTTTTTAATGCAGGAAGCTATAAACATGTCACAATAGCTAGGACAGGACAAATCTAGTGAGAATCCTAACCAAATAGTCTTCCTTAATATAAAGCTGTTTTTTTTTTTTGTATTTCTTAAGTTTATTCTTGGTCATTAAGTTTTTATTATTCCAAGAACAGCATGAATATAATCTGTTTATAACTCAAACTTTTCCTACGTTTGACTGAAAATGCCTTTAAGCCTTTGAAGATAAAACAAAAAATAATTCAAGAAATGATGTCCATCACTAGCTAATGAACAGATTCAGGTGTCTGATCAGGTCTCTATTGGCCCTTTTCTAACTTCTATATGCAGGTTAGATAGATGAAAAAATTATTAGATAAATGTCAACTTTTATTTTTTTGCATCCCTTATACGACTCAATAGGTACCACATATAGCTGATCATCTTAAGATTCTAAATTTCCATAATCTTTTAAATTGGAAGTCTTTAAAAAAAGTTAACCCTTTCCCTCATATAGACTCATTTTGACGCACTCAATAGGTACCACATAAAGCCTGATCTGTCTTAACCCTTTCCCTCATATAGACTCATTTTGACGCACTCAATAGGTACCACATAAAGCCTGATCTGTCTTAACCCTTTCCCTCATATAGACTCATTTTGACGCACTCAATAGGTACCACATAAAGCCTGATCTGTCTTAACCCTTTCCCTCATATAGACTCATTTTGACGCACTCAATAGGTACCACATAAAGCCTGATCTGTCTTAACCTATTCCCTCATATAGACTCATTTTGACGCACTCAATAGGTACCACATAAAGCCTGATCTGTCTTAACCCTTTCCCTCATATAGACTCATTTTGACGCACTCAATAGGTACCACATAAAGCCTGATCTGCCTTAAAGTTCAGCTAAGATCCATGTATGATCTGTACAAGAGTGTTATGTTTCTCCTTTTTTATATGAAAAAATTGTGTACTGCCTGTTACTTACTTATTTTGGGATGTTTATTGCTTGTTATTTACTTATTTTGGAATGTCTATTGCTTGTTATTTATTTATATTTGGGTGGGTATTGCCTTTTTTTTTAAATTGGATTTGTCTTACCTGCTATTTATTAACTTTAGGATTGATATTGCTTATGTTATTTACTCGTGTTTGGGATGTGAACTGCCTGGAATTTACGCATTTGGGGTGTAGGTGGGAGACCAGGTCAGACTCAGATCTCTTTTAAATACCAACACCTGTGAAACAAATTACCCTCAAAATTTTATTTCTTGCCAGATTTTATTCCCAGCCATTACTGCATAAAATTAACTCAAACCCGGACATAAACACCAATCTGCCAATCTGTATGGGAAGGGAGAAATGGAGAGTTTTTGACATTTGACCTATACCATTAAATCCTTATTGTCAAGTATAAGATCCATTAGGTGAACAACAATGAAGGCAAATTTGAAGAGCTTGGGTTTTGCCAAGAGCAAGAAGCCTTTATCTTGGAGTAAAATGTTCTTATTATGTTCTATTATGTCCAAAAAGATTGTGACTGGAGTTATTTCTATGCACTGCCACAGACACTTCATCGTGGTAGATTCAATTGGTCATATGAGCTGTACTTAATACGCTAAATACAAATAGCTACAGGATTCTAGGTTAATGCTAGAGGTGCCCGGTTTTACCGGTATAGGAGTAAACTGTGGTCTGATGCAGCCAGGACAAGGATGTCAGAATAATACCAATACAAGTACAAATTTTCAATAAATCTGTCGTTACTGATAATTTTATTGTTCAAATATAAAAAACTTTTTAGAAAGTATAATTTTATTTGAAAATATTCATGTTACCAATAATGACCTACTTGTTATCCTTTGCAAAATTTAAATATATGAATAGTCTTTAACACAAGTCCTGGAATATTTTGTATGGTATATCATGATACGTACTGCGGTATTTACCGGTTTAATACAAAGTCGTCTCCAAACTTACGTATGGGGATAGCTTTAATGTTAAGTGTGAGATAATACAGTATTTCTTAGGGACTGTGTAAACACAAAGAAATGGGTACATCTTTTTTAAGATCAGAGTTCCAAACAGTGTGCACATTGGCATATTTTACACTTCAAAACTAACTAGAAATGCATAAGGTTATCATTTTGATATATGTTTACACATGCTCCTATTTAATAATGCAGGGAATGAAATATCAAAGCTGTTTATGTTTTTTCAGTTGCTATTCAAAACACTGACCACAACTTCCATTAACAAACTGACTGGATATCTGTATCAATACTATTTCTGAAAATTGCCTTTCTAATTTTCGAAAAAGTCAACTCATAAGACAAGAAAATTTTAAACTTTATAAGTGCTTTCTAATATTCCAGACGGAAAATAGACAGTAATGGGTTATTTGTGGCCAAAAAACTCTGTAAAATTTGCAATTTCTTTAGCACAACAACTGCATTGCCGACAAAAACGTGGGATGATTTGTATAAAGCATAACAAAGAGTTATGATTGTCAGGAGAAACAGTTTATATAATTACACTTTGCTAAAAAAGAAAAAAATTATTGGTCAAAATGTTTGAAAATAAAGCCCATTTTCTGCCTTTATCATTACTTATGCATCTACATAATTGTAACAAATTAGCATGCCCGTTTTGGTCAATTCACAGAGAATTTTTAATTTAAACACGATCTTAAATTGGACAAGATTATGTAATTGAGTGTTCACATCAAATACTAAGTTTTGTATTTTACCCTTTATGTGGATTAAGTTTCTCCATTTACCCTCATACTTCAGAAAGTGGGAGTAATTATCCCCCCAAAAATGTATGGAACTCTGAAGATAATATATTATAAATAACTCTAAAAATGTGTAAGAAATTCGGGGAAAAACTTAGATTCTTCTTGCATAACTATTAATAGTCCATGCAAACTGAATGTTAGATCTACCCCTTTGTTCTTTCATTGCGCTCGAAAATATAAAATGATGAATTAGAGAGTTGAAAAATAAATTATCAAATATTTAAACTAAAATCTAGAAACTAAACGATCTAATTTGTATTAATTATATCCAAAATTATTCACAAAAAAATCAAAATATATTAATTCAGTCTAGATTAAATGGTAAAAGAAAGAGCAACGTGCAAGTAATTCACCTTCGTATCATGGCTGTGGTTAACTTTTGCCGCGAAATGTCAAAAGTGTCAGGGGAGGTAACTGTAAAAAAATAATAATTATATCTTCTGCTAAAAAAACAACAACAAAAAACCCTGCAATTATCAAAATGAACAAATATGCAGAAATTAAACCCTAGTTCATTAACATGTTTCTATTTTTATTCACTAGATAATCCTATTATGTTTTAGTTCATTTTTTGTGGGGGTAGGGGTGGGGAACAACAGAACTAAAATATAAAGAAGGCTCACTTACGATGATCGCAGCCGTTCAACGATGGCCGACATGCTTGTATATTCCACTGATCACTTGAAGCACATTATCCAGAAAACACAATTAGAACCTCCAATAATTCACATTTCATCACTTTGAAGTTATGGAATCATATATCGATCCTTGTGGATGCAAAGCTCCGGATATTATTCCGTGACAGGGACCGATGTATAGATATATCGCACAGGTTCCTGTACTATAGTGTCTGAAAATAAATAAGAAAACTCGATATCAAAGAAAGGAAACCAGGAGAAAATAACACATTGCTAGAAGAACAGGTAATACCAATGCTAGTATATGTTGTGCTGCAGTTTATCGCGGAGTTCAGTACTGACGCTGTGGCATTATTTCAGTCACTTATACATTATCGCGACGTCAAGTCATTAAACAGGTACGAGAAGAACCAAGGCACAGAGACGCCCGGCCTACAGCAAACCAACTCAACATGGACATTCCAATTAACCAGGCCGGGGACTTGAACACAACACTGTGGTGGATAGTAGGTCAGCGACTGTGATTCATCAGCAACAGACGTCCCAAATGGGCATAGAATTTCAGAAATCCATGAAACAGAGAGTACATAAATCTCCTGATGATGACGTCACAATGTGTAATAGTGAAGAAATGTGTTATATTTTAAATTTTAATATTTTAGCCAAATTGAAGAAGGTAATGAGTAGGATAACAATTTGTAGTTCATAAAAAAAAAAAAAAAAAAAAAAAAAAAAAAAAAAAATGTTAAAGAGCATTGATTGCAGCCGGTATGAAGTCGATCAACCTGTGAATAACAATATATCTGGTCAAAACTGTATTAACGGTCACCTCTGAATAACAGCCATAAAAATCCAAGTACTGAATTTAAAGATAATTTAACCATTGAATAGCAATCTTCCGGATAGAGACCAGTTTTCAAATTCCCTTGAGTGGCCTTTATTTTTACATTTCACTGAACATATCAAATGTGGTTATAGATTTCACATTCGCTTTCATATGAAGCTCTCATAAACGTACCTAATTGGCTGACAGATAGACAAGTAGAAACACCCCAGACGACAAAAATAAATGAATATGGGTCTGTATTGACAGTGGAACCATCTGCAACTAAGCAGTTACAGGCTAGTCGATAATTTATTTATTTAAAACATAAAATGACAGTCAGGGTGTCCTTACAATGATTGATTCCGTGCATAATCGATTTTGAAGCGCGTGCGACATCACGTGATTTAGCGAGGAAATTGATAGTTAAATGCAGTCTGAAACCATTACATTTCCTGACAGGTGTCCTGGGAATCTTGGTTGGGTGCGACCAATTATCAACATGAAGTCATCACCGACTCTCTCTCTACTTCACTGTGGATTCCAGAGACAGACGAAGAACCAGAAGTGACAAATTATCTTATTTTTCTGCATTCAGGCATGAAATTTGCATTAACTGGACAGAGTAATCGCCCTTTGATACTGGATAACCTCTGAAAATTGTACAGGTGCTTAGCGCAATGACCATTTATCCCTTGCGCGCATACAAACACACATATTCAAACTACTCGAATACATGTGTGTCAAAAATCTAAATGCGTGACCAGGCCGAGTCAATGTCATTTATTGTTGCGTCCTATGAATTTCGAACCAACGACCGGATCACATTTACTTGTGGCATCTCCCGAGTACGAGTATTTAAAAGAAATGGGTGAGCAACTAAAGTCCTCTCTCAAAGCAAAGACGACTGATAACAGAAAGACGGACATTTTGCACGGACGGGACCATCGTCGAAAACCCATGGTATATATTCCGTTATTGCTCCGCGCCAAAGCGCGGAGCCATTTGTATTTGCGATCTTTATAGTCAACGGAGTCGGTTTTGATATTTTTCAGAAGATGGGACGAGACAAGCATATATTTCTCACTTGGACATCTATTACATCATGTATACAGGGTTCTTACTGACTCCAGCAGGCACCGTGTTCTCGAAAACACTTAAATAAGATCTCAGGTTCAAATTCGAGTATCATACTCAAATCCCCATTGAAACTAACGGGCATAGTTTGAGTATAAGTATGAAAAAGATACTTCAGTACCATTTTTATTTTCGAGAACACGGAGCTGGCCCATCTCCAGTTTTGGAGGAAAAGTATTCTTGTTTTACTAAGGGATCGGCAATACCCGGAATAATTCGATAATTGAAATAGACCAATCTGACACTGGAAAAAACTCAAATGTATGTTAATTTCCTACTGAACAATGTGTGGATTTATACACCAGCATGTAGATTAGGCGTTCGGGGAGTGCTCGTTGATTTACGTAGGTTTACGTCTCATTTTGGAATGAAATGGTTTATACCTGGACTGAAAATTGGTAGAAGCAGATCGGAACATTAGACATTTTAATGGACCATTAACACTGAGAATCGATACTCATTGTAACTAATGATACCTTCTATCATGGTTGCCAGCAAAAGGACATGCATGGCGTTAAACTATACACATACAGCAAAAGTTTCAACATTATCTAATTTTCTGCGTCCAGAGGGGGCCTCCGTGGCGGAGAGGGTAAATACTTTAACACACACTCAGCCCCAAACCGCGTGGGTTCGAATCCCGGCAGGGTCATTCGGATTTTCATGTGAGGAAACCTTCCAGCTGGCTTGCGGTAGGTCGGTGGTTCTACCCGGATGCCTCCGTGCATTCGGGGTCTTCTTCCACCTGTAATTAGCCGGACGTCGCTATATGACTGAAATACTGTCGAAGCGACGTAAACTCAAATAGTCAAGTAAGTCTCTGCTTCCAAAATTTAATTTAAAACTTCAGTCAAGAAGTACATGTACCAACGATATCCTGAAACTTGCACTCTCAGTCAAGAAAGTGATAATCATGAATGTGAAAATTAAGTCCCTGAATTTTAAACAAATTAGTCCATTATTTGGAACATGTGCCCCGTCTGTATTGGCAAGTTTATAACAAAACATAATATATAGTTAATCATACTATAATAACACAAAAATCAACACATACATACATACACACATACATATACTTGTATTATTATCAGAATTATTTCTTTACCGTATGTATCACAACATATGTACGAAAATCAACATTAACATACGTACCTTCTATTTATATCAATTCGAATCCATTTTAAAAGTTGACCCTTTCCTCATAGAGGACACCATGAAAAGACCTATGCGAACAGCATAAAACCAGATCAGCCTGCGAGTAACTCGCAGGCTGATCAGGTTTTATGCTGTTCGCTGCTCCTCAGTGGTCTGGTAATGAGGATTTTACAATTAAATTTGGTAAGGTTTAACTGTGGTTTTCTGCAGATCAGGCTTTATGTGGTATCTACTAAGTGCGTCAAAATGAGTCTATGTGAGGGAAATGGTTAATGAATTTATACACAATTTTCTGGTCACGTACACATACATCCCGTACATATACATGTATTATATCATCAATTTCAATATTATATACAATATAATATATAATATGATCGCGCTGCGGTACGAAATCCACTTTCTAAACCATAATATGGAGATAATGACACGTAATGTTATTTACTTAAGCTAATGTAATCAAATGCGGGTTTATTACCTCCCAGCTAATTAATTAATGTTTACCTTTAATAAGGATGCCGCTGAGCCGAAACACACAGGTGAAATTAACACAAATTTAAACCGACACCTGACCATAATATCGTTCACGTTATCCCTCAAGAGTTATATCCATATGCAGAATTCATGGTCTCTGTAAGAAAATGGCGATTCCTTATCTGTTCCAGTAATGTGCTTGTAAAACAATGGTCCCGCTTTCCGTTCTCTGCCGTTATCTAGCTAGTTTAGCGAAGTATCGTTATACCTTTCGTGTTTAGTGTGAACTACCTGTCGTGTCAACTGACCTATGAAATCCGCTGGCTTAGTCCATTATGACGAGTATAGGGGTGATATCAGTATCACTTATCTTCAGAGATTCGTGTAAATTATTTCATGAATTAATGAGTAAATTGTTTGTTCTTGGGTTTAACGTCCCAACGGCAGTATTTCAGTCATTTGGAGACTATATCTACTTGATACAAAGTGCATCTATACTGCAACATGTGGCATGATAACACACCTGACACCGGGTCATTACCCTCTAGATATTTGTTGAGCACCAAGCAGGGAGCTATGAGTCACCATTTTAACGACTTTGGTAGGTCGCGGTCGAGGATCGAACCCACGCCCGCCCGCTTCCGAGACGGACGCTCTAACCTCTCGGCCATGGTATATATTTAATAAATCGTTCACCGCTCGTTACTCGAATATCAATCTATCCATTCTTCAATGCCCTTCTCAGTGGTTTGAATGAAATAAACTTTGAACTTTAATTCCTCCGTCTTTCGATCACAATTGTATATTTACTCTGGGTTTGCAAACGCCATATATTCCTTTTCAATATATATATTTTAATGTATAGGAAATAAAATCAATGAGCACGAAGATAAATGCAGCATATTCTTGCTTTCAGTAGTAGTGTAAAATTTAATTCACGAGTGGCTATAGATTATTTCCTATGAACCTGAGTGAAATAAAAATTATATCTTTTCACTTTAATCAAGAACATTTTGATAATCTATTTACGCGCATTGCTTTTTCCTAAAATTGGCCGGAAAAGCACATCTTACGAATATTTTGAACGTGAAATTTTGTTACATCAAGCGTGCATACTTACTCAAGATCACATAGTTTAACACTGAATATGATGTTTTTCCCCAGCTAAACACTACATGTATTTCCCTACGACACCGAGCGTTGTCCACAATCCGGAGGTCTGTCTGCCTAACTAAAAAAATAAATAATAATAATAATTCCAATAACACGTTATTCCCTCGGATTTCTTATGTTTCTATGATTTCTGATGTAGGTCAGATGACTAGAAGGAAGGATCTAAGTAACGATGCATGGTGTGTCCTCAGGTGAAATACTTTTCAGTAAGGTATGAACGTAACACACACATAACACAATTAGATGTTATCACTGTAGAACGAGAAATTATGTCACCGGCAGGGCGATTCATTTCTTATCTACAATATCTCAATTAGTAGGGAAATAAACAGTTACTGATATCAAGATTAAAATTCCTTGATTAATAGGCAAACTTGTTAATTAGATCAGTGCAAATAAAGGAATTCAAAAGAATGTTGGCATCTGATGAAGCGAAACGATAGTGAACCAAATAAAACATTAAGGATTTAAACTTTATTTATTTAACATCGATAGGACAGAAAAGCGATATCGATTGTGGATACCTTCTTGTTGGCATTGAATCAAAATCCTTGTGTGGGAGGTAACCGGAGCTTAAACATATAACCCACGTTTCCAAACGGGCAGCCACAATAACCGTACAGAGTCAGAGCAACCATTCAGATACGAAACTCGGTTGTATTGGTGGTGAAAACAACAACAACAACAACAAAACAAAAACAAAAAACAACAAACAACAACAACAAACAAAAAAAGTGCGTTAACCACTAGGCCAGTCGGAGATTTGTTTCAAATGGGGAAAGACAAACTACGTTTGATGCACGTTTAAAAATTGATAATATGTAATTGCATGACGTGTCTGTGTAATTCATTTGTACATAGTTCCAAGTTGTTATGTTCAGTTCTTGTTAAAATAAGCAAGAAATCTATATTCCATGAACATCAGTGCACTAAATATATATCGTCTTGACTGGAATTGTAAAAAAAAAAAAAAAATTGCATTTTTTGATAAGTTTATTGATTTTTGCAGTGCTCGGATAACCTCAGTTTAATTCGGATCACTTCAGTTCAATTCGAATCACCCCAAATTAATTCGGATCATTTCAGTCTCCGGAAATGGACGAATGGCTACGAAAGAGGATCAGAAATGATATTCAGACATGTTTTAAATACCTGAGGTGCCAAGTAAAGGGGGCATATAGGTGTCAACAATAAGATACTGCTCAGGGTCCTCCCACCCTCCTAAGTAACTGATGTCACTTTTCATTAATGGCCACTAATGCGGCGTTAACAGTTTAAATATGACAAACATATCTTCATGCTACCGACGAATAACCATTGCAATGTAAACGAACTTGAAATATTTAGATAAGCTTTTCTACATCAAATATTCATTATCAAATGGCGTCGATCTTGTAGCGCACAAACATCAATTTTGCACAAAACGTGGTTTCGGGATTTTCCGGACGTACTCGCTTATTTCCGACTCTGGCGGAAGTGCCCGATCTCGTGCTACTGAGACTTACTATCTCTGTTACCAGTGTGACAGCGCCATCCTGACGAGTCGTACGAATGAATTGATAACTGATATCTTTTGATCGTCTGATAAGAGCGTGTATGTTGATGGGACGTTCAGATGACACCGGGCGATTACCATCACACAAAGAATGCATACCTTACGGGATCTCTCTCTCTCAACAATGTTTTACTAAAAGAAAGAAAGAAAGAAAGAAAGATAGATAGATAGATAGATAGATAGATAGATAGATAGATAGATAGATAGATAGATAACTGCTTTAACATCACATTTCATTAATCAAAGATTTCCAAAAAGAATAAGATAGACAAACACAGCAAATATTAAACATTACCGTGAAACCCGATAGTGTCTACTGTCAGTTACAAACTCGCATGCTGATCACGCATTAATTTGGTTTTATACACCACTTAAGCATCACTTCCTGCAATTTAAGGAGTAACTGTAAACAAACATCAATTGCCTGCCTCAATATTCGCTGACCTCCACCCCCTCGGAGAATCCCACAGACCAACAACTGCCCATTATCATTTTCCTTTTATGTCGGGTGTTATAAACTGGTCACTTCAAATCCGAATCGTTGCCTTTCATATCGACCTAAAATTCCTAAACACAATTAAATCGCTGTCGTCTTTCGCGACAGTGGTGAATTATTATTTTTCTAGGTCACTGAAATCACCATAGTTGAACAGGCTCGAATAATTTCATGACAAGTTCAGAGCTCTTAAAGATGTAACGATTCAATTTGCCCGGCATAACCCTATACAAATTAATGGATCCTAACATTCACTTCTTTACAGAGGATCGTAATTGATTTTTGTGAACTAGGTGCTCGAGATTTCCCATCCATCCCCATCCATCCTATATGTAGTTAGTATTTCGTAACCACTTGGAATGTGGTTTATTACTCAATTAAGACAACATAATAAAACTACATACATACCATTACATATACATGTATATACAATACTTATTCAGTATTCATTTTAAACCTAATTTACATAATATAAATTACATCAATAGATATCATCATTATTTAAAAAATACATACATAGAATATAAAGACATCATATACATGACGTACTGTATATATTCATTACAAATATAATATATTGGTGTATATATACACACCACGTCAGTAAAAAAAATCACCTATTTACAGAATCTTTAAAATTTTAAATTATATTATTGGAGCATATTTATTAAAGCAACACGTAAAGTTTAACAGATCAAGGAGAAAAACAATCCAAACATTGTCCTACCTTTGTGGGCATGTTACTCTCCTACCCTATCTCACTACAACTATACACTGAGATAAAAGATAGCTAATCTCTTTGATATATATTCGCTCCTTTGTATAGTCAAATGTTTCAATTTTCACTACGGCCTTTTCTCCCTTACCATAGAGATAGCGAAATTATTTTCACCGCCTTCAATGTTCAAAGTTTTCCAGTAGTGGTTACTTAGTGAACCTTATGACAGCCTCTGACAGAGGAATCGAAAATCCTCGGGTAATTCCGTCTCATTACGATGATCACCGAGGTGTTCCGATAGGTTGGTCGAGGTATTATTCGTAAATCCGAAATTTGCGGACACTGACGATATGATACGATATTTCCTGGTTGAGTGGAAATCCCCATCAAGCTTACTGCGCAAATATATCTAATTTATCGGCAGATACAAACTTCTATCTAAACACGACATGTGTACTTGTCGATGTACTATATTTATCTAAATCCTTCCCAAACAAAGGATTTACCGGCACTGATAAATATATTGGATTTGATTCACATAGGATTCAAAAGTTTTCCCACTAGTTGAAAGAGGTCGAACTACTAAGTCGGTACTTTTATGAATCTGATTTGACGTTCATGATTAAAAGTGAGTTGGGATAGAGGTGTGGTCTTGTCATCGAGCTCCTATGGGACATTGTGTTATACTGACATTGTGGCATCCCTCTTCATTAGCGCCCGTTTTGTATCTTTCATCAAACCTTCTCTCAGTCAGATCAAAGTCCGCCTATGCCTTTCTGCGATTGCGCCTGCACAAAATGTCGTGACATGTTATTTAGACTATGAGAGACGTAAGCTAGACCTATGAACGAACAGGAGATTGCAGTATGCCGTCGTTTTCCTTTAACTCATATCTAGACTGTACGTGTGTGTGTGTGTGTGTGTGTGTGTGTGTGTGCGCGCGCGCGCGCGTGTGTGTGTGTGTGTGTGCACTAAGCCAATCAGACTTTAGGATGAAATTCATAGTTTTCTAATAATTAAGTATCCAAATGGGTGACAGCCATACAAAAAACTCGAATTCTCAAGAGCTCATCCATCCGAAGTTCGCCTGGTCAAACCGACCAGCCCCTTACTATTCAATTCAATACTAAATACTAAATCAAGATTGGGGTGCGAATGATGTAACTTGCGACGGAATCACCCGAGGACTTTCGATATTGTTCGAAAACGATTGCGACAGACGGTCCACATAATTGAATGCAGACGGCTTAACGCAATATTATTGCAGTAAGCACTTAAAGAGAGTTAATAAAAGCGCCCTGTATTGCAAGATGTTCGATCTTGCACTTCATTTTAGGTCTAAAAATAAACGTTTGCTTTCGGCAGAACAGAAAGATGTTTGTAGACGAGCGTGTCGATAATGGAGAATGAATTTTCCGCACTTCTCTGTTCAACTGTTGGAGAAAAAAAAATCCGGATATCCGGAAAGTCCGATTCTGTCCGAGTTCTTGTCATGTCGGCCATGTCCGGACAAAGTCGAGAAAGAAATCAATGAGAGTCGACGTTGAAATTTTACCACGATTCTAAACATTTTTTTACTTGGCTATAAGCTAAAGATAACATGTTTATCCCTGTCAAAACACATTACATTTGTATGTACATGTAATTCGAAATCACAGTACTTTTAATACTGGTAGAATCACTCGAGGCTTTGTTTCGGAAAGTGTTCGAGATTGGCCGATTGCACACACAGTTATTCCCTCTCCTCGAAAACTTCCGAAATTAGCCGAGGCTTTTCATTGGACCCTCCGCTAACTGATACATGGAATAGAATCGGAAAAAAAGATTGAAGAAAGAAATGTATCCTTTGTCAAACTATCCTAGGGTATTTTATTTTCGGCGAGTCCGTGGATAACTTTAGTGTCCATTCAATAAACCGACTGTTACCTAGAACATGTACGGTACCCATGAAAAAGATTTTAATGCAAGTAAGCATCAAGGAAATTCTGATCAGGGAGAAAATATTTGAAAAAAAACAACAACAACAACAACATTACATTTTGTTGAATGTCGATTTTTGGGACTAGTATTCGACGAAATTTAGTCCACCATGAAAATTAATAATGCACTAGGGATTCAAGTACAAATATATCAGATTATCAAGTACAGTACATGTTGGAATCTTTCGGTCTCTTTCATTTCGACTTCAGTTTTGTTTAAATGAACCTCATCTCTTTGGCATGTTTACTGAAGTGATCCAAAACCCAACCGGTTTAGGATTTCGTCGACCCTATGTAAACAAAAGTGACTTATAGATACTCTGTGATAACCTTCGTGTACCAAAATATAACCTAGATCTATTCGGCTTATTCGTCCACCGCGGTCACTTTAGGTCGACAATGGAGACGATCTATTTGAGAGATCTGTAGCATCGCTACAAATCTGTTTGAATAATTTGAAGCAAACTGTAACTCTCGCGAAAAGCATGCACGTCAAGCATTGAAGGCTGATCTTCTCTTTATTAAATATATAACTTTATGGATGTTCATGAGCAGAAAAAGAACTAATGATTAAAATGGACAGAGTGACGAATAGAAAAACCAACAGATAAACTGGGAGACTGCAATGGATTGAAATGTGTATATATTTGAGAGCACTGTTGAATGAATGTTAAGTAGCAATAACTGTAAAGTAAGTACAGAGGCGATGATAGAATGGGAAACAATACCAATATGAAAGCAGAATGAAAAATAAAAGAAAAGGAAAGAAATTGGAGAATGACGTACGCTGGTGCAGTCAGCTTGTTAGACTACATTACAATTCCGGTCATTTGATTGACAAATACACGTGTACACAGACCTGTTTATTGCTCTCAATGTAGGTACGGACGCTCGTAAACATTGAAAAGACAGGCGACGGGGCGACGTTTCTGAGGGTTGTAACATTTTATTTGTGTCTTAATGTGCACGGAACAAATAAAACCAAAGTGTTCAAATAAGTAACATCACGAAGGTAAGTATATTTGAATGGTGTATTGCTAACTGAAATTAAGACATCATCCTGCGACCTTCGACAGGGAGTGGGGGCGTGTGAATAAATGCAAAGAGAGAGAGAGAGAGGAGGAGGCAAATTCACAAGTGAACTAATGCTGATACATCATATATTTGTACCTACATATAGAGACGAAATACAATCGTTAAAACTGAAAAATAAGCGTTTAATCCTCTCTCGGTATGTAACGTTCAATGAATCTGGGTAGTCCAATGGTTTAAAAAAAATCGGGAGTCATGAGAAAAAGCAATATAGATTCTTAAGTCAAACAAACTTGGAGTTGGGTTACTGCATGGTGTCAATATAACAGCTTTCCGTTTGTTCATGAAGTCGTATTGACATTATATCGAACTGTATGTTAAAAGTTGACAGGATGAGAGAGAAGAGAGAGAGAGAGCGCTCACCTTGTAATTTACTGTATATACTTCCTCTGAATAATATATACACAAAAGTCACAAAAATGATCCTTTTACGTTCTCTCCCGTGTTCAGCTACATTCTGAAGAATGTATAACACCAAACAATTAGTAATCAAATATTCTAATGTACCATCCCAAATACAGACGGACTAAACACTCGAGCTGTGCTTGGGGCAAATGCATTTAAATCCTGCCTCTCTGTACCTAACATCCATGAACAGTTACCAATCGCCAATGATTGACGTCTCCTAACACACCTGTCGAAGAAATGACCATTTAGTTTCCTCTCGGATAATACCGAGTCAGTGATCCAGTGACAGCGCCGTAAATTAACCGTTGTCACCCGATCGTGCGTCAAACCGCGGCGAAGAAGTTCGATTTCCATTGTCCGTTTTCTTGTGAGATATTTGATACTTTTTCCCCAAAATGAATTGTTGAATCTCGTTTTAAAGGTCATCTTTAAATAAAGAAAATATTTCTTTTTAAATTTAAGCGTGGGAGTTAAAAAATGAAAGACAAATGAGATCCGTTTCAATTAAGTGTGGGGACACTGAATAAATTAACAAGAATGGCGTTGATGGGGATTAAAGTGATGCTCTAAGTTGGAGTTTAGTTTAAAACTAGTTATAATTCTCATCGACAAGGAGTAGCTTTAAGTACATCCTTCATGAAAACTATGCATAAATTTCTGTTCCAAACAAAACTACAGCTAGGTGCATAAAAGGGAAATATTAAACTGATGTCGCTTATATCAATGCTATAAGTGATCAACCCCTGATTAATGTATGTACAGCAGTTATAAATTTAGCTTCCTATTTCACATGAATGAGGATTTATTTCTAATATCAGCTTTGATATAACAACCTCTCCTTCAACTTCATATACTTTGAGTGGAAGGAAAATGCCATGTGCTAAATAGCTTAGTTCATAGTTGCCTTGACTACACGACCTCCGCCCTCATGACTATATCGTGTAGTTAATGGAAACTATGAACTAACCAATCCTTTCGCTACAGTGTAACTTTCTGTTCACTTGGCTAACGGCGATTTTTAGCATTTTTGAAATGCTAATACTTGTTGTTATTATTATTTAAAGATAAAGAATTTCCCCGAGTGGAAATGCGAACCGGGCCGCATGACCAATAAAGTAATGAACAGAACAGAAGTTTATTAGGCATTAAACAAAATACATGTTTGTAGCCATAAACACAGCAAAAAGGTAACATAAACTACATGTAAATATATGTGGTTACATATAATTTTACAGGAAGCTATATGTTATATGTGGTTGTATAATGGTATGTCATTATATAAAATAAATCTAACTCTCAGGTACAAAGAAGAGAAGTAATGGTCATTGTATAAAATAATAGTAGTAATAATAGTATCTGTTTTACATAAGTTAATATCATCACAGGATTAATAATGAATATTAAGTAGTTTCTCGTAAAGCCATAGCATGATAAATGAACTTAGCGATATTATTTAAAGTTTTGATCGATGTACTAGACATTAAAGTGTAAAATTTATTTACAATAGTATGGTTTAAAAAATTTATTTCTAAGATATTTATACTTTGGACAGATCAAAAGAAAGTGATATTCTGACTCACATTGCTTCATATTAC
>CM037777.1:26785001-26835001 GCA_021229015.1 Solen grandis
TGTTTTACCAATGATAAAATTTGTGTAATTGAGGATGAATTTTAGGCATTTTTCGAATGTCTTAAATATTAGGAAATTAGAAGCTAACTCTATATTTGGTACAGTGGTCAGTCACCATATACGACAGGGAGTCACGTGACTTTTGTGGTGACGCGTACTGACAATATTGAAACCTTCGTTTCAGACCCATTTTATTATATCATTCATACTTCCGTATAAGACTGTCACAGCCTTTGCGGAATGAAATACTGTTGTCGGCTATACCTTATTTTTTATCTTTATGTTAAGACTTTTCTCAAACACTTAAAAAATTCGATCGGCATTTTCAGTTTTGACAATTATTTTGCGGGTAACTTCCACGTAAAATGTGTATTTTGTTATGAACATAGCGCTATGTACTGGTGGTAATATTCGGGTTTGGTGATAGGGTAAAACCTGTTTAAACAAAACACTCCTCTGTCAGGCACAGCCTTTGAGTTGGGCCGTAAAGCATTTGCTATCCAGTCGACTTATATGGGTTGAAAGTGAAAGAAAACAGTAAATGTTAGATAATGCGATAACCATTATCGCCCGTTCCATTAATGACACCATTGTTATGGTTCATCTATTGCACTAATGACAAGGTCTTTGGATTATATCAAATAATTTGTTATGCTAATGCTATTTCAAAGACCTATTATACATTATTTATTATAGGTCTTTGGCTATTTGGATTAAAAGTTAATGAATAATTAATAATAAGTAGCTTAGCTGATATAATATCATAAATGATTCGTTGTTTAATTAGTAACTTCTTAAATTTTCGATTTGTAAACAACTAGTGACTGAAAAAAAGTACTTGTGTACATGCTTTAGTAACGCCTTTAGTATCTGGATTCTAAATTCAAGTAAATTCTAGTTAATGAATATTAAGTGTAATGAATAGTAAGTGTTTCATCTTGAAGCCATTCGTATATGTGTATTTCCGATGTCGCACTGACCATAATTGTATCTTAAACTTACCGTTAAAGACGTTAAAGTTCTAGAAAACTAGGTGCACAAAAGGGAGGTAATCAAGCTATTCTAAAAGGATATTTACTTGCATAGTTACCGGACATGCGGCGACTTTTGGGGCAAATATTACACACAGGTACTTGAGGACAGGACCCTGTCCTCATCAATAAGGAAAAAAATCACGATAGCCTATACATAATAAGCAACAAGGTTACCAACTTCAGCAGGATGCTGGAGGGCACCCATCGGGAATAAGTGTCAACAAAACAATGAAAATGCGCCCATCGATAATATTGGGGAATTCCCACTGTCAGCGGACAATTTTCCTTCATAACTGTTCACATGAAATACAGATATTAGCATTTTAAATGCCTGAAATTTCTTAATTTCTACTCGAGATTTGACTATTTTAACCGATTGGAACCTCGATCAACGGAAGTGAACCCAAAATGACATTTATGACGTCATCGCCCACGAAGGTCAACTCAGACTGAGAAAAAGATGTTGCGATTGCATATGATAAAGAACGGGAAAGTAAAAGTGTTCCGAAAATATTTGTAAACAAAATAACTTCGGAATACTCTTACCGTTCCCTTCTGTACATAAACAAATCGCAGCGATGACCTCATAGATATCTATGGAACAGAATTCGGGCAAAAAATACATTTTGCTTTTGACTAGTACAATACGGCGTAGTCGTCGTCTACGTTACATGTATCTTTTTTTTTTCATTAAACATTCATTATTCATTCACATCATAATAAACTACTGAAAATACATCTGCTTTTATTTCCATTTCATCACCGTTGCATTCGTATTAAAATGGAATTTATTTCGTCGGTTTACCGAATCGATGAATGACACATGTAGCTAAGCAAAATAACACATGTACGCAAGCAGAATGACAAATGTCAAAATGTGCACCTTTCATTATGACGTTGGAGGGCGCTGTTCCGGTTTGACTCGGCGAGTTCAGTTTACCTACTAGAGTTTACTTGAGTTACCAGAGATGCAATGAAACGCGCGAGGTTTTTACCCTACGAATTCTGTAGGGTTACGCGAGTTCAACCCAGCGAGGTAGGTGGGTAGACTAGAAAGCAATATAGCGGATGGAAAGCATCTAGGCAAATTTATAGAAAATTATCTATATGATATCTATGATATCCTGTCTTTAAGTATGCCTGTAAGTAGCCTTAAAAGAAGCTGGCAGCTAATTTTTTCAAGCCCACGCTCGAAAAAAGTCATAAATAAAAAATATATTGTTTTAATCATATGTCTGTTTACAAATTACGTCAGAGGAGGTAAACCTAATACGTTCAGTTGATTGCTAACTAGAGTATATTTATTACGTCATCAATACGAGTTAACTCGAGTAGTGTTTGTTTGTTTGTTTGTTGGGTTTAACGTCCCACCGACAGTATTTCAGTCATTTGGAGACGATGTCTACTTGAGACAGATATAGTGCTGCCACATTGCAGTATAACGCCGTAGACATGTGGCATTATACCACACCCAATCACATTATCCTGACATCGGGCCAACTACCCTTATATGCTGAGCGCCAAGCAAGGGAGCTTTAACAGTACCATATTTTACGAATATGGTATGTTGCGGCCAGGGATTGAACCCACGACCTCACGCACCCGAGGCGGTCACTTAATAACTCGAGTAGAACTATAGTTTGTCAAATGAATTCGCTGTCGGTAGTTCGGGAAGGTTCGGCAAAATGAAATACGAAACTGTGTTTGTTTTCCAAATTCGAAAAAGTTATTTCTTTTAAACAAATTGTTTGAAAATGTAAGTAGATCCACTGCTTTAAGATATAATTGCATTGTACATAATACTTTCCAATGCTTTTCTAAGTGCAGTCCAAACATTTCAGATGTTAATATGAGCTCAGGCTCAATCACCCCCTTTCCCAGCTGGCTTGATAATACAATTTTCTGGGTGACTAAAATTGCCTTGATTCTTGATTAGGCAAATGGAAATCCCCATCCTGAGCCCCTTACTGAAATAAAGTTAGCCAAATGACCAGTCACCCAGGCCGACCCTTGCTGAGAGAGCATCCACTGTCACTTATCTACGTTGTCATTATGGCAACGGAACTGTGTCTTCTTTAATCTGAATCAGGCAAACGCATTTAGTATTACTGAACATACATTTTATCTTCATTTTTTTTAATTACCAAAAACGTCTCCACGTTGGATCAGAACCTAGCATTGCAACCAGTGCCATAAAATTCTTATTAATGTCAATTTAAATCATGTAGAAAAATATTTTCACGATCTATATATTAAATTAGCGAGCTGTGAGTTCAAGCCCCGGCGGGCGGATACCGACAATGCTTTTGCATGCGAGATGTATTACGGTGGATATGAGTCTAGCACTGGTCTTTCTTAAGAACTATAACAGGTTAACTGTCCGCCTAATGCAACAACCCCCCACCCCACCCCCATGTACAATGACAAGAGGGTCGTGGGTCAATAATCTTGTTAAAACTGAAAAAAATCTACCACATTTCCCTCAGATGCCCCTCAGAATGCATCTCCGTCCTCCTAGAAAAAATATTTCCCAAAGGGTCATGCCCCCCCCCCCCCCCCCCACACACACACCTAAAAATGACTCTACGTGAGAATAAAACTATTTAGCCCAAAGCTTTTATATATAAAACATATATCTAACTTATTTCTCTCAGATACCACTCAGATTATCCGTCTTTTATCCGGGGTAGCAAGCCCACCCCCACCCCAGCACTGACATCAAACATATGTGTTGAAAAATTCTGAATCCAAGCCAGAGTATCACAAAAACATATTTGATTAAAAGATTTTAACATACCTTATGGCATAAATATTTAGTTTTTTTTCCCTTAAATTCAAACTGTTATACATTTATTATATTTCAGCTCCTGTTATGATCATATGCATATTACGGAGGCATACGATCATCCCATACTTTCCCGGAGTTCCGAGTATTCAGTTTCCTCCCCTGAGTAACGAAATGCAGGATTTTGATTCTTTGAATTAACTTCTCTTTGAATGTTCTGTCACATGTCACATTGATGGTTTCTCAAAATAAACTTTAAAATATAACAGCATCAAACTATGACACATGAAAGACAAATCATTAACTGATGCGAGATATACACAAAAGCATTAGTCAGTAGACAGCATTGATAAACGCACTTAACATAATACAGCATACCACTTGTCAGTATGGCAAAGGCAGAATGTCACGTGTACACATGGACTTGTAAGACGGCAAGATGTAATTTTTGCCCTAGTTCTGTTCCATAGATATCGTTTTGGGTTCACTTCTGTTGATCGAGGTTCGAATGGAGTTAAATCACTAAATCCCCACTCGAAAGCTTGACATTTTAGACATTAGAAATAATTATATTTGTATTTCTTTTGAACAGTTATAAAAAGGAAAATTTTCCGTTGACAGTGAGAACTCGCCAATATTACCAATGGGCACATTTTTCATAGATATTTTGACACCAATTCCTAATGGGTGCTCTTCAGTATCCTGCTGAAGTTGGTTACCTTGTTGTTTTATCTATAGTGATTTTTTTTTATTTATAAAGACATGGATAGTAAACGTTAGATTTATTGGGATGTGAATATTTTGATAAATAAACTCAATGTAAATGGCGAATTTAAGTTGAAAACCGCTATGTTCAAAGCGTTTCGTGTGTGTGTGTGAAGGGGGGGGGGGGGGGGGGGGGGGGGGTCACAGCTAGGGTCCTGTCCTCAAGTACCTGTGATATTACAGTGTCCTGATCGAGTCAGTTTAGTCTTCGCCTCTTCAAAACGCGACAACACCATAATTATTGCATTGTCGCATGTCAAACACACACACACACACACACACACACACACACATATATATATATATATATACCTGTATGCGAGATTTAACAGTCCTCGCGAGATTTTTAGGGCGATGATTATCGTTTTAATCCTCACATGTATCTCTCAAATATCGCATCAGAAGTTTGATTCATTCTACAACGAGCCGCATAGCGCGCTCAGTTTTTACAAATTTTAAAAATTAGCGCGCTATGTCGGCCGGTGTTGTTCCTCGTCAAAATAATCTCACGCAACATAGCGAGCAAATATTCGAGAAAAAACAAAAAAACAAAAAAAACAACAAAAAACTTGAAGATAGGACAGAAGTTAAGCCATTATATTAGGCCTATTGTTTGTTGTCAGATGATTATGTCAGTGTAGTTCAAGCTGACCAAAATTTTACACATTCCATGGTCCATATTTTTTTTTTCAATTCCACGGTGTCTGTTGACTGTCTTCCTAAATTGTTATATATTGAGCAAACTTTGCTCATGACATATGTGAAATTTATTATATTTTATGGGACAGTTTAAAAACAAACATCTCGAATGAGGTATTGAAAACAATCATTACTTGTTACATGAAGCCAAAGTCAAATGCTGGTATTACACAAAACGGACATTATTAAATTCACAAAGTATATTAAATCACAACAATAAATGTCATTTAAATCCTTGCATACGATAGTAAATTTTCACATTGGCGAGAAGTTAGCTTGATGGCCTAGCGGCCTGTAGGACCGAACTATGGCCTTTCCGAATGCCTTCATGCGTTCAGATGGAATAACTTTTAAAAAGGGATGTTTTCTTTACATTTAGGTCGGTTTTAGAGAAAAGCTTGTGATTTATGATGTTTACTTAAGAAAGCATTTTTCTTTTATTAACTAATAAATAATATCTTAAATAATGCATGAATAAAATTTTGTAGGGAAAACTTTTCTATATTATTTTACTAGTATGTTCGAAATTGATGAAACAATTAAAAGTCCAAAACGTATGCAAAAACACAGACACATTGACTCTGTATATTGCTCTTATAAGACCTTCAAATAAACATTGTCACTCAGTATATGCACAATTTGACCTTATATAAAGTCATGTAGTCCCTTATAAGAACATGTTCACTTCATGTAATGTCAAGTCTCCTCTGTATATTGTTGCAACGACTCTATAATAAGGGTAATGTTACTCACCAGAGGCTCGCTGAAAGCAGCTTGTTCAAAGATGGTCAGTGACAAAGGATTTGATTTTTAATTATATGTATGTATTATGTCTATCAATTCCTATCTACAGACGAAACACCACCCAAACCAATCATCCATGATGGTAAAAATGTGGGTGGGGTCCCCATCACAGGCAATACTGTCACAGACGGTATTTGAACTGTATTCAGAATTATAAAACCTATACGCAATGTATTAAGATATTCTATTTTCATTTGCCGTCACTTTACTGATTACATTCAATTCTTAGGCTGAACTTATAAAATCAATACGCAAATCTGGCGAAGACGCCATGTTGCGGAACGTGTCGCATGGTAGCGCAAGTACCTGCTCCAGGGATACAGTAATCTATATTTAACCAATTTCGAAGAAGTTGCGTTTACGAAAATAGCGTTTTCCCGTGAAATGTGACCTGCACTTGCCAAGTTCATTTGTCAGGAAAGAAAGACTTCGCCAACATTGATGAAGGAGAATAGATTTTTTAAATATATACCGATCATCTGTGAACAAGTTGATTTAATAACATTTTCATGAACTCGTTTAGTAAAATTTGATATGAAATGGCATTTCATGTTAGATCCTATGTAGATATATATGATATATATAAAAGGATTTCATATAAAGGTACAGTATTTGCTGATATAATTATGAACTCTCTTCACGGGCACATTTCAATTTGAACTATTTTTGGCCTCACAACTACTCCTGCGTAGGTGTACATCAATGTTAAAAATAATACGCCAAGATTTCAGTAACTGGGTTCGGGGCTGCTTCGCGGTCTAAGAACCATACAACACGTGTAAAT
The DNA here is from genome assembly GCA_021229015.1 of Solen grandis. Taxonomy (NCBI): domain Eukaryota; kingdom Metazoa; phylum Mollusca; class Bivalvia; order Adapedonta; family Solenidae; genus Solen; species Solen grandis. The sequence goes on from CM037777.1 coordinate 26,791,873, forward strand.
GTACTGCTACAAATAGCATTTTCTCCATTTTCAATTATAGTATTTCCATGATTTTTTCATCAATTCGTTTTAATGGAACTATATTCCTTAACAATACCATAAATTTAGGTTTCAGTTTTGCTGGATTTCAGCAAGATGTAGTCTTTCAAATACGATAGCTACGATGTTATGCGGTTTGCCCTTCACATTTTTTCGGCGTACAACCTCACTTTTGACCTGTTCGCAAGATTAAGTCAAATGAATATTTGAACGATTTATGACCCGGGGAAACAGTTACGTATATTGCTAGCTGAAAAATATGCTTCGTTTTTACGAAATTTTGAAAAGTATCCTAACTAAATCACTATTCCTTTGATGAATATTTAATTGTTTTATCAAAACGTCTTTTAGATTTTCTTTGAAACCCGACCAGTTTAAATATCTGCACAGTCGAAATATATTTTAAAATGTGTCACCGTCCCCGTATAAATGAAAGACAATTATTGCTGGTTTTATTGTCCGTTTCTTTACAATATTTATGTTTGTTTGCTTGTTTGTTTGTTGCGTTTAAAGTCCAACCGACAGTATTCCAGTCATTTGGAGACGATGTCTACTTGAATATTGTTTACTCCGACGATTGCGGTAGAATGGATGCTTTATCTATTCTTGTTTTTGAATACAAACTGTCATGTACATTTAACTTGTTTAATCTTGTGTTTAACATTCATTTTATTTCCTTGAAATAATTCAGTAGATATGGACTGATGAAGTAGTATAGTTGATTTACTAAGATCCGGCGGTATTGAGTCGACCAAAATATTTTTTTTCAAGCCATTTCAAGGCGCAAAGTACTGGTCCAGCTCGAAAGTTGTCGAAGGAATAAACTATGTCGCTACATTCGATGTGTGACAAAGAAGTTATAAAATCGTTATTTATTTTTTTTATTATATGAAAAAATGTTTTATGTACCCATAAAACCGATGAAGGATTCAATAATTATTGAATACTCTTGATTGACATGACACCAAAATACGTGTTTGAATGACACAAAACGTTATTCTAAGATAGTCGATCTAAAGATACCAGTAAAAGCAAAGCTTATATTACTTTTGCTTATCAAAATTTGATAATTTTATATACGGAAGCACAAAGGGGACATGGTATTTTTTTCTTTTTTATTATCTCGAGTTAGGAGCAACATGACATGTTATTTTAAATTTATTTTTGTATAGTCTATATGTACGGGAGCACAGAGGGGACATGGTGTTTTTCATTTTGTTATCGAGATAACTCAGAAAAAAACAACGAAAAACAAATTTTGCTTATACTGGTCACGAGAAAAAAAAAATCGTTATCTCGTGGCCACGAGATAATCTAACGATTTTATTGGTAAGTTAACCCGTGCCCATGAGATAGCTTATTTGTGACCACGAGTTAACTGACCAATCAAATCGTTAGATTATCTCGTGGCCACGAGATAGCGATTTTTTTCTTACTTATATCTCGTGGCCACGAGACAATCTAACGATTTTATTTTTTTCTTATTAACACGTGGCCACTAGTTAGCGAGATTTATTTCTTAGTTAATAACTCGTGGCCACCACCATGTCAACTCTGTGCGTCCGTACATATAGGCTATACCAATAAAATTTAAATGTCATGTTGCTCTTTACAAAAGTCAGTGGTAAGTAAAAAATTACAATCTGTAAGAATGTTGGTGGCATGGGTAGACTTTGGGCGAAATCAATGACAAATACACACGAAATATAGTGTGTGAAAATTGAAACTGATTATCTAAAATTTAAAAGTGCACTTTCTTTTGGAAAAAAGTGTTTAACAAATATGTATTTTCTTTCATCGAATGATATAACTAAAGAAATGTGCCATCTATAGCGTAGTACAGCGAAGCATCATTGAATGAATTTGTCATTTAATCCTTGTTTTTATAGAAGAAATAAAAGTTTTTCCAATCCCTTGATTTAACACCTAATTTTTCTAACAGATCTTTACCCCTTTGACCCAATTGTTCTTCTATTTCTCTGCACATCATGTTATGTACAATTTTTACATTATATGTCACTTTTTACATATCTTATGTCACTTTATATGTCACTTTTTGCATATCTTATGTCACTTTATAATTTCACAATCGTAACCAATATTCTATAACAACCAAAGCTTTTCTTGTACTGAAAGATGTTCTACCAAAGTCACCATAAATAAACTTATTTTGCGTATGATGTCTTAGACCAAGGTTAGTTATTAGATATAAACATTTTGTTTGAGGCGGTATGGCGTCATGTTGATTGATCCACAAATTATTGCACGGTTAAATAAACCGTTCTATTTTTTCCCTCTTTGTTTACATAGGATCCTAATATAGATTTAGATATTTTTGTTTCCAAGCAATGCTTGTCCTCACACACATTCATGCTTATCTTTGAAGGACATAGAGTCGCTATAAATAGGTAATAAACGACCATTCACACTTAAACTTTTATTGTTCTTGCATCCAGAACGAATATTTGTTAGTGGCAGGTTCTGTAATACCGGTACATTTTTCGGAATTTAACTCCGATTTTGAACCGTTTGCAGACTTCTAGAACAAATATTCCTGTTAGTGGATGTCAAAAGCAGACAATTTACCCAAACAAACTTTAAGACTACGTTCTAGTAATACCTAGATATGGATTCGACGTGTGAGTAACCTGTAATATAAGTTATACATTATCTTATTCTTCGTAAATGTAATTTGAATGAATATATTTTCTCTTGTTTTTTAAATCCCTAAAATCCAACTTTTAGGGGATAATGTATAACATTGTTTATCATCTTCATTATAATTTGATTTAGTAATATCACATCCCCATTTTGAAATTCTTTGCAGAAAAGTCTCATATGTCCTATTCACCGTGATTTATGAGGTGCATTGTTTTAAAGCTATATATTACCATTATTGTTGTCATGATTATAATTGTTGTTGTTGTTGTATTGGGGTTTACCGTCGCTGCGATAGTATTTCAATCATATAGCGACGTCCAGCTAACTACAGGTGGAGGAAGACCCCGAGTACACAGAGGTACTCGGGTAGAACCACCGACCTACCGCAAGCCAGCTGGAAGGCTTCCTCACATGAAAAATCCGAAGTCCCTACCGGGATTCGAACCACAGCGGTGAGGGGCTGAGAGATTTGTAGTCCACGACTGTAACCGCTCGGCCACGGCGGCCCCTGATTATAATTGTAACATGTTTTAAAACTTTTTAATCATTATTTTGTCATTAGTCAAATTTATTTAATGCTTTTCGGTGGATTATAGGGAAATATCAGTGAATTAAATTAATTTTCACTGTTTTGAAATGCGACTACTGAAAGGCACTTTTTTCAAGAGATTTCAGTATTAAATTTTTTTTTTTGGATTTTTTTCCAATTACATTTTCGGGAATTTGTTCCCGGGAATTTCTTTAACTTAAACGTCGCAAAAAGGCATTTAATAAAAAGAAAAAAAATGTTAGTGTCAGCGGAATATCAATTTAAATTCTTCTCGGGAGGAAAAAAATCAGTATTTTCACTCGTGGCTGCACCTCTTCACTCGATGAATTAAAAATGATATTCCACTGAAACCAACACTTATCCTCTATATTTCACTACACGTTAGCAATTTGTTTGAGTCATTCTGAAACATTATCTTTTTACTTTAAATAGAATTAAAAGAGGACTTTCTTAACCCATTTAAAATCGACTTGATACTGTTTTCAGTTAAAATGGTTCAGCTACGCTACTTCATCAGGGCTGAGAACCAGAATTTTGTCTTCTACTTCATTTTGTAAACAAAAATCGCTTAAAAGCACCCTAATTATTATCGTTCGAAAAGTTTGGGAAATATGCACGTATTGTCGGAACACACCCGATGAAAAGACTGCCATAAAAGTCAACCGTGTCTTAAAACACATCTTTTCAATTGCGTCTGAACATTTCGTAAAAGTCAGTGTTTTTATTGGCAAAAGTATCTCTATTTTTCTTTTGCTTAGAATGAAACTTTGACTCATGACTTGAAAATGTATTTTGTACCTTATATTTAGATAAAACACGAATATTAATACACTTTGTTGGGAAAAACGCAGGATAAAACATTTTCAGTTGCGCCATGAATTTCTTTCTTTTTTTTTCTTTTTTTTTTCTCACAAAATCTTGTCCATTTCGAGTTGACTTTTGTTTTTCAAAATGGATTTACAGTAGCGGAAAAAAAACAGAGAGCGTTTTTATATCTATATCTTGTTATCAAGCATTTCCAACAGAAACCGTGAAGCACTAAACTAAAGATTTTGCTTTCCAAGATGACGGGAAGGATACGATGCAGATCTAATCCCCAGTTCTGTATATACAACTCCCCCAGTTTTGAAACAAAAGAAACTGCATTTTTCAGACCTGAATTACCACTTGCTTGACTACAATCAATTTTTAAATACCATTTTAGGAAAACATATTTAAGCCAATTTAACTGCGTCTAAAATATGGAGAAAAATCGATAAACACTGTTTCAAAATGCGACTGGAACAATTTATATTATTGGTTGATATTACTAATGCATTCATTCCTTTATTACTTGATGTGAAATATTTATCATGCTGATTTAAGCCATAATAAAACAACGTTATTTTAAAATCGTTGTTCCTATTCTGTATAATTATTTAGTCAAATGCATTAAGAATATGCAGTTTGTATAAAGCAGGATAATTTATTATATTTTCTTTTCTTCAATATTTTGTTTCTTTAAGAATATGCATTAGATAAAATTACTTTATCTAATTTAATTAAAATACATGTCGTTGACGAGTCAAAGTCGTGCATAAGAAATTACGTTAAAACAAAGAGAGATATATTTCTGTATCATTTTCAGACGTTCTGTGTGTTCTGGTTGGTTTGTCAACAATCCCAGGAACAAACGGTAAGTACTTTCTTTCATACAAATGGAAAAAGTCTTTGAGTTAGCATCCGGTCCTCGAATAATAAAACTGCCGCAATGCTTGGACAGTTACATAGAATATGTTTATAATTTCAATATCGCGTAGCGAGTGAAAATGTGAAAAAACAACAAACACATTTTTAACTGTTTCTGCTTATCCTTTAAATGTAAAAAAGTAGTTCATGCAGATCTATATCACTCACACTGTGTATAGATTTTATCTTACTGATAGAACACAGTATTTCAACAGTTAGCATAAAATACAATTTATTACCGGGCGTCATATTGAGTAATAACTTTTAACCACTTCAAGGTTACGGTATCATATTTAACCTTTCCAAATACATGTATAGCATATCGTCTTAAATAAATAAGCTCACCTTATTTTGGTAATTGCGGTGTTGAAATTCCTCTGGTCATTGTTTTTCATATATAAAATTGCATCATCTAAATTTCTTCGTTGCTGAGAGACGACTAAAGGGCATGTACACTTGTAAGAATTTGTTTAAAATATTTATGTATTAGCAGAGACTAACGATAAAGATATTTCATGATGAGGAACTGCCACGATTAAAACATTTCTAATTCAATATAGTTAATTACTTAAATGAATATAACAAATAATGTTGTATATGACAGTAGTAAGGGGGCTGCATCCTACCACTCATGACACAATGATGTTTTTTCATTCTTATGTAAGATATTTTTTTTTTTTTTTGAAATACCATATTAATTTAATTACCTCATTTAAAGTAGATAAAACATGAACATGGTCCCTTTTGTATAGAAATCACTTAATTTCTGTATTGTAATATTTATGTTGTTTTTATTGATATTCATTTTAGTCATGTGATTCATTCACGTCATTTATCTTTTTATTTAATTTCATACATAGATTTGTTTAAAGAAAAACGCCACAGAAAAAACGCTAATGAAACAAATTCATTTATTTATTTAATGTCTTTCATTGGCATGGCAACCGAATTTTATGTGTGTACATGTAGACTCTCTATCATACGGAATATATCGGCAATGAGCGGAAAAACACGATTGTAACTTGCCTGAGCCTTAATGGTTGAAACATATTTATTTAAGTAATCAATCAAGTACTTGTCACTAAAATGCAATAATGATTAAATGTACTTGTCAGCTTTAGAATGGACATAATTCCTATAAGTGGGGGGAAAATGTCTACTTTAATTTATTTATTTATTTATTTATTTATTTATTTATTTATTTATTTATTTATTTATTTATTTATTTATTCATTTATTTATTCTACTAACGTAGAATGGGAAACAAAATCTCACACTAATGTATTACAATAGTCCACTGGTTCTACCTTTACAATGCACCAAAGAAAGACTTGAAAATTCCCCAGCGAGAATTGAACTCGCAGTCTTAGCTGTTGTTAATATGAACTACCACTGGACAGGCGAACAAATCCACCCATCCTCGTTCCTAAACGTGGGAAGTTCAATCCTGGCCGTGACACAACAGTCATAATGAATGACTCTTAGCCCCGAAAGACCACTTTGAACAGCACTGATGTAGTTCATAAATCAATGATATGTGAGCAGACAAATCCTCCCCCATCCTCATCATCACTTTTTACATCATTCTCATCATTATCATCATTACTATCATTACCTGCATTAATATGCAAAGTGATTTCTATCAAGAGCTTAAGACTTGTATTTATTTTGTTTGTTTGTTGTTGTTGTATTTTCTTTATCACAGTTGTATAGAACATTGATATTTTATTTCAGAACGCCTCATGTAAAGAAGTTATACTTACAATGTTTGTAAACCTACTGAGATACCTTGAAGTTCTATAAATAAAGATATGATTATTATTATTTTAAATTCATCTTACTTTACACCTAAACTGCATTCTTTAACGATGTTATGTTTTATTCACATTGTTGTTAAAACGAACAAACAAACCAAAAGAAAACACGACATTTTTTTTGGTATGATAACGTTATTGGTCAATAAATTGTTCAACGTTTAAATTCCCCAAAACTTCGTAAACATTCTGTTTTTTGAGTTGTTTAATTAGATCGTCTTCAAGTTTTGACAAGGTTCAATTATTTTCACATTGATAAATGTGCTCGTGGTTAAACGAACCACGCCTTGTGTATTCTTCCGCCCAATGACAGTTTAGCATGGGTCACGTGGTAGGTTTATTTATTATATATGCATTTCCCGCGTATTAGAACTGCAGCTGAGATGTGAATCTCTATGACGTGTTAACGGCCACTGTGACACACCTGTCTCAAGTAAACTTAACCTCTATATGACTGTAAAACTGTCAGTTGAACCCTTCGAACAAAAAAGGTACAAATGTATACTCTTTAAATAGACCATGCCTATGTTTAAAATGCCTTGCAAAATATCACGATTTTTTAAGCCGAACAAACTGCTTAACACACCCTTAAATTAAACCTAGCAGGTTGACTTGACTCCTGCATAATACAGTATCAGATGATTATATCCTATCAATAAAGTTTTTGGAGATACACGATGTGTGACATTTGTATCATGTTGTATTAAATATGACTTTTATTAGAACTAATCAGAGCTTCATTTCATTACAGCGTTCCAGCCCAACCGGATAATGAGTAATCCTATTGACGGCGGTTGGTCCGACTGGGGCATGTTTTCTTCGTGTTCCAGCACGTGTGGTGACGGGTTTAAATTCCGTGTGAGGCAGTGTGACTCCCCGGTGGCCCAATATGGTGGCAAAGACTGTGTTGGAGAAAAGATGGATTTACAGAGCTGTAACCTTGGGTCTTGTACAGGTATACAAATCAAACTAGGCTTGATTTCTACAAACAATACTTGGCCTAAAGTTATACATTTGTATTTAAATTTCTTAAGTAGATAAAAACGAATTCCAATTTTTTCGAAGTATGATTTGTAGAATCCGAACCAGTTCATCAAAGTTTGGAGATTTAAGTGTTTGCGTTCCTCTATGACTAGGTATCGAAGACTAATGCATGTGTTTTTAACTATTTACTTATCCTGTCTAACATATATACTTTTGTGCTATTGTGACTTTAGGTGCGATGAGTTTGACTAAGCCCTGTGTTTCCTCCTCTTGCATGCTTCTATTTCAAACTGATGTTTTATTGCACTATTCACCATGAATTCATAATATAATTATACTTGCCGATCCAGACTATATAATGTATTTACTTGACTCTGAAACGGTACCTACTACCGCGATTTAAATCCTGTTTTTCGGTTGTTGTTTTTTTTATCGTGTGTGAATTATCAATCGTATTGTGATTGGGCTTAACAACAGTATTTTAATCATTTTGCTATTATAACAATAACAAAAAACTGCGTTTAGTATCCAATTTTGTACTCTCATCATTACGCAATAGCAAACACCTGTAAAAAGAAGGAAAGAAAAAGCTCCGTAAATCTACTATTTTGTTTGTGGTTGATAAATCATGGATTAACATATAGTAATAATCAATAAATGCAATTGTTCAATTCATTTTCCGTCACCGTATTTCTTCATTTAAGGGGTCACTGTCAACCCAAAGTGGGTGGAAGGTTGTGAAAACCTAAGTCATTTTTTTTTTTACAGTAAGTCATGTTTTTTTCTCAGTAATACTGAATATACAAAATCATTTCATATAAGAGAATACAGTTTACAAAGGGCTTTCAGATTTGGTCACACATTGAAAGAAAATATTACATGTCACATCATCATCTTGCATGCACTTTATCAACACTGTTTGCTGTCTTGGCTGAAAAACAAAGACACTGCTACATAGTCCATTGTCCATTTAACAATGTGTGAAGAAATATTTAAAATTCAATGATCTATTCAGGAGAAAAATGTATTTTTCCAAATGTCCCAAAAATGTCATAATATGTGCAAAAGGAAGTAGGTATGGTGGACAAAAAGTGCCACAATACATGAAAATTGTGAAATATTTGGATTAAGCATCAACCTTTACGTAATAATTACGCAACTATTTCTGCATTTAATAAAGATAAATATGAAATTAAGGGTAACATAATAAGGTTTGAAAATATAAAGAAATGCTGGAAAATATTTAGTAGATATTATTATTTCCCTTTAAGTGAGATAAATGAAATTATTTTTATAAGTACCAAAATTAGTAGTGCTGTTATAAGCAATTCTATTTATCAAGATTTAATTCTTCATTATATGAGCAATGGTTTCAAATAAATGTAAGAAATCAATTTTTAAAAATAATACAATTATTTGTAAATACTATTACCAAAAAATCATTTGGGGCCTCCGTGACCGAGATGGTAAAGTCGCTGACTTTAACACTCACTCAGCCCCTCACCGCGTGGGTTTGAATCCCGGCAGGGTCATTCGGATTTTCATGTGAGGAAGCCTTTCAACTGGCTTGCGGTAGGTCGGTGGTTCTACCCGGATGCCTCCGTGCATTTGGTGTCTTCCTCCACCAGTAATAGCTGGACTATATGACTGAAATACTGTCGAAGGCGACAGTAAATTCAAATAGTCAAGTCAAGTCAAAAATCTTTTAACAAAATAATGTTAGATGAAAGGTAAAGTATTACTAACTACCTTAAATTACAAACAAGAAATGTTTGTAAAACATATATGCCCCCTTCATATGCCATAATATTTATATGGCTATATTATATGTATGATGTTTGGCTTTGTAATGTGGATATGTTACAAAGTTCAGAACTTATCTTGGTGAAGGTTAACTACTGATAATTATTAACACTGCTAACTCATTTGAGTTTTACCTTGTATATTGCATCCAGTAAAGGTGAAAATGCTGAAAAAAAATCTGGTGAAAAAGATTTGACCAGAACCCATTTTGTTCAGAATCTATTTCGGCATTCAATGTCACAGTGACATTGACTTTTGACCTAATTACCCCTAAATCAAAAGGGGTCATTAACTGGTCATGCATAATCTTCATACTAAGTTTGAAGTTCCTAGGCCCAGGCGTTCTTAAGTTATTGATCGGAAATGGTTTGGTCACCATTTTAACACAAAATCCCAGTAAATGGAGGTCACTGTGACCTTGACCTTTGATCTAGGGACCCCAAAAATCAATAGGGTTCATCTTCTGATCATGACCAATCTCCATACTAAGTTTGAGGCGTTCTCAAGTTATTGATTGGAAACAGCTTTGTCACAATTTTCAAAATCAAGCCAAGTAAATGAAGGTCACTTTGACCTTGACCTTTGACCAAGTGACTACAAAAACAATAGGGGTCATCTACTAATCATAAGCAACAACCACATGAAGTTTGAGACTTAAAGGTCAAATAGAACTTCAAGTTATCACTCGGACAAGGCCTGGTATTATACATAAACAACATGTGACCTTGACCTTTGAGGTAATGACACCAAAATCAATAGGGGTCATCTACTAATCATGAGCAACAACCACATGAAGTTTGAGACTTAAAGGTCAAATAGGACTTAAGTTATCACTCGGACAAGGTCTGGTATTATACATACACAACATGTGACCTTGTGACCTTGACCTTTGAGGTAATGACACCAAAATCAATAGGGGTCATCTACTAATCATGAGCAACAACCACATGAAGTTTGAGACTTAAAGGTCAAATAGAACTTAAGTTATCACTCGAACAAGGTCTGGTCTACCGACAGACCGACGGACCTACGGACCGACCGACCGACCGACATGAGCAAAGCAATATACCCCCTCTTCTTCGAAGGGGGGCATAATAAAAAAGGGCTATATTGCCAGTGAAACTTTGTCGATATTACTGTTTCTGGGTAGGTCAGCGGCGGCCATTTGAAAATATTGGAGATTTTTATGATGATTTTTGCTGTTATATTTGAAAGGTAGGCATCAGTTTTTTTTTTTAACCCCTTATTTTAAATGAAAATAAACCAACTCCTGTAGTAAAGTAAATTCGCGATTGAGTTGTAATGAAGAATTTAATCTTATTGAATTGAGCTGCTTATAACAGCAGTGTCAATTCTGGTACTTGTAAAAATAAGATGGTATCATTAATCTCGCTTAAAGGGAGATAAAATATCTATTAAATATTTTCAGCATTTTTTTTTAAATTTTAAAGCCATTTTAGGTTAACCTTTATTTCATATTCGTCTTAATTCAATGCAGAAATAGTAGAGTAATAATTACATAAAGATTGTTGCTTAATCCATATATTTCACAATTTTCATGTATTGTGGCACTTTTTGCCCAACATACCTCCTTTCTTTTACACATATTATTGACTTTTTTTGAAATTTGGAAGAATACATTTTTCTCTTGAATAGGTTATTAATTTTAATTATTTCTTCATACATTGTTAAATGGACAATTGGCTATGTAACAGTGTCTTTGTTTTTCAGCCAAGATAGCAAACAGTGTTGATTGAGTGCATGCAAGATGTAGATGTAACAAGTAATTTTTTTTATTTTTGAATGTGAGGCCAAATCTGAAAGCCCTTTGCAAACTGTATTCTTTTATATGCAATGAATTTGTATACTGAATATTACAGAGAAAAAAACATGATTTACTTTAAAAAAAATAAGCTTATGATTTCCCCACTTTGGGTTGACAGCGACCCATTAACACGCTTAATATCGCTTTTACGTTCAAGGCACGCCCCGTACAGTAAAGTATTCTCTTTACAGTCGACTACAACTCGCCGTGGTCACAATGGACTGAGTGTGACAAGACATGTGGACAGGGGGTCCAGTTGAGGGTCCGCCATTGTGAAGACGCAGACGGAGATGGATCCTTCTCGTGCGAAGATCAAGAGAAAATTCAAGTTAAAAACTGCTCCCTTGCCAGGTGTCCAGGTACATACCACTATACGCTTTGTTACAGCATTTTTCTATGAAGTTTTGGTTTTTACTCCTAATATAAGTAGTTTTATATTAATCGACACAATATGTTTCGTAACTCATTTATTGTTACTCATTTTTAAAACGAGCGAATTATTTTAACTTGATCGAATCATTCTAATACTCGAAAAAAAAAACTTTTTTGAAATTCGTAAAAAGTAGACGTTAAACCTTCGGATAATATTCTAACTCCCGCCTAATTCAGGTGGTATTTGTAGACCGCATCACCGTTTCCGGTTGTTAAAACGTTTGCCTTGGGAACGGGGGTCGTGGGTTCGATCTCCGACCGCGGCAAACAAAGTAGTTAAAATGGTGCCTTGTTTGGCTCTCTGCATATAAAGGTAGTCCCAGATCTGGTTTGCCCGGTATCAGGATAATGTTACTGGATGTTGTCACTTTGAAGACATTCAAAAATAAAAATGTTTCAACGAGAGTTTTTTTTTTCTCGATCTTTATTAATATTGGTGAAGAAAAGCTGTTCTTAAGTTAACATTGTAGTCTATGGAAAAAAACTAATTTTGTGAATTTGATTTCGGGAAAAACTCACGGTAAAAAGATGCATTATATGATTTTGTTCCTAATTTCATTAAAAAAAAACTCTTTAGAAAGAAACTTCATCGTGAGAAAATTTAGAGTCATTTTTTAGTTTTCAGGGGAGAGGACTCATGAGAACAAAATTATCAAAGGGGAGGTAATAAAAACACCATGTCGATTTGTCCCTAAAGATTGTCATTGTTGACATTTTAAAAGCTTATATTGTGAATTAATTTGTATGGCTTTGATTGAATTGATGGCCATTAGGTGTTAATAGCTTAAACCAAATATAGAAGCAAACTTAGACCGCGTCATCCGGCCTTGATGATAAGTTACACCTCGATGTGACATCCCTTTTTTTATCAGGACGGCCATTTTTAATAAGATGGATAGCTTGGACAAGGACTAATGCGACTCTGTAACAAACAAAAAATATAATGTTCTTACACCTGTAATTAGCTGGACGTCACTTTATGACATGTCGTCACGGCAACGATAAACAACAATAATTACGGAGAAATCGATAGTTGGCGCATTATACTGAGATGCAAGGCTATCCATAATTCTGCTTTGAGAATGTTTTTGCTTTTTCTTTCTTTTTTTTAAAGAAACACAACGTTATAGAAGACACGTAAGTCAATATTCATGATTTTAAGACTGGTTTACAATGCTATTCTTTCGTTCAGATTCCAAATTACAGTTTCATTTGGTTACTAGGTCCACTTCATTATCAATCCAATTAAGATAGCCTACAATAAACGTCGCAGAATAACCTTTTCTCCCATTTTTTTATATTTTATAGCAAGTTAAGTCTTTGTTCACCCTTTTCTTTGGATTGGTATAAGATTTGGTTTGAATTCCACCAACAATTCTTAGTGCTCAGCAATACTTAAATTCTTAAACTAGGTAGATACACATTCCACCATTACTTTTTTATGAAATATTCAAGTACATGACTTAGCCAAATGATTTATTACCTTAATAACCGACAATAATTAATAAAAATGAAACATTTTGTTGTTTTTTAATTAGAGAAACAAGACTAATGAAATTCACCCTTAAGTATTTAACCCTTTCCCTCATAGAGAATACCATGAAAAGACCTATGCGAACAGCATAAAACCAGATCAGCCTGCGAGTTACTCGCAGGCTGATCAGGTTTTATGCTGTTCGCTGCTCCTCAGTGGTCTGGTAATGAGGATTTTACAATTTAATTGGGTAAGGTTTGAGTTTGGCTTTCTGCAGATCAGGCTTTATGTGGTACCTATTGAGTGCGTCAAAATGAGTCTATATGAGGGAAAGGGTTAAGTTTTACTTAAAAGAATTGTTGGTGGAATTTGACCCTGATCTAAGAAGCCTAGTCAGTGGTGGAATGTGAGAGGTGACATGCACACTGACGCGACGCACAGTATATCACACTAGACACATTATAGGAACCATTAACAACACAGTTTTCAAGATTTTCTTTCCTAAATGGTCAGAAATAACACTGACAAATATGTTAAACTAGGAACTATTTAAATATTTTTGAATACTAAAAATTATTAGTGAAGTTAAAAAAGTAATCCTGGGCGTGCTTTGATATTTTATGTTAAATATATATATATATACTGTATTATTTTATCAAGTACTGTATATATCGTACTTCACTTAACACATTAGGCAAGGAGTCCTTATATACAGTCCCAATATATACGAAACTGCATTGGGAGAGGAAATTAAGGGTCATTCAAGAAGTTCCCATAAACAGGCGGTCACTTAAACAGTTTAACTGTACAATGTACAAAATAACCATAAGAAGAAAGGTATTAGCTACAACCATTCGTAACATAGGCTATATTGGCAACAGTGATATATAACCGGATATGGTACAAAAATAGCGCCTTGCTGGTTCACGTATTTATGAGCAGACTTTTGTTTATAGTACCTGACTACAACTCGCCGTGGTCACAATGGACTGAGTGTGACAAGACATGTGGACAGGGGGTCCAGTTGAGGGTCCGCCATTGTGTAGACGCAGACGGAGATGGATCCTTCTCTTGCGAAGATCAAGACAAAATAGAAGTACAAAACTGCTACCGCGAACCATGCCCAGGTACTTTTTTTTATAGATTTCAGCAATGTCATACATATTATGTTTACTTTTTTTGTTTTTGTTGCACTTTAAATAAAATGTAGGATTCTGCAATTATAGTCATACTTCAAGGTAACGATGTGTCTTTTTCGACAATTGAGAAATAGTTTAAGTTGCTCTAACGACGGTGTTTTGGGTGGCACCAGTTTCTCTTCTCTTGGTGAATCAACATGAAGAAACAAGACATTCGGGTCAGGTGTCAGTGTACACTAACACCGGATTTGGCATCATTTAAAAGTAAAACCAGGGGTCTTAAGGAGAGAAAATATACAGATTTCTTATTATGGACCGATTATGTTTGGACTGATTAATGAAACAGAGTTGGTTCAAGCTGGTTTATGGCTTGCCACATTCTGCATGTTCCCTCTATTTGTTTTGTTTTATATCAGGCCTAGTTTTTTTTTGTTGAATGTTGATAGCTTAAGTTTAATAGGACTGGATTTTTCACTTTAGCTTACGCAAATAATAGGACTTATATATTATACTGTAGATACTTAATATATGTATACGTTGTTTTTTTTCAGTTCCGGGGAAATAGGGTAGAACAACCGTGTGGAGAAGAGTTGCTTGCCTTGCTGCCCCATTGCACTATATGTTTGATCTTTTCGACATTTCGAATCTATCATCATAAACAGAAAACTACTGTTTGTTGTATGTGCTTCCTAAAACGTCCTTCATTTGTTGTGGTGAGTAAGGAGAAGAAATAAGTCTTAATCAACAACGAACATTATAGAAATAAAAAAAGTATAAATAGAAAAAACGATGTTGAATAAAATTCGGCTGTCCTTATTTTGATCATGTTTAAAATGAATAAACTGTATATAGTATTGAATAAGTTAATTGTAATCATTTTATCCGTCGAAGTCGTATTCCTTGTCATCCAAGTAGCTTATGATAATTTTAATTCAAGTATGAACAAAACCATCCTACGCGTAATCGAAATTTGTACCAACGTTTTGCATTGAGGTATTGGAGGTTGAAGAATTTATGTAAACGTCCGTACAAATGGGATTCCGCGTCTTCATATTCACGAAATGAAACAGAATAGAGTAAATGCGTCTATTGTGTTTTTATAAACTCGTTTAATAAAATTTGATATGAAATAACAATACATGTCAGCGCAAAGCACATGGGAGATAAAAACGAATTTTTGTATGTCGCGACCAGGTTTGGGCCAGTGACCTTCCCGGTTATAGGGCAGGCGACGCGATAACCGCTCAGCCACCGGGACCTGTTTAAATGCCAATATTTCTTGTTTTATATAAATGATATAACAATTATTATATATGGTTATGAATCCAATCAGAAGGTTGTCATGTCAATCAACAAACATTTTTAACCCTCTCATTGAAAAATACAAGCCCAACACTGGAACCAAACCATCAATGGAATGAAGATTATAAAAAAATATCCGAATAGGTTTGAAAGAAAATTTTAATATATTTGTATAAAAACAAACATATCTAGAATTTCCTTGTGAATTTAAAATGTAAGACATTTATGTTCATGTTATTTCATACTTTACTAGGAATTATTGACGCATTGACACTAAAGGTATAAAATAACATGTTAGATTGCGAATATACACAGATTCACAATCATATAGAATAATAACATTCGAAACCTCTTACGGCCAGTTTTATCACCAGTTTTGAGATAATCAACCAGCTGAGCTATTCTACACATAAACATACATTAGTTAAACTGCAATCATTTTTACTATTGTATGGTGGCTGATTTCTGCCTCGTCGCATCCTCGCGATGTCGCACTTAATAAGAGGGATGTCATGACAGCATACATATATACACTTTGCTAATTTTTCGCGACGGCGCTTCGTCGCCAGCAATATTAATGCTCTGATAAGCAAATAAAAATAGATAGTTTTGATAAACAATATCATGCTTAACCTAACAAGTACTGTTTGTTTTTGTTTCATACTTCGCCTCTTGGGCGCACGGTCACGACAGCATGAAATCCTAGCGCGCAGACACAATAAAAAAAAATGCACTTACGCTATCAGTCTCAATCAACGTGTCTACGCCCTGATTTTGTCGCACGTCTTTAAAGTACGGAATTCCGTTAGGGCCATCTACATATTCGCCGTTGAATGGAGGATTCTTAAAGGCGAAAACACGAAATCGCGAAAGTATAATGATGAAAACGCGAAAGTACGATGACAAAAACGCACCCCCCCCCCAAAAAAAAACAGGATGATGAAAATGCGATATAATTTCGCGTTTTCATTATTTTTACTTCGCGTTTCCTTCATCGTGTTTACGCGTTTTCGTCATCGTAGTTTCGCTTATTCGTGTTTTGGCGTTTTCGTCATATCGTCTTCGCGCTTTCGTAATCGTACTTTCGACTTTCAGTATGCATGTGCAGTGCCAAAACTAAGTAATTTTGAGAGAGGCTATGCCTTTTCACGAAATATCCATCTTATTTATTTAGTCTTAAATATTCTTAAACCTACAGACTTAATGAATAAGCAGATAATTATGTTTTACGGCTTATTATGAAATGATTAAAGGTAATCAGATTCGCGAGACACTATAGTGACGTAAATGCTATATTCCGTCATATGACTATGACTCCATGACTTTCATGACTACCTATCAATTGATGAATATTATTTATTTAAAAAAAAAATCAGTTTCATTCTTCTGTTAGTTTAAACATATTTAGTGCAGATTTGCATGAGAACAAAGCAATAGGATCTTGACGAAAGTATAGAATACTTATATAGTCAATTTCCCACACACATGAAATACATCAATGGCTGATCCATATATGCAACACGTCTTAACATAACACAATTTAAAATGGAAAGTATATAATAAAGAAACAACATATGGGAGAAAAGAAGCAAGTGAATTGGCCAGATATTCTTAGGAGATAAAAGGTAAGAGGGTGAAATTGAGGGAGAAAAGAAAAATTCTTATGTTAACACCCCCCCCCCCCCCCCCCCCTCTCTCTCTCAACATGGACTGCCAATGGGATTGCTCTGCCATACATTAAATTATTATTATTTTCAGCTAATAAACATGTATGATTGATATAAAAATATCTATTTTAATATTAATATTTGATGCCTATTTATATTATGTTCTGTGTATAGATATGTAACGTTATATATTTATTTCTATTCTCTTTATGCTTATTAGAAATCGGTACACTTTGCTCTGAAGTTTATTTTAAATGGATGAATAGCCACACCTATAATGATAGACTCTTTTTCGGTAAAGCCCAAAAAATGAAATAATCTGAAACGCGAAAACAGGAAAGTACGATGACGAAAAGGCGAAAACACGATGACGAAAACGCAAAGCTACAATGACGAAAACACGAAATCACGAAGGTACGATGACGAAAACACGAAATCACGAAGGTACGATGACAAAACGCGAAAACACAATGACTAAACAGCGATATTATATTGCTCTTTCATCATCGTGTTTTCGAATTTTTGCGTTTTTCGTCATCGTATTTCGCGTTTTCGTCATCGTAATTTTGTTTTTTCGTTATCGTTCTTTCGTGTTTTCGCGTTTCAGATTATTTCCTTTATAGGCGATGGTCCTAACAGAATTTATGATGGTCTAACCAGTTTTCGGGGTACTAACGAGATCGATCCATATTTGCATATCAAATATTAAAAATTTCATTCAATTAGAATAAAGGGGTGCAACAACAACTTCTGTCAATCCCTGTACACATTTTGCGATCTTAAAATCACCTCGATCAAAACAGAGCAGCTGTCATTCCAATGTAGGTCAACGGTGATAACATAAAAAGTTACTAACAAGTTTTCGGGGTATGTTCAAATTAAGCTCAACGTATTCTATTAGTTTAATATGCACCAAAAATTCCATTTCAGGGATTTAATGTTGTTATGATTGGATATTTATAGGGCCTTTATTTCGTCTGAGATGCTGGTTTTTTTTTTTTTTTTGTTGTTGTTGTTTTTTCTGATTGGCATCCACGACCGGAAAAAGTTGCAACTTTATCCGGGAAAACGGCTGACCTTACACCCACCCTATTCAAGATCTTTTTTTTTTCATTTTAAACTTAATGACAGTTACCATTGATGACACATATGGATAACTGAACCATTTTTACACATATTCATCACAAAACATATGCTTTACACACGTTAAAAAGCTTTTCGCACAAGCTATTTTCCAACCCATTAAAATTCATAGCAAATATCCGCCATTTCTTTTATTTAAATTAAGCCATCATGTGACTTATTATCCGGGTAATTGATAACATTTAGTTTGCTTTCTTCGCAAAATACTAAACCTGTAGGGTGTATTAACTTAAAAAAAACCCAACGATAAATGGATTTTTGTTAGTAAATATGTAAATTTGAATAATTCAGACAAGTTTGATCTACAAAATGGCTATTCGAATAAGAGTTCAAAATTTTAATGAACATGACCTGCATCTTAAACATTGTCCCGAATTCACACAAGACGTCACATGATGTCTTAATTTGAATATTAGAGCATGGGTGACATTTGTTTTGTTCATATGAGACAGCCAAAACAACTCGTCATATCACGTTCTTACGCGTAAACGGTGTAAAGGTAATTTACCTCGAAAACTTGTTATACCCCGAAAACTGGTTAGTCAATAAAATGTAACGAAACGTTTCTAGCAAAAGCAAATACAAAACAAAAAGATCATTCATTGTCAGAATTATGTCCTTCAGGCTCATTTTAATTACTACGAAAATGCGTATCTCTATATTTTCAATATCAAAACTTTAATTCTAAAATAAATGCATAAACGTATGATCCTATAATCATGCAGTTACAAAATTGACTCCAAGTAATAAATGTATAAAGAATATGTAAGGGATCATAAACTAAACAACCCACATATTATCACTATCATTCATTAAATGTTTATTGCTTTGTGTAAAACTAGCCTACTATCTCACATCCATTGTAGCAGGTAAATTAGTTATGCATCAACCCATCAGAGGTTTTACCGTAACATATAGCTACTATATTGGCTAAAGACTCCCTGCAGTGATGACCAGCAATTAGCAGGTCTGGTCACAGCAGATGAGGCCTGGCACAGTGGGACATCACATTCCTTTCGAGATGCCTTTAAACCACATTGTATGTGATAGGGTTATTTACCGAGAAAAAATGATGTACGGTCACTACGATGACAAGAGTTAGATAGACAGGTAGCTAGATCCGGGAACGAGGCAAATTGACAGAGTTTTGCAGAGGGGTGTAGGGTAGCATATTCATGTGACAACTAATGCTCAAGTTGTTAGATTAATCATTCATCCATCCAACTTAATTTTTTAAATATTTTAAATGGTTGTTGTTGTTGTATTGGGGTTTACCGTCGCTGTGATAGTAATGTTTTAAGTAAGTTGCATATTGCAGTTGGTTAGTTTGAGGAAATCCTCTTTCACCAACCATTATTTTAATATTTAAAAATATACCCCAAATACCCGTATTCCATATCTTGCCACTGGATGGAAATATTTCTTTGAAACTTAGTCACTTTGAAGACATCCAAAAATAAGAATGTTTCACCGAGAGTTTTTCCAGGTTTTATTAGATGTAGAGGAGATAATCTGTATTTAAATTAACATTGAAGTCTAATGGAAATATACAGTTTCTGTGAATATGAAAAACTGAGTTTGATTTTCGAGGAAAACTCACGGTAGAAAGATGCATTTTATGATTCGCATTCAAATTTCATGAACACATCTAAACTTTACCGTAAGTAAATGGAGAAAATCACTTTTTTTGTAGTTTTTCAGGGGAGATAAATCATAACAACAAAATTATAAAGGGGAGGTAATAATAAATTTCTGTCATATGTTATAACATGACAATTTGCCTTCAAGATTTGGTTTGACATTTCCAAAGCTTATATTGTGAAGTTATATGCATATACCTAAACCGGATGTGAATTACAGGGCATAAACCTTAATGACATCACTTATCACGTTGATTACAGTCAGTCAGCAATTACGAATACTGATATCACGATATGATAAATGCTATCTTCCGGTTGGTCAGAGCGTCTGCCCTGTAACCTTGGGGTTACGGTCTAGTCTCAGCTCATGATAAACAAACGTTGTTTAAACGATGCTTAGATAGATAACGACAGTGTTTGGTCTCACACAGCCAGATGGAGGTCGCTTTTCATGTTTTGCACGTGTTCAGCATGGAGTCTTGAACCACTGCACCATATACACTGTAATATATAATAATCTATGTATAGGTTAGTTCATAGTTGCCTTTAACTACACGATATAGTAACGAGGGCGGAGCCCGAGTGACTATGTCGTGTAGTTAAAGGCAACTATGAACTAACCTATTTAGCACATGGTATTTTCCTCCACGAGTGACAAATCGTCACAAAAGTGTGAGTTATGTGGTGGCATAGTCCACACTTATTGATCTTTTACAAAAGTGTGGACTACGCGTTATAGTCCACGGTGACTATGAACAAATACTGGCATCTGATTGGACGAGAGGAAAATGCCATGTGCTAAATACAATTATGACGACAGAAATTCACTCTCCTGAAAAATGTAATTATCATTGGCATCTATTCGGAAAAACAGACATTTCTTATTCATAAGTTTGCATTGCGCATTGTTCGGATTAATGTATCACAGAAACGAATACAAACACTACAAAAGACTTCGTCAGAAGATTTAACTCCTAATTAAAAATATTTTATATTATCTTCCTACCATTGAAAGAATGTCTAGGGTCATTATTATGATTGATTAAGTCTCATTCATCTTCGATATGATGTCTGTCTGATACACAAAAGATGGCTGTACAAATGAAAAGGAAGCATAAAAACTAGGTCGTCAGTCGATCTACGACGTTTGAAGTGTCACGTGAGAATAAGTTTTGGGAGGGGAGTTCCATGAAAACAATAAGATCATGTCTAAGTGACATGGTAACTCTGCACGCGCTGTCTACCTGAGATTCGTCATGACATTCACGTGCTCCGTGTGCAGCTGTATTATACAAAAATCTCTTTCTCAGCAAAAAGACACAGTATGGACCGCTTTGTATGGTAAAACTTGCCATGATGACTTCAGAAACATAACTAGAATTGTGAAGTATACTGTGGATAGTTTAAACCTGCAAGCGATGTCGATATGTTCCCGGCAACCACGACAGTCCCGTTCGCCCGAAACGTAGTGCGCCTTGGGATTTTGGCATTGGCACTTCGTGTTGAACGTTGACATGGTTTTACAGAATGAATAAATCATCCTGTTTTCAAGTCCGCCTTTCCCATTCATGACCAGATAAACTGCCCACAAACAGTATTACAAACAAAAGCATGTATACTATAGTGTAAACCATGTCTTATCTCATTGTAAATACTGGATACACAAGAAGTCGGTTTAAATACAGCTGAGTGCACTGGAAAGGTCCATCTTATACTGGGCACATAATGATATTGATAATAATAATATCAGGCAGTAAAATTAGAAGAATAAAAAATGTTAAAAGTAGATATGGAATATATTTTATCTCGCAGTGATACATCTTTAAGATATATAAACATGACATTATTGATATATGTATATAATTAAGCAAAACCTGCTTAAACATAAAAACGTCCCGTGTGTTACACATTAATGATTATTTCATGAAATAAAGGCTATGCTAGTTTCCCCATCACAGAGACTTATTTTATTTTTATATGCTTACAATCAAGATGTTTTGTTTTAATGTCTTGATACGGTAGGTAAATAGCTAAATCTTATAATTTTCTATGAGTAGGAAATGACACTGATATGTTTAGCATATCATTATCGTCTAATATTTCTTCAGCCATCTTTACTCATGGTAAGAATATCACAACCGCTATTTGACATAGCTGAAACATGCAATAATCTACAAACTATTGTTAGGGTCTTTCGAATCTAGAGAGATTTGTGTACGAGTAGATAGATGATATTTTTTACAGAAAATATTAGGATATTTTAAAAACGAAGGAGAAAAAAAAGGATTATTTTGCTGATTATATTAAGCGAATTGCATGAAATGATTAGAAAAGATTTCCTGCATACGAAAAGATTATACCCAGTTTGCCAGTGATCTTATTTTAGAAAATAAATTTGCAAGTGATCTTATTTTAGATTTATTTTATTACCTGTGGCTCTCATAGATAGCGTCATGGGAAATAATGAGATATTAAACGTGTTTTGATTTAACTATGAAATGAAATTATTTGATTATAGGTGATATATGTCATATATAGTTTCAAATCAAAATCAACATTTGAAAATTTAAATTAAATTTAAAAAAAAATTCACTTTTGCTGATGTATATTTTTTCTCCTGCAACAGTGCCAGGTAATCATTTCACGTGCAAATGCTCGAAAAATGTCTCGATCTTTTTAAATAGGGCCCGACTTATTTTATGTATAGGATAGATCACGAGTAACCGTGCATATTTATTGAATTAGATTTCAACCGTAGAAATGATTTAATAAATTGGTGAGTTTATATAATTAATAATGTTTATGTGTGCGGGTATGTATTCATATTTTTATGTGTATTTGATGAATGATGTAAACCCTCAATAACGACATTGTTCTGTAGCAGTTTTACAATGTACTAAGTATGACTGGTGGAATTTTGCTGTTTTACCTTTCAGTGCATTGCGTAGTTAGTTTATAACAGAAAATCTTTGACAATAAACCGATTATTTACTATCCGTGGTCTAGGTCAGAGAGACCTATAATATATATATATATATATATATATATATATATATATATATATATATATATATGTATGCCTTCTATCTTCAAAGGCTAAACATTTACAAATCAAATGTAGTTCATCATCGTCATATACAGGAGGGCGAAATTCATCATTCTTATATCTTGTATAAATGCCCTTAACAAATATTTTATATCAACTTAGTCATGGACTTGACTGCACTATTCTTCGATATTCTTCGCTTTGGCCTTATTGCGGGAATTGAGAATTTCGTGCATGTACTAAAATAGTCCACGTGCGTTAAATGTGTCCAGTACAAGGCTCTGAAAGATTAGAAAATTATGTACTTAATTATGTACCTATTCCGATCACCAGCGTAGAATACCTCTTGCCCCTCTTTTATCAAGTATATGATTAACTGTTTCACGGAATATATATATTTTAGGATCAACTCGTCAAACATGTTCAATAGGATACACTCGTTATATAACATGTTCATGGAAAGAAACGTTAATAAATTAATCAATCGATTAATTATCTCTTACTAGGGGTGGTTTCACTGATCATCAAGTAGTTGATTAATATTCATAAAAACGAAGCAATACCAGTGTATATACGGAGATAATAGCCGAATATTTAGCGTACGTTCCGAGGATGGTTATTCCAGCGTGCTGTTGTGGTTGTGTTAAATTCATTTGTCACTTTGTATGCCAGTCCATTTTCGACCAAACACTGTTAAGAATTAATTATTTTTTTTTAGTAAGAGAAAAGAAAACAGTTTAATCCTGCTAAAAAGATACCTCTACCCCGGTTCCAAAGCCAATACTGTGAGCCAAAACTAACTTATTTTTTGATGCGATACGTGGAAGTAATACGCTATACTTGGATTACCATTTTCATTTTATTTTCCATTGTTATTGCGTGTGTAACTAAAATGAAAACAGTTAAAGAAAATAAATCTGTATATTCATACGCTACCATTTTTGTCTGAAAAGGCCATTAAATATCAATAATTATTGGAAATGAATTAACACACTCATTGATAATCTATCACTGGTTTTCATATTATTTTCTCACGTTAGCAGAATAAGGAATAATCATTTGCGTGTATGTATTTTTATATGCATAAATGTGCATATGTCAGACATGTTGTGTGTATATATGTATGTATATATACTTTGATATTTCTTCAAAAGATTTTTTAAACATTATTTTTAGTGTGGATATATGTAATCTCAGTTTTATTATTAAATTTATTAATATTTTATTTATTTGTTTCCTTTGGGATTCGAACCCATGCGGTGAAATTGAAATACATTGATGACTTGGTGTCGCTACCACTACGCCACTTTGGAGCCTCATTGTAATCCGATTAACAACAATAATAACATTATCCTCGTGCAATTTGATAAACGTTTCCATTAAGTTGAAAATAATAATAATGATAAAAAAAAGCTCTATTTTATAAACAATGGCTAATTTTTTTCTTCGGATTTGTTTTAAAGAAAACATACATTGTGTAAATCAAAAGTGAATGAAATAAATGTTCAATGAAATAAAATTATTATCATTAATACTGAAAACCTAAACCCGTGCCAAAGATATAGCACGAAACGTATATAAAGTATGAAAGTTTGCATCATCTCTTTGCACAATGCAGACTATGCATATCTATATAGTTCGCTTCCGCGAACTTATCATACCTTAACTGTATTTTAGTTGAGGTCTCAATTAAAGCATGATCCTGGTCGTGGGCTCTCATGCGCAGTCCTCCTCACAATTTTTAGTGGTTTTTTTTTTGTTCAGTTAGAATGTTTACCTATGTTATTGAGTTTTCTTCTCATAAGTGATGAGAATTACTCATCCATTTTGGGGAAAATTACTTAACCCATTCACTGATATAGATGAGCATAACTAAATAGGCTAGCATTACTCACCGTTTTAATGGGCATTGTCATGTAATTACTTCAGTCTTACTCATAAGATAAGGTGAACTTAAAGGTTAACATTGTGAATAATGTTAACATTATTTAGCGGGTTCTGTTCACTCAATTACATGAATATTGCTCACCTTATTTATCGAGTCCTGGTCCCTATTATATGAACAGTACTCATCTTATTTTGTGAGGTCTTTTCACTCAATAATATGAATAGTACTCACCTTATTTAAAGAGTACTGTTCATCCTAGTAAATGTACCCTTAAAGTACTCACCGAATTATATGGACAGTTCTCATTTTATTAAGTGAGTACTGTTCATCCAATAATATGAACCGTACGCAACTCTTGCTCTGAATAATGTTATAAATGTTCGTGAACAATACTCACTGAATCAGGTGAATACTGTTTATATAATCATCTAAACCACTCATTGCATTAAGTGAGTTTTACACACTATTTACAGTGTGTTAAGTTCAACAAATAATATGAACAATATTCACCTTATTCATTGAATGATGTTGAACAGTACTCCCCATATTCATCAAGTGATGTTCAAGTGTTATGTGAACTTTACTCACATTAATCACCGAGAAATGCGTTAACAGTTCTCACCATATTCAGTGAGTGATGTTTATACAATTTTATGAACAGGATTAATCAAATTGACTGTGTGATGTTCACACAGTTATATGAACGATACTTACCTTTTTCACTGATTGATATTCCCTCAATCATGTGAACAGTTATCACTCTACTGTTCCCCAAGTTTTATGAACAGTACTCACCATATTCAATATGTACTGTTCACCCAGTTATATGAACGGTACACATCCAATTCAGTGTGTACTGTCCACCCATGTATATGAACAGTATTTATTCTATTCAGTGTGTACTGTTCAGTTTTCACCCAACCGTATGAACAGTGTGTACTTCGTACCGAATTAGTTTCTTAGATATGTAAGTACTTCTTCGTCAAAGTCACCTTATTCAGTAAGCAATGCCTATTTATTGAATGACTAATGCTCACTTATTTCAGTAAATAATGAGTTATAATTTTAGTGACTTCTACTCATCTATTTGAGCGAATAATGTTACACGATTCCAGTTAGAAATACACACCTTAATAATAAATACCTTTTCCAGCATGAAATACTCGCCTATTTCAGTTAATAATGATCAACTTTTTCAGCAAGTTATTCCCACTTATTCGAGTTTACAATAAACACATTTTCCAGCAAGTAATAATCATCAATTTGAGTTAATAATGAACACCTTTTTCAGTTTTTCAGTAAGTAATGTTCACCAATCTGAGTTTACAATAAACACATTTTCCAGCAAGTAAAAATCACCAATTTGATTTTATAATGAACACCTTTTTCAGGTTTTCAGTGAGTAATGCTCAACAATTTGAGTTTATAGTTAACACCGTATTCAGGTTTTAAGACAGAAATGCTCATCAATATGAGTTTATAATGAACACATCCTTCAGTTTTTCAGTGAGTAATGATCACCAATTTGAGTATATAATGAACACCTTTTTCAGTGAGTAATGTTCACCAATTTGAGTATATAATGAACACCTTTTTCAGTGAGTAATGTTCACCAATTTGAGTATATAATGAACACCTTTTTCAGTGTGTACTATTAAATGCATCTATAAAACTGTAAGCATATGCATTGCTGAAATCAAATATAAAATAGAGTAAGGAGTAAGATGTTTATTAGGCATCGACATACCAAAGTGGTTACAAGAAAGTCAGTAGAACTGACAGATGCTCCCCGAAGAACGTCATTGTTACAAATAAGGCCTTGGTCAATGGGTGGGAGGATATGTTAAGGACCGGAATGGGATCAGCACATGCTTATCATGTATAGAATCCAGGTAATGCGCATCTCCTCTTGGTAATAAAGCTTCACATAAAAAGTTTTGTTGAAATCAAGCCGTTAGTTCCTGAAAAATAGTCCGGACAAGGAAAGTGTGACGGACAAACGAACGAACGGACGGACAAAGCGGCGACTATATGCGTCACCTTCAGTGAGCATAAAAAAAGGTAAAAAAACCCAACAAACTCTTAACTCTCTAAACAGTAAACCATATTATATATTTTTGTTCCTTTTGATGAGACAGAAGATAAAATGGTAAATACTTTGGTGTCCCCCAAGATCACACAGGGGTCAGGCCCCACCCCCAAAATTTTACTTAGGACCTTTCAGCTCAAAGCTGTTGAAATCCCCATTCCTAAATCATATCTATTCTCCTCATCAGATGAGATGTTTTACCAACTCTAATTTGGAGACTTAGTAACAGTTTACTATTTAAATTAATATGATAATACGTGTTACTCATCAGATCTTTCATTGATTTTTTTTAAGTTTTTATACTACTGAAAATTAAGTCATACATTTCAATGTGTGCTCATATCAAAGAGGTTAACCAACACTCTTGATATATGACTGGATATTTGAAATAGTGTATAATGGCCTAAACAACAATTAGCTGACATGATTATGATTGACATTACTAGCATATTGAATTTTGTGGGGTTTTGTTTAAATGATATCTCCTGTTAAATTAGGCAAATGACATGAATATCAGTCAACAACATGGTAGTAGGGGCCATAACTCTCTTAAAAATTGAGGAACCAGGTCACGTCAACGATATGCGTATCTACTCTTGGTAATAAAGCTTCCCATAAAGTTTCATTGAATTCAAGCCATTAGTTCCTGAGAAATAGCCCGGACAAGAATCATGCAACATGAACTATAGGCCAAAAAGTCAAGGGGCCATAACTCTGTGAAAAATTGAGGAACCAGGTCACACCGACGATATGCGTATCTACTCTTGGTGATAAAGCTTCCCATAAAGTTTCGTTGAATTCAAGCCATTAGTTCCTGAGAAATAGCCCGGACAAGAATCATGCAATATGTACTATAGGCCAAAAAGTCAATGGGCCTTAACTCCTTGAAAAATTTAGGAATCGGGTCATGCTGACGATATGCGCATCTCCTCTTGGTAATAAAGCTTCCCATAAAGTTTCGTTGAATTCAAGCCATTAGTTCCTGAGAAATAGCCCGGACAAGAATCATGCAATATGTACTATAGGCCGAAAAGTCAATGGGCCATAACTCTTTGAAAAATTTAGGAACCGGGTCATGCTGAGGATATGCGCATCTCCTCTTGGTAATAAAGCTTCCCATAAAGTTTCGTTGAATTCAAGCCGTTAGTTCCTGAGAAATAGTCCGGACAAGGAAAGTGAGACGGACGAACGGACGGACGGACGGACGAAGCGGCGACTATATGCGTCACCTTCGGTGAGCATAAAAAATGGTACGGTATATCTTCCTTGCTTGGCGCTCAGCATATAAGGGTAGATCCAGGACTGGTTGGCCCGGTGTCAGGATAATGTAACTGATTGTGGTACATGGCAACACTATATCTGTCTCAATAGACCTAGTCTCCAAATGACTGAAATGACTGAAATACTGTCGGTGGGACGATAAGCCCAACAAACAAACTTGCACTGTACCAGAGGAATTCACTGGTATAGATCCAGGTACACTTCAGTTACCGGTGTTTACACCGGACAGGACTATAGGTTGGCCTTCCGTCTGTCCTTTCTTACGTCTGATGTCTGGAAATCTTGATCCCGCGATAACTTAAAACCCGTTTAAGATAATATTAATAAACTTGATATATGAATAGATGGCCGTAATGAGATTCTACTCATCACTTTTTTTCTCAGACCAATATTCTGGTTGTTATGATAATGGAATAATCGAAATTGGAAGAATTTTGCACCTCAACGGTAGGGGAATCGTATGTTGCGTGCAACACCAGTTATATGTTCAAATGGTCTTCATTGATTTTAATACAATACAAACAAAACAAGATCTCTCCATACTTTGCGTACTAGTTGTTGTCGCTGCAACAGTTGGTCATGCTAATTACTGGTGGAAAAAGGCCCCGTAGAACTACCGACCAATCACAAGTCAGCTGAATTTGAATGTTCAGTATCACTAGATATCATAGAAATTATTGAGATGTAGTAAGCAATATGAAGTGTACAGAAATGAATGCACCTCTCTATTTTTGATAGAAATATACATTTATAAACCAGTGTGTGTGCTGTCCATATATGGAAATACCCTCATTAATATGCATACCTCAGGACTAATGTAAAAAGTTCAAACCAAACAATTTATACATTTTTTCCATTTTTAATTTGATGGACAATAAGTAGATATGAAGTAATAAAGGTACGTGAAATTCTAGGCTCTAATATCTTATATTGATGGGATACCTCTTTACTGCCGCGCTCAGTTATGTACCTCATTTGATGATAAAGACAAACCCCTCTCTCTCTCTCTCTCTCTCTCTCTCTCTGTGCGTGTGTGAATTTGTCACTGCATCTGTGAATGAATTCAACCATTTTGTCTCGTTTTTAGTTCAACCCCTCCCCATCTCACTGGAAATCGATTTGCACGTGGAAAACGTGAGTTAAATAAACAACGTTTACCTGTGGTCTGTACGATATAGATAATGGCTATGCTTGCCTGTGACACAGGCTACCGGCGTGGGGCCCCCAATTATACAAAGTAACAATTCAAAACACATTTTATAACAAAATTTCACAATCAAAGAAAAAAATATAGATATAATAAAATAAGAAAAGGTATGTAACTCTCCGTTCAAAATCTATAGAAAAACTGACATGGTCGTATAACTTCGTATCTACACAATGTTCAGCCGATTTCAAATATACCGGGCTTGTTCAACGCAGAAACAATAGACCTTTTCGTGTGACGACTACCCGATAAAAAATACGTGCGCAAAATCAACAGTGGAATGAGGGCGGAATGCATCGATACTAGCGACTTCTGGAAAAAAGCATAACTTGTGAGAATTAAATAAATACATAATTTATTGTTTAATATGGGTATTTGTTGGAAATAACGTATTTCTGTGAAGTTGTCATTGAAAAGTGCATTGACTGTGCTATGCATTGCTTCGGTCACATCGTGTTCGAGTACAGTTTCCATTGAGTTTCGTGACTCGTATTGTCCTTGTAGTTTATCTAAGATAGAAAATAGACTCGGCAACGAAAAGGCCTATTGTTTCTGCATTGAACAAGCCCGGCATATTTGAAATCGGCTGAAAATTGTGTCAGATACGAAGTTCAGAATACGACCATGTCAGTTTTTCTACAAATTTTGAACGGAGCGTTACATATCTTTTCTTATTTTATGATATCAATATTGTTTTTCTTTGATTGTGAAATTTTCTTATAAAATGTGTTTTGAATTGTTACTTTGTATAATTGGGGGCCCCACGCCGGTAGCAAGCATAGTGAATATTTGTTATAAAATATGTTTTGAAGTGTTATTTGGCACGCCGGTAGCATGTGGCCTGTGATTGGTGGAATAAAGTATGCCGTGGTCTAATTTCAGTTATTTATTGATTCTTCACTTGTTAAACATCTATATAATAAATATAATAACAGTATATCTCAGCAATATAATGTTATATAACATATGCAATATATTGTTTGCAAGGAAAGCACATAATTATTTTAATGGCATCCATTCATTTAGGAAAATTTGCAAACTGATTTTGAGGACATCAGTTTTCAATAACTTTCTCTATTTCCAAATAAAATTAACCCTTTCCCGATGAATTTCCCTGAAAAACTCTATTCTATAGACATTTGTTATATCACCTGTATATTTGGATAATTATTTGCTACACACAATAGAAAATTAAGGAAAACCTGTTCTAAAGATTGTTCGAAGACAGTTTTAATTAAGATTACATTTTTCCTAGGACAATTTCAATTTAGATTACTGTATTTTGTAGTCCAGACATTGATAATTTAAGATGACTTATTAGCTACGTAATATGAAAACCCCGCATTGCGTGGAACAATACGGAAGCGGTGCCACAGTAACGGTTTTACGGCCCAGCGATCTTTTCTTACATAAAAGTTACTGCATCTTCATCAACGAACTTTTCAGAGTTTTGCTAATTCGGTTGATGCTTGTTTTCAACAACTAGTCCGTTATACCCCCGTAACATCAGAATAGGGCCCATACTGAGATTCAGATAGCCTTTGGTATTTTTTTTGGATAACGCCGATCACCAAAGAATTCTCTTTTTTAAATATCAAATTTCACTCATTCATTTTTCCGGGTTCCTGCTGTTTGCGTCATATGCGTTTTCAAGGCGTTCTCACTACGAATGTGGCGTATTATTGTGTTTACGCGTCCAAAAGGCGACCCTTCGCCGACCCAACTGCGTTTTTGGGACTGTTGCGACGAATCTACCGCGACTCTAGCGATCCAACGCAGATTACAGTGCGACCAAACAGTGCAACCGTGCTGCTTTTATGTATTGTCCAATGTCAAGCTAAAAAGGCGTTGGCCGGGACGAACTTGTATGGTTGAAGGGAAAAATACAAAACACATGGTATGAATGAAACGGGCATTTATTTTTAAATGCCATAAACGAAGTTTTTTTTAAAAAATTCCCCCTTTGGAAACAAGGTTGAGGAGGCGTGGAGGAGGAGGTTGTTTTTAAAAATTAATGAGAAAAATGGCGTGGCTTCCGCCCACGCCAAAAATTAGAACAATAATGGCAGGTAAGGGATCTGATTGGCTGCGGAGAGTCACGAGATGACTCACTGATATCCGATTGGTTTAGGCATCAAATAAATGGTATGACTAATGTCTTAACTAAATGTATGACTCATCCTCTGGCTAAATGGATAAGCTCCACTAAATTTATATAAAGCATGTACAACGCCATAAATAATTTTATATTTTGTATAAAATTCTATTTATGTATTGTCCAATGTCAAGCTAAAAAGGCGTTGGCCGGGACGAACTTGTATGGTTGAAGGGAAAAATACAAAACACATGGTATGAATGAAACGGGCATTTATTTTTAAATGCCATAAACGAAGTAAATGTAAAAATACAAACAAGCAAATATAATACACACAAAGAATGTTTTATAAAAATCATTCCCGAAAACATATCTGGGTGGACAAACCCGCCAACAGGAGAATCCGACGCCCACCCAGAGAGACCCGGGCCACGACAAACTCCCTGATGGAGTGATAGAAAAATAATTGTGGTAGCGTATGGCAACCCATAATGAAAAATAAAGAAAAAGAACGAAAAATTAATTTAAAAAATATTAAAAGGCAGAGCAATAACAGTGTACAAGAAATAATCAGACCGTGGCCGCCTGCCTTGTACCGACGGCCAAAACGTGACAGAATGAATGAAACGGGCATTTATTTTTAAATGCCATAAACGAAGTAAATGTAAAAATACAAACAAGCAAATATAATACACACAAAGAATGTTTTATAAAAATCATTCCCGAAAACATATCTGGGTGGACAAACCCGCCCGCAATGCCATAAACGAAGGAAATGGAAAAATACAAACAAGCAAATATAATACACACAAAGAATGTTTGTTTTAAAAAATCATTCCCCCTTTAAAAGGTTGTTTTTAAAAATTAATGAGAAAAATGGCGTGGCTTCCGCCCACGCCAAAAATTAGAACAATAATGGCAGGTAAGGGATCTGATTGGCTGCGGAGAGTCACGAGATGACTCACTGATATCCGATTGGTTTAGGCATCAAATAAATGGTATGACTAATGTCTTAACTAAATGTATGACTCATCCTCTGGCTAAATGGATAAGCTCCACTAAATTTATATAAAGCATGTACAACGCCATAAATAATTTTATATTTTGTATAAAATTCTATTTATGTATTGTCCAATGTCAAGCTAAAAAGGCGTTGGCCGGGACGAACTTGTATGGTTGAAGGGAAAAATACAAAACACATGGTATGAATGAAACGGGCATTTATTTTTAAATGCCATAAACGAAGTAAATGTAAAAATACAAACAAGCAAATATAATACACACAAAGAATGTTTTATAAAAATCATTCCCGAAAACATATCTGGGTGGACAAACCCGCCAACAGGAGAATCCGACGCCCACCCAGAGAGACCCGGGCCACGACAAACTCCCTGATGGAGTGATAGAAAAATAATTGTGGTAGCGTATGGCAACCCATAATGAAAAATAAAGAAAAAGAACGAAAAATTAATTTAAAAAATATTAAAAGGCAGAGCAATAACAGTGTACAAGAAATAATCAGACCGTGGCCGCCTGCCTTGTACCGACGGCCAAAACGTGACAGTCTGGTTACACTATAGCACCCTATGGAAACTATAGCTTAGAATGTTGGCAAAATATGCGATCTATATAACAGGTATACCAGAAACAACATGTAATGGCAGAAAACCGCGGCCTTAAACCGTCGGAAAAAATGTCTTGTTAAAGTTGGACACCCCAATCTGGAATGTTACATACCGCGGCCGGAGACCGTCGGGAAACACATTTGGAAAATATTGTAAGCAATACATAAAAATAACAAGGTATGAAATTAACCGTAAATATTTACAAGAATATATACAACGTTATGTAATGGCACTCAAACGTGGAATAAGTACAAAATAGATCAGCGGCCTTGAACCGTCCGATCTTACCTTTACATAGCCCGAATAAGACAGGAGTGTGACGAGAAAACGTCGAAAACCTATGAATTTGTCAATGGGAGAGCAGGAGTACGAAAATAACGCTTGTAAGCTGCTGATTTCCACCTGCCCAGTTTCTGAATATGAGAAACAGACATATTGCTGCCGTGCGCAAGGGTGGCTCCGCCAATGCGGAAAGAATGTGCGGTGTGGAGGTGTGGATCTAGATGACAAGCAATAACGCATGACCGAAGGACTGACCTAAATATTGTTGCTGTGACCGGTAGGCCTGAACTCAGAAGGAATAAATAACCAGAGGAGTGGGAGGTCATGCGTAAATAACGCAACAGAGCATGAACTGGGCAGATCTGCCTATCCGACTGACGGGAGAAGGGGGACAATAGCTGCGTGACCCTGTGAGTGCTTGTATTGTTGCATAGCAATTGTAAACGAGCTTATGTTCGAGTGATGGCGGTGAAATGTAATATTCTCCCGCTGTATTACATTTTGGGAACCGTTGGGAGAATGAGCAATTTCGCCCACCCGTAGAAGCCCAAAAAATGACACAAGAAACATAGCACGCATTAGAAAATAAGTGTAATGGTCAGTGGCAATATGTCTGAGAACTGTGAGCAAGGCCCGCATGTGCTCAACGGTGAAAGGTTGTCTTATGTCCGCATGTCGGGAACGCCTGAGGCTGTGGAGCAATTTCTTTATTACAAACGAGTCCGACGGATTGACCATGTTGTGCAACTTGTGCACATACCCAATGGCTGAAATGTAGGAAGTGATGGTTGAGGGTTTGAGTACA
Source organism: Solen grandis (assembly GCA_021229015.1). Lineage (NCBI taxonomy): Eukaryota > Metazoa > Mollusca > Bivalvia > Adapedonta > Solenidae > Solen > Solen grandis. The sequence continues at coordinate 26,826,392 of CM037777.1, forward strand.
CGTTTGTGGCAAACAGCAATAAATTGAGCCAGTTGGCCAGTAGAAACAGGCAGCAATGGTAAGTCTGAGTAGTAAGTGTTATGAGACGTTTCAGTTATCGGGACAATTTCATCCGCAAGTCTAATTTCAAGGCGTGTAGACGAAGGCAATAAGGTAGTAAGGACGCAGAATGGTCTCCGTAGATTCCCCGAGCGATTCATGAATCATTTCTGTGCATTTCCAAGGCGACCTGTCGTGTCTCTAATACTTTTTTATTCGCGATCCTACCGCGTTGCATTTACGACCATGGCAACCTTAGTGCGATCCTATGACATTATGAGATTATAAACAGTTTGAAAATAAAAACATTTTTTCTCAAAAATCTAAATCTTTTAAATTATTGTAATCAAACACACTTTATGACTGACACTACTGAAAAGATAGCATGAACTGTTAAAGATCATCTGGTTGCAAGTGTGTTTTCATTTCTTGAGAATTTTTATATTTCTCTAATTAATAAAAAATGTAAAGCTTAGACATTCAAAATGGTTACCATTGGAAATTGCAATATATCACAAAACAAGCAGGTTCATTTTTGTTGTTTTCACATTTCTTTTTCAAAAAGATGAATATTTGAAATAAATTTCAAACTATGTTTTATGTTTTAGGCCCTGAACAGTAACCATAGAAACAGCACAGTAGATTTGAAGTAACTTTGTTACTTATACATTTTTGTTTCATTGATATGTTCAAGAAACTAAAAATATTTTGAAGAAAACATTTTTTTGAAGGGCACAACTTTTTTCTCTCCTTTTTTCGTAAATATGTTTCAGAAAAAAATGGAGTACTGAAAGATATTGATTAAACTGAATTCTTTCAAATTATCTGTAAGTATGTGTAAATGTCTTTACGGAAACGTAGAAGGGCCTTCATTTGACGTTATATTTTGCACTATGTCGACTATTTTTTTATTCTCTTTGGTCAGATATTTTAACACAAGTCAATTTATTTGATTCACAAACATGAGAATTTTATAAACATTCCAACAATACTTTTCTTGATATGCTTGATGTATTGATATCTTTTCGCCTAATGAAATAAATACGTTTTAAAAAAATATTTAAGCAAATTTCCTTTCGAAAAGAAATATTTTGAAAAGTGATGTACTTTTCAGAAAGAAGGAAGAGCAGTAGTCCAGTGTGAGGACTTGCACTTTGGAATCGGGAGGTCCCGGATTCGAGTCCTGCCAGGGTCTCTGCTAATATCATTGTACAAGAAATTTACCCCGAATTATTTCACTGCACCCAGGTGTAAAAAAAAGGTACTTGAGAGGCCGGTATAATTACGTGGCTCCATAATCTTGGCTGTCATAAGCGGAGTGAAAGACTCCCCGGGGAGATCGATGGTTGGATACTAGTAGCCTGATAAAAAGTGATAAAAGCTGTAAGGTCGGTTTAGATTATACAAAAAAAAACAACCCAAAACAACTTTTTACATTTATTTTATTTACACTTTACCGGTATATATCAGTATCATACACTGAATTTCTACTACATGTAGTAAAGTGGACATTATTATGAATAAAAATTAATTAATTCGATTACGGACCGTCTTCGGAAATACTCGTAAGTGCAAAATGTAAACAATGAGAGTATTTTGACGTCCATACAAAATACTAAATGGCGTAATTTAATGAACATTTTCGGTGCATTTAATTGTTATTTCACAGCATTTATTTGCACAAAATATACCATTTGCATTAGTCTACAATATGCCAATGATATTTTACATTTTCTTTTTCGTGAAAATATTATCATTAGGACATATGTATAATGGGCTTTTAAATCATACAGACTACTAGCCATACAACATTTTAAATCAAGGCTTCTTGGTGAAGAGGTTGTACTTATGTCATTTGTCGTACATTTTAAATCAGGGCTCTTATGGAAAGGCTGTACAAATTCATTTGTCATATAACATTTTCATTCGAAAGAAATCTCGAAAAAAAATGTATCATATAGTCTCAGGAAAAATCATTTTAAACATTTACATGACAAATTTAACCATTTATTATCACTAAAATCAGATAACTCATTCAATAGTATGCAAAACTGTAATATTCGGAAGATTGAGTTTATTGGAATTCTATCTCAGAACTGGCTCTAAATTTGCTACATATGTGTAAGTTTCCCTCAATAGAAGAGTCGCTGTAGCATCAAGATGGGTGTTTTCAATTAAGCGACCCCACAAGGCACAAATAAAGTAAACCTTCAACATTTATTAAGTTTACACCATCAAGGTTTTATATTCAACTTTCGTTTTAGAAAACACATATGAATCACTTGAAGAGTAACTTTTCCATATCATTATGCATTTTTTCACCCCTGTCAGTGTTAAGACCAAACTCCATGCACCGGTTACGTCACGCTGCGGCGGAGTTTGTGTTGAGACGATAAAGGGAGGTAAGTTTTGTCCGGCAGCACGGAATTAAGGTAGCACTCCACACTAAAATCTAAGTTGCTGTCGACAACCTCCCTAGAAAAAAGACACCTTTTATTGAGAACATATTAGTCCTAACATTGCAAATATGCAATGAAATTGTCCCATTTACAATAGTCAGGCAGTACAAGAATCTATGGTGGCTGATTTCTGCCATTTTGTGTGGCGGGTTGCGGGGCGAGATTTCGCAGCGAAATGTCAAATTCTCGGGTGAGATTTTGGGGCGAAAAGTCGAAAACACGAATGTCGAAGTTTCGGGGCGATATTTCGCAGCGAAATCACGACATCTCGACCCGCCACACGAAACATAATATATCGACTTTTCGTCCCAAAAATTTGACATTTCGTGTTTTCGACTTTTCGCCCCGAAATCTCGCCCCGAGATTTCGACATTTCGCGGCGAAATCTCGCCCCGCCACACGAGAAATTAATATTTCGTCTTTTCGACTTTTGGCTTGGCGCCCCGCCAACCCGCAAGCCGAGAATCCAATGTTTTGCACTTCGCGGCAAAATCTCGCCCCGCAACACGAGAAATCAATATTTCGTCTTTTCGATTTGCGCTTGGCGCCCCACCAACCCGCCAAGCGAGAATTCAATTGTTCGCATTTCGCTTTCTGGTACGCATGCGCAAAATGATTGTTTACACATGTTAGCGAAAAAAATCAAAGTAATGTTTTTTTCTTAAAATGAAATGTTTATGGTGATAGTATCCTTTATAAAACAGTTCAAATTACTACATCAGCAATATATAAATGAACTATTGGATCTTGAGGTTGGGATGTGGGCGAAGAACTAGCGAGAGTTGCATTCATAACCTGATTGCGTTTCTCATCAATATAGAAAACCAAGCCATTGAGAAACGAAATTATTAAAACATTATTGAATCAAAGGGAATTACTGTAAAGATTTTATTTGTGTTTTTTTTTGTTGTTGAAAATTTTAGTTTATACTGATTGCATACGTTGCACGTATTGCACGTTACACGTACATGTATTACGAAATGATGTTTGTGTCATGTCGACTCCAACCTTACGTCACACGCAGATGTGCATATCAAATATGTTTTCTGATTCTCTCTCCCTCTCTCTCCGCTCTTTCTTTCTTTACTCTCTTTTTTTCACCCCTCCCTCTCTCTCTCTTTCTCTCGCTCTCTCTCTTACATACTCTCATGTTCTTTTCTTTAAAGTCGTTATATACACATGTACTACATATTAAACTTCGTTTCACAGATTAGACCGTTTGAAAAAAATGAAAGCGAAAAGAGGGTTTATGGTGTTAAAAGTATTGGTATACCCACTGTGATTTATATAATATGTAGGCATGAAAAAAAACCCCAAAACTTTACATATATTTATGCCTTAACGGTTGACAGAAATTGATTTAAGTCGTGAATACTTCTTTGCGGGTTTTTCATACACGGAGATTATCGGAATATTGAATGGCGTTCATGGCGTTGAAATCAGGTAACTATCCCTTGTGTGTTTTCTTGGCATTTGTTTATAAAATTCGTGCAAAAAAATAAATGGAATCATATTATTAATACGATTTATTAATTTTCTTCAGACATAATTCTTCTCATCTTGAATTAATTTATATGATTTTAAGTAAGGATACAAAACAGAGTGGATTTGTATATTGAATATGTATGTAGTTATAGTATAACATTTCAGTTTCAGTTGCACAGACAGTTACGTAAACTCAACCTAATTCGTCATGCCACAGCGACCCGTCGTGAGCAAGCTCGATGCGCAACTGAGGTCTGTTTTCTTTAATCTATCAAAGTATTGGTTGCCTGCAAGAACAGTTGTAGTTATTTTTTTCTTCTTCAGATAAATTAAGCGCATTTGTATTTGATATTACAGTAAATGTAATAACAATTTATCGATTTAATTTCCATAATGTATATATTTAGTAAGAATCACCAATCATGTATCACTCTGTGCATATGTAAAGCAATGGTCTATGCGTACTAGAAACAGTAACACAAAGTAGTTCGATTAAATGCCTTTAACAAATATCAGGTTTACAAAATCCGGTAATTACTCTCCGCAAGTATTTATAAAAATACATTTATGCGTGAAATGGTTGATTCGTAAAGTTAAGATGTCGCACGTGTGTCATGTAAAAACATCATTTATTATGTCTGAATGTGCCTAACTCTATATATATCCTCTAGAGAGAACTTGACGAAAGTGGAATGGCTCTCGAATACAGGAATATGACTCGCATGAATTCAATATTAATAATAGGGGCTAAACTTAAATGGTCCTTTACTATGTCAATATAAAAGTTCGAGTAATGTTGACCTTTCAGATCTATCTAGCACCTTGATTACAAGAAATAACCCATAAAATCGCTTACCGGGCAGTAGTTTCAATATTATAATTAACTGGACGTTGGAAAGTGTCTGCGTCTGCACAAGGTATCTACGCATGCGTACCGGAAGGCGAAAAGCGAAATATTGAATTTTCGTGTTGCAGGGCGAGATTTCGGGGCGAAATGCGAAACATTGGATCCTCGCCTGGCGGGTTCGCAGGGCGCCAAGCGAAAAGTCGAAAAGACGAAATATTAATTTCTCGTGTGGCGGGGCGAGATTTCGGGGCGAAAAGTCGAAATTTCGGGGCGCAATGACTAAAACACGAAATGTCGAAATTTCGGGGCGAGATTCTGGGGCAAAAAGTCGAAATATTATGTTTCGCGTGGCGGGGCGAGAATTATCCCCGAAATCTCGCTGCGAAACTTCGACCCGAAACCCGCCACACGAAATGGCAGTAATTAGCCACCATAAGACTCTGTTATTCATCCCGTCGAATCCCAAAATCTACTGCGGGCCGAGACCTAAACATCACATTTGTCACTCTAGCAAAAATTAACTGCAACTTGAATGGCTTTAAACAAAGTGTTTCTGATTTAGCAACTCTCTATACTTGCCAACCATCCAAAAAAGTGGTTGTCACGCATGAATAATTTTGGCAATTGCTAAAAGTTTGTACCCCTTGTAAAATGACTTGATATTTACAGCCACGCAGACGAAAGGCACTGTGTACAGAAAATGGCGTCCTTGACATTCTCATGCATGAACAAATGATTCTTGGCCCTGTTTTCGAGCTTGCCAGAGTTCATATTAGAAGTCACAAGAACAAATCTGATGCTAAAAATGCATTTAAAAGACAAACAGTCATTTAAATCCAGAATATTTACCCTATTCAAGAAATCCTCCCTGGTCATTCGAAGCTGTGGCTACATTAAGTGTGGTGTGCTACCGAGGTGTAACCTTCACCCAAATCTTGTCATTTTGATCTTTATACATCAGCCGCTTATAATCCACTGTATCCGTTGAGCGCTTTTCACACGGATTCACAGCGTCGGTGAAGCAAGCTGCAGTTGTAAGTTTGTGAAGTGTTCAGACTCAAATATGTTTTTCAAAATTGTATTGAACTTGATTCTGTATTTTGTGTTTTAAATGAAGAATGTTCTTTTCATGTCGTCACCAAGACAAAATGTCGGAATGGGTTGTAATGTATTGAGGTGTAATTTTACCAAGTGTATGTGTATAGTTACACTCAAGTTGGAGGCAGCTCCAGCTGCCACCCATGTTTGATGTAATGTTGCCATTTAAACAGTGAGAAAATGTTTCCCTTGAGTGTAAGCTGTAACATTTCCACAAAAATCATTGTAATTGTTTCCTATGACTTGGTGTAACTTTTCCTTTTCTCATAGGAAGATCCCTGACACTGAGTACAGAGAATATTAACTGTTGTTTAGGTGTTAACTTTCTCGTACAAGAAAGGGAATAGTTTTCCTCATATCAATATGGAAACGTTTAGCTCTTTCTTGTAATGCAACATTACATCAAAGTGGGTGGCAGCTGGAGCTGCCTCCCACTTTGATGTAATGTTACACTCAAGTTTTTATATTGCATCTATGTATACGGTTTTGCTATGTAGTGAATAACGGTGTAATATTTGGCTTGTATAGTTAATCATTAATCATTGTCACGAAATTCGATCTCAGAACTTGCTTGAAATTCGCCTGAATATCGAATAACGATCTTAGATAATCTGTCCAATATCCAACACCTCATTATTATGCTTGAAAACGTCAACGTGATTCTTTAAGTACACTTATACAATTCGAAAACAATTTGGTGTCACTGTGTATACACTATATGAAGGGTGTAAAGAGAATTTAGAAAACGAACTATTTTGTAAAAGAGGATTGCTGCTGACACATTATTTTAAGTGCATTATTCCATGACATATATTCCTTAGTGGATCTAAAGTAAATGTTTCATTATACCCAGTGTACACGGTAAATTAAACCATTATATTTCTAAATCACGTGAAATAAAAAAAAAATCAGTTATCTTACACATGTGAAAATTAAATACCTTTTTTCAATATAAATTGATTCAAATGAAGTTGTAAACACCATTTCAAATTGTGTAATCGTATATCTAGTCTAATATGCCTTGAAAAAGATACATATTGGGTATACTTAGTAAAATGATATCCTCCATCCGTCATACCTAGCTTCCATGTATCTATTATGTATCCAAAATTGACATGTTGATCATTCACGCAAAATTATATAAAATGAAATATGTACATTATATATTTTGATATTTTAACCATAGACTATTTGTGGAGAATTATTCATCAGACAAGTCTCTGTGCAATTCCGTTAGGGCCATCGCCTATAAAGGAAATAATTTGAAACGCGAAAACATGAAAGTACGATGACGAAAACGCGAAGTTACGATGATAAAAACGCGAAATTATATCGCATTTTCATCATCATACTTTCGGGTTTTTATCATGATAGTTTCGCGTTTTCGTCATCGTATGGTGGCGATTTCCTGTTTTCGCGCTTCAGATTCCTCCAATCAAAGGCGAATATGCAGATGGCCCTGACTGAATTCCGTACTTTCTGGGGGATAACATGAACAAGAAACCACTTGTTTCCCCTTGTTCAGCATACGAAGTTTAAAAAGAATGGAATGGAAGATAACTCTATCCTACATGTCACGTGATCGTCTTATCTTCCGTGGGGTATTAGTCCTCAGAATAAAATATGATTTTGAAACGTTACTTTTATAATTTTATCAAAATAAACAAATAATAAAAAAAGATATATGTACCTTATATGAAAATATATGTGTTTATGTTAGAGCTTTTCATTATCCATTTACTATCATTTAACAGTGTGAAGGTGAAATAAGGACAGGCTTTTTTTACCATGCTATTTCAAGTAAATGGTAATTACCAGACGAATGAACATTCTATCTTCGGTACATATTGAGTATGTACTTTAAATGGTCGATTTCTTGCAATATGCTGATGCTAATGCGGCGAGGAACAATGACAGTGCGATGTTTGATCACAAGACTGGCGGTCTGTGACAATACAATGAGTCACAATCGTAAATGGGAGAATCGTAAAGTCATGTATGATAGGGATATCGCATCCCCCGGGGAAGGCACTCGGCACAGCCTCGTCCCTGTCTGAAATGTCTGACCCTTGGATGGGATATCCCTATCCTACATGAACACTCATGACAGATTCTCATAATCTTTAAAGTAATTCTAGACAATGAATTAGATAAATAAGTCAAAGGGTGTCCGGATAGCCTTTCATCTTGGAGCGTCACAGTCAACGAGAATATTTTTTGAATAACAAAAATACGGATATCAGTTATTCGGTGTGTTATATAACGGAGAAAAATATCACATAACATCTTTTTTTCTATCACGTTTTATACGACTGACCGATCTTTTCAGAGGTATACATGTACCAAGATTACTTACTAAAGATCATTTAGTTACACGAGGTTCAAGAACCAGAGGCAGTAATTGAAGCCAATCTTGTTCAGACAATGTCTCACACGAAGTTGATGGTCTGGAGAAAGTAATGGCTGATCAACTGGTCTAAGGAAATTGCTATAAATATAGTTGATTAATAGGAGGTCAGACAAATGTCTCCTTAAGCCCCATTATGAGGTTCCTTTGGCTGATTGTGAAACTCTGAGATAATAGTTTGGACATTACATTGGTGTAAATGTTATCATTTCGTGTTATCACGAAATGGCCAGGGCTGTCTTTTGTCATTTAAGTTACTTGCAATTGCCTTTTTA
>CM037777.1:26835101-26885101 GCA_021229015.1 Solen grandis
ATTGATGAAACTTGGATATATACCTATTTTTCAAAGAAGTATTGTACCGATCTTGGTAGCTGAGTGAGCAGGGTGTCAACCAAATAACTGGGTGGTTATAGGTTCGATGCCTGGCTGCAAAATCAATGAAAATGGTACTGTATAACCTTGTGCTGAGCTCTCTTTATATAAGGAGAGTTTTAGGACTGAAACTACTTGTCTACTGTATATATATCTGTCTCATATAGACAAAGTCCTGGAATGACAGAAATACTGTTGTTTAGATGTTAATTATAGGCTATTTGTGTTACTGAATCTTCCAAAAAAGTCCATGTCTGTGTTCTCGAAAATAAAATAGTACTTAAATATGTTTTTCATACTCAAACTCAAAATATGCCTATTAGTTTCAATGGGGATTTCAGGATGACACTCAAATTTGAGCCTAAAATTGTACTTAGGTATTTTCGAGAACACGGGGCCTTGTCTACTAAAATGATCTCTTACAGGTGTCTGGTAGTTTTTGTCTCTTTAAAGTCAGTTCAGCAGTGTGCCAATGGTTTTTGTTGACAGTTGACCTATTTTTCAGACATACCCTATAACATTGGTGATAGTAAAGTTGCGGGTGTAGGAAGTTACATTTGTGTTTCACAACATTTTTACATGGTGTGAAATCAATACAAGAATAATAAATACTCAGTGTTGTAGTCTTATCTTGTATATATGCTTGTGAAGCAATAACTTGTGGTCTTTGTAAACAAAGTTGTGTCTAGATCATTTGAATAATCAAATAAATTATAAAATTTATGGCTTGTTCACATACAAAATGTTGTTTACCGGTCTTGATGAAATGGTCTGTCATGTTTGATGAAAGTCAACAAGCTACCTTCAAGTGTTTTTAGTTTCAGTAATCTTGAATTTGGTTGGCTTAATAAAATTAGGGTCTTTAGTGTTGACCTCTGTTGGAAACAAACTGTCGCTGATGTTGATATTAGAGATATCAATGATATTCTGCTGGTAGTTAATCTTTCATCTTTAATATTGGAGTTTGAAGTGTTGTGTCTAGTTTGTACAAGTATAATTAGGTCACCTGTTTTGATGGTTGAGTTGGTTATATGGTCTATTATCCAGAAATTAAAGGTTCAAGGTTCAGCTCAGTCATGATGTACCAAAGTAATTAAGAAATAGTACTGGTGTTTTTACTTGTGCTCAGAATCTCAGGGTAGTTCCAGGACTTGTTGGCTCAGTATCAGGATAATGAGACTTGGTGTGTATCATGTCACTTATAATGGCGTGAAATTACAGTGAGACAGTACATTATAATTATCTGTCTCAGGTAGACAATGGCCTCAAATATCTGATACTATCAGTGGGATTTTAATCTAAGCAAACAAAGAACCAGGTACCATTTTTATGCTCACCGAAGGTGACGCATATAGTCGCCGCTTCGTCCGTCTGTCCATCCGTCTGTCCGTCCGTCTGTCCGTCCGTCCGTCACACTTTCCTTGTCCGGACTATTTCTCAGGAACTAACGGCTTGAATTCAACGAAACTTTATGGGAAGTTTTATTACCAAGAGGAGATGCGCATATCCTCAGCATGACCCGGTTCCTAAATTTTTCAAGGAGTTATGGCCCATTGACTTTTCGGCCTATAGTACATATTGCATGATTCTTGTCCGGGCTATTTCTCAGGAACTAAATGGCTTGAATTCAACGAAACTTTATGGGAAGCTTTATTACCAAGAGGAGATGCGCATATCGTCAGCATGACCCGGTTCCTAAATTTTTCAAAGAGTTATGGCCCCTTGACTTTTCGGCCTATAGTACATATTGCATGATTCTGTCCGGGCTATTTCTCAGGAACTAATAGCTTGAATTCAACGAAACTTTATGTGAAGCTTTATTACCAAGAGTAGATAGGCATATCGTCGGCGTGACCTGGTTCCTCAATTTTTCACAGAGTTATGGCCCATTGACTTTTCGGCCTATAGTTCGTGTTGCATGATTATTGACCGGGCTATTTCTCAGGAAATAAAAGCCTTAATTCAACGAAACTTTATGCGAAGCTTAATTACCAAGAGTAGATACGCATATCGTCGGCGTGACCTGGTTCCTCAATTTTTCACAGAGTTATGGCCCCTTGATTTTTCGGCCTATAGTACATATTGCATGAATCTTGTCTGGGCTATTTCTCAGAAAATAATGGCTTGAATTCAAGAAACTTTATGGAAAGCTTTATTACCAAGAGAAGATTTGCATATCATGGGGGTAACTTTCCCAATTTTTTTTTAAAGGGGGTTTTGATTTCAACAAAACTTTATGTGAAGCTTTATTACAAAGATGAGATGCGCATATCTTCGGATTGACCCAGTTCCTACATCCTCCCACCCATTGACCAAGGTCTTATTTTTAACAATGACGTTCTTCGGGGAGCATCTGTCAGTTCTACTGACTTTCTTGTTTTCACAGGACAAGGAACAGGGAACTGCTGCCGAGCACCTGCTTCAAGTTTTTAGTTCCAGTAATTCAACTGCAGATAACGAGACTATAACATGTAAGTAACTCTTCTATGGTGAAGTCTGGCATATATCCTTTTGAATATCAATTGCAATAATGCTTTTTCCTGTACCACTTAGGTACCTCAGTCTACACCACTCAGGTACCTCAGATAACACCACTCAGGCACCTCAGTCTACACCACTCAGGTATCTCAGTCTACACCACTCAGGAACCTCAGTCTACACCACTCAGGTACCTCAGTCTATACCACTCAGGTACCTCAGTCTACACCACTCAGGTACCTCAGTCTATACCACTTAGGTTCCTCAGTCTACATCACTCAGGTACCTCAGTCTATACCACTTAGGTACCTCAGTCTACACCACTCAGGTACCTCAGTCTACACCACTCAGGTACCTCAGTCTATACCACTTAGGTACCTCAGTCTACACCACTCAGGTACCTCAGTCTACACCACTCAGGTACCTCAGTCTACACCACTCAGGTACCTCAGTCTAAACCATGGTATGCCATTGATAAGCCAGATCCGGCTGAAAGCAGTGTCAAGTCTGACCATGTTTTACAGAGTTACCTCCTGATACCCAGTGATTAGAGGAGTAGCTAACAGTTTAAAACCTAATCAGCCTGAGTCACTTGCAGTTTGATATGGTTTTAACATTGGTTGCATAGGTAATTTCTTTGGTAGATGTAATAAGGGGAACAGATAAGCTCTGTTGGCCACTTAAGTTGAGACTTAGCCTTTACTTTCAATACTAATTGAGTAGCTATAAAGATAGTAGTTTAGCTATTGTTACTCTATCACTTAAATTAAATTGAGTAATAAGCATATAATACAGTGTCTTATATATAAGTATGACATAGTGAGATTTAAGAAATCATGGAGTCCTCAATAAATATGCTAGAAAATCTTCTAAGTGGGACAAATCAAATTTAAGCAGTGTAGTATATGCTGTGCGTATCTGCCAGAACATAAGTAATTTATACAATGTGTATGTAAGTTTTCTAGATTTTAATGAAGCTTTGCTATCCATTAATTTGATAATATTTGGACTCTTGTTTATTTGAAATTGAATAATTATGCAATATGCAGCTCATCTGTTCCTCTGAGTAAGAAAAGTCTATACCAGTGTGTTTGGTGAGCTTAGGAAGGCTTTTAGATCTCTGGCAAGTAATCAAGTTAGAAAATGGAGATGGCTGTTGAAATTTGGGATTGGGGAATTAATCATTAAAGTCAACTGCTCACAAACTGTTTTACAAACAAAGCCATATGTGCTTTTATGTGAACTAGGTCAACTTTAAAATCAAGTTAGAACGACATATTTCAGTATAGGATCACTAATAGGGAGAGACCGATGACGAGCATTGGGTAGAACACCGACTACGCGCCAGGAAGCTCCTCACATGAAATCGAATGACCGCGGATTCGACCAGATTGTATTTGATATGAATAATGCATACATTAGCTTGGTCAAACTATTGTACTTGATTCATTATCTATATATTTAATTACCATAGTTTTGCAACAATCCCAGGACATGTATTTGTAAACAAAAGGTTTAACCCTTTCCCTTCATATAGACTCATTTTGACGCACTCAATAGGTACCACATAAAGCCTGATCTGCAGAAAACCACAGTTAAACCTTACCAAATTTAATTATAAAATCCTCATTTCCAGACCTCTGAGGAGCAGCGAACAGCATAAAACCTGATCAGCCTGCGAGTTACTTCGCAGGCTGATCTGGTTTTATGTTGTTCGCATAGGTCTTTTCATGGTTTCCACTATGAGGGAAAGGGTTAAAGAGAATGGAGAGGTGATTTTAATCGTACACTATTGTAACTCTTTAATGTCCAAATTAGTGTAAATTTTAACACTTACCACTAGTGGCTGACACATAACTTTAATTTATTTCTGTCATTCTGTTATTCCATCATCTAGAAATATAACAGTTATCCAGATGTAGCTCTTTTTTCTACATGCTTAGAAATACTGATTTGATTTTTAGCATGTAGTTGTACTTTGATGAAGGTAGATTGTGCATTTTGCTGCCCTATGCACATTTTTGATGGAATTATTGCCTTTGGACTAAGAAAAGATATGTTACAAAACTGAAGCATTGTGTCATACCACGAATTTCTAATTCAATTCTGTGACTGATTTGATCCTTTTATCACATACTTTATGTCTGTGTGATAGAACCCTTATACTGTGGCACAAATCATTGACAGTCACTGATGGAAGGATTGACCTAAAACCAAAATGACACATATCTCAAGAAAATGTTTGCCAAAGGTTGATGAACAGAAGATTTTATAAGTATAGCAGGGGTTTTCTTAAGTGGACGCCCGCTTGCCCGTGCCGGGTTAACTCACCATGGGCTAGTGATTTTCCAAGGAGATAGCCCGTCGGGCAAGTTTATTTTCATAAATGAAATTTTTCGTTTTTTTTTTTTTATATTTTATTTTCTACATTATATAGGGGGTGAGTTGCTTGCAAATTGTGTATGATACATGTTAACTAAAATTCATCTTAATACTACACATATTTAGTTTTAAACATTAACAAACACTAACTAACTTAAAGATCGGATAAGCTGTTTTCACTGGGGGCAAGTAGATGTTCAAAGTAACTTGCCCCCTGGGCAAGTGCAAGTCAAATCCTTAAGGAAACCCCTGCATAGGTTTATTTATTTTTCATTAATCAGGAAACAAGTTCTTAAACTTATTGTAATCCCTCTTGTCTGTTCCTGGGTTGGATCAGTACTTTGCACCTGGGAAGGTCATGAAAAATTCTTGGCCCCTACAGGGTTCAAACTCACAACTTTGGAACCTGAAGTCAGATATGTTACCAATGGATCACAGTGCCCTCCTAATATAATACAGCGTCTGTTTAAAATATTTTTTCACGTCTACATCAGTTTATAAGTCATCTTAAGATGAGTTAAGATCAGTATATTAAGATTTATTGGAGATCATGTTTCTTGAAACTGAAATATGTGAGTATATTGTATTGTTGTTTTTCTTCAGTATATCCAGTGACCAGTGATAGAACGTCAGAGGAGAAGCCAGCAGTCCAGTCCTGTGAACCTGTGATTCATGTTCCCGAATTCTCACAGTTTTCTCTAAATGAGGCAGCCAAGCCAGGGGCCCATGTGGTCAGTATACCTCACGCCTTGACCCACACTGTGGCTTCTAGTCATGCCCCACAGGTTAGCCAGGCAGCAGGAGATGGGGAGAATGTTCTAGTGCAGCATTACCTGCTCACCAGTATCATCACCAACAGTCCGTCAGGCAAACAGACCAGTCAGCTTATCACGCGGCCAATAATTATCCCAGAGAGCCAGGATCCTACCTCAGAAGCCATTACCATTGATGGCTCGGACCTGCAGCCCATCCAGCTTGTAGCCAACCCTGTCTTGAGCCCTTGTGATAATGTTTCCATGACAGCTGATGCATCTGAGGCGGTCAGTATCCAGCTTCCAGATCAGTCAGCAGGTGACCAGCCCACATGTGATGATGGACAAGAATTGGTCCTCATTGAGAATGTTGAAACTGGCAACAATGTCCAAGATGTTCCTCTATACCAGAGCCCCTCCACTATGGATAAGACTTGTATCACATACACGACAGTGGACAGCTCTGGCACAATTCAGGTTCCAGAAAATGTGCAGGGGCTTCAGTTTGTTCCAGTTCTCGAGTCAATGATCCAGCCGGAGGTCACAAGCGTGACCTCTGATCCCCATTGCCATGACAATTGTGCCAACTACACAGATATTGTGGATACAGAGAAGGAATTCATGCTGAGTAATCCAGTCATGGATGACCTTCATTTTCAGGATGACCTCAATTCTGGAATTAGGTCGTTGTCGGACAAGGAGGGCGGGGCTTCCACTGACGAGGAGGAGTCAGACATCTTGACGTTATCAACAGCAGCATCACAGGAGTTATCTGATGTTCTGTCAAATATTTAGAACCATAACAAATGATTTTACATAAGCTTATCTAGAGTTAAATAAAATATTTATATTATAGATTTATATATAGCAAATATCTAAATACTTTACAAAAAAATCAATATGTGGCTCATGTCAAGATTTCTCGTCCAATATTTAATTGTATCACCTGCATATCAAAGGTTCAATTTGTCCATTGTCCCCAGCTGTAGGCAATCAAATATCTTACATACATGCCATATTTTCAGTATTTCTCGCAGGGAGGTTTTTAAATTTTCACAGGGAGATTTGGTGTCCAGTAAGGGAGATTTGGTGTCCAGTCAGGGAGATTTGGTGTCCAATCATGCAATTTGATTGGATATGGACGATCACACATTGCCTGTGGCTGTGTACAGCACACTGGTCAGGATTGATACTAAAACATGTTCTTACGTAATCTTCCTGATGCTGTATCATAGCTCGGTAATAAAATGGATTATACTGAGTTCAAAGGGAAACTGGTTTGTTTTAAGTCAGACCGGGAGATTTTCACCTCCCGGTGGGAGATCGGGGGACAAGTCGAAATCCTAGGAGATTTAATCTTCCTCCGAGAGATATGGCATGTATGACCTACTGAGGTGCAAAAGTGCAGTGAACAAAAAACATAACTCTAGCTCATCCTTAAATTATTTCCATTTATTGGATTTGTTTAAAAATAAAATGTCAGGAACCATATTTTCAACACTATTAGATGATTTGATCAAAATTTACACATGAATATCTTATGAGAAGTGTAGAAGTGCCGTGCACAGAAAAACGTTACTTTTGCTCATGAACATAAATTCCTTATCAGATGTAAAGAATTGTAACTCAAGATTATCTAACGTCTTGAATTACCCCCACCCCCCTCCTTTCCTCTTGTCTAGAGCATAAACTTCAATACTATTGCATGGATTCACCCCAAACATAAAACACAGATAATGTGTGATATTAAAAAGTAGTGCTAAAGAACCTTAACTCTAGCTTATCCAATTATTGGATGTAATTTGGATCATTTCATGCTGCTCACCCTTTCTTTGACAACTGCTGGAATGCAAGTGACACAAGTGTTTTAAGTGAAATATATATATAGAGATATTTATCCCTCAAATATATATAAAAGATGAAACACCTTTTTTGTTAAAAATTGACTGACATCTAATACCTCTTTGCCATTACTCATTCTCAAGTTCTAAAAAAATGTTTGGTTCAGTAGTCATGAAGTATAGCCAAATGAAAATCACTAACAGTCACTGTAATTATCATCTGATATAATTAAAAAAAAAAAGATATTTAACCCTTTCTCTGCCTACAGGACGAAAGAACCCGTTCTACACATGAGACAGTATGGTTGCCAACAAGATGGGTTCACTTGTTTTGGGGGGTTTCAAAAGTAAAAAAACCCAAAAAACATCCTGTTGGCAAATACCCCGTTCCATGTGTAGGACGGGTTAACCTGTCCTTTTGGCAGGGAAAGGAAAGCAGCCACATTATGCAAGTACAGTAATAGCCTGTAATTTCTAAGAAATTTTTAAGATATTCCTTTGCAAATAGCCTGTTATGATAGTTGACCTTGCAGTGAAAGGGTTAATACATTTTACTCATGTTATAAAGTAATGTTACTCCATGTCATTATAATCATTATAACTTTTCTTTATGAAATGGCTGTATTGGAGTTATGTATGCATGTTGTGTCTAAGCCTAATTTTCTTACTTTTGATATCTCATGTTCTGGTTAAAGAGCTCCTGTATAATTTGGAGCAATCTGTCAGTGTCACAAGTGCACTTATAGGATCATGATAACTGTTACTAAAAATAGAAAAAATGCAATTGATAATAATATGGGAGATTGTACAAATATTGACAAAGTGGTGTATTTGTTACCTTTTGTGGTTGTGCAAGTTATAAATATTATGCTATATGAGTTCTCTTTTTTTTCTTTACAGGATATGTATTTGGAATTACATGGATTTTGTTTCTCAGCAGCTTGGTTTTTTTGGTTTTTACAGTTAATCAGATATCAGCATTTAGTTGTAACATTATGTTATTATTTAACTCACCTGTTGTGATTAATGTAAGAATGAATTTGATCACCCTGTGTCCATTGTGCATTGTCTGTTGGCCGTTGCCAACAATTTGGTTTAAATAACATATAAGAAACCACTGGGCAGAAAAATCTTTGCAAAACTTTTTCTCTGAAATCAGTTATATGAATCTAATTTGGTCAACTTGTGGTTCCTTACATTCAAAACTGCATAAGTTCCCCCATGAAATATGAAGCCTGAAGGGGTCATCTAGATTTTTTACAGTATTATAACCTACATAGAAAATTTCAATATTCTTCTTTTCTAAACCTAATAGTCAGGATTCTATTTAATTTGTACATATGGTCACCTCACAGCCTCTAGTGTAAGTGTGGGAAAAAGTCAATCCTTTGAATAAAAATGTTTCCAGGGGTCAGCTTTTTTTATATATAATCTTTAAAGAAAAATTAAAATTTCTGCTTTAATTCCTGAAGCCAAATGTCAGAATTCATTTTTTCACAAATGATCACACCATGGACCCCTTCCTTAATTGCTAAAACAAAAATGTTCCCTTTAAATGTTAGGTTCAACAGGTTCTTGTATCATATAGAAACTTTAAAAATCTTCTTCCCTGAAACTGATAATCATAAATTCAATGTGGATTGACTTATAAACTATCACCTAAAAGCTCATAAAAGAAATTATGGAAACAAGGATGATTTCTTTAACCCTATATTTCATATAGACTCAATTTGACACACTGGCAAACAGAGCAGACCCTTATCAAACTCCTATCCTATCCTGTTTGATCAGGGTCTCCTCTGTTTGCTCATATAATGTTGTATCTAAAATTCTATACATCCTGAAGAGCAAAGAAAAAAACAACATTATTTCACATACAATTTAAATTTCAATTAATATCCATCATATCTTAATTTTGTATATGAATATTCATGAGATAGAGGGTTAAGAATGAGTCATCCAGGTGGTGATCAAAGCCATATGGACATATCTTGAATTTGCTTGATTTTAAGGTCACCAGGTAAAATCAAGTGACCTACCTTGTAAAGTTAGGCTGATGATACTCAGGTGAGCAATAAGGGCCACTATGGCTCTCTTGCTATTATTTTCTATCATATATCCAATTCCTATTTGTTTAGTTTTTTTTTTTTTGTGTTTTTTTTTTTTTCATTCAGTATCAAGTGAGTTAGACGGTGAGTTAAACCATATTTTTTTTTTTTTTTTTTTTTATTTAGATATTATTAGGCTTTCATCATGTAGCACATAATATTTTGTGAGCTAAGCAAGTAAAGTAGCAGTTTATCTGTTATTGTTTGATTAATTTTTTTTTAAAAATTTTTTTTGGGGCATTTAAGCATGTAGTGATTGATATGTATGCATCGTCTTACATACTGACATTTGGTTCCAATAGGTCATCAAAAAGAATTTGAAAAAAAAAAATTATGGACCTGAAATCCAAAAGCCTTCTTCCATGTGTACCTTTGATATTGATTACCTTCTATAACAGCCAACCTGTGAACCAAGTTCCTTCCACTTTTAAAAAATAAAACCTTTGAATAGCATCCACTCCAGATAAAGGATAGTTCTCAGTTCTCCATGAATTGCCTTTGTTTACCAATTTTACCTTATTAAAAAATAAATGTATGTCAAAAACACCATCAATTATATACTGTAAATGATATTTCGTGGGGGATTAATTTTTCCGTTGTTTTCGCGGATGCCTTTATCCATGAATATTTGTCCCTCACGAATAAGTTCAAAGGTCATAACCTACGACGATGACCTGTCAATTTCTACCTTACCCCACCCACATACTGGTTTATGAACATTACGATAAGAAAAATAGTGTAAACACTGAAGAAAATATTTTGTTGTGATGTATATAATTAGATAACTTATTACTAAAATTATTATTATTATATAGAAATATAACAATCCCGTACGTAATTTAATAAGTTATGGGTTACATTCATGATTTAAGAACCAGCCGATTATAGCGTGGATTACCTTCAAGTATTGTACTCTAATGTACATAGCACTTACGCTAGAAGTTTTAATTATTTTTCTTTATGTTATTTCTTTTGGATCCGGAAGACCAGGGATAGTCGGTGATCGAGTCTGTACTTTCCCAGTTTTTAACCACTGGACCAAAGACATCGTAGACCTATAGAAAAACTGTCCAAAATATTGCAGAAATGATGGGGACATAATTCTTGCAACTTTTACGTTTGTTTTCTTATGCAGGGTGAGGGAGTTAGTATAATTACTAAAGTAATAGTCATAAATCATGGATAAAATTTTAAGGTAAATATCCAAAAAAGGATAATAGAAATATTTTGATATTAGCTGTGTTTATTTTAAAAACAAAAAATACGATCAAATCTTTCTCCCAGAAAAACATGAATCCACGAATATCTGTCCCCACGAACACGTTTTGGAGAGTGAATCCACGAAATTTAATCCACACGAAATATAATCATTTTACAGTAACTGTTTTAAAATATCCAGAAAAATACTGTTGATGGGCTGGGATGTACATCCCAGATACATACACCAGTTTATTTCAGGGAAATAGAATTATACAGTAGTCCATATGTTTCATATTAAAGTATATACATATTGAACCAAACTGTAAAATGTTTACATAATGTTTCTTTACACTGAGCGTTATTGAATGTTCCCCATTGAAAATGCAGGCAAAGATCATGTTACATGATAGGATAATACATTATTGTATGAATAATTGCAATTTTGATGACTTTTTAAGAAGCCTGAAAAATTTATCATCAGCATAAATTTCGAGGACTGACTGTGACACAACCATTTCATTTTATGTCTAGTAATTGTGCTTATATGCACTTAGAATTGCTGTGCAGTCTGCCCTCATTAAGTATGTGACATATACCTATATGGCCATATATATACAGTCAACGTCGTACATGCAACCACCTGTATTAAACGACTTTTTTTTTTATTAAACAACCGTTATTAATCCTGCCTGAATGTTTTTACTATATAAATTTATCCCATTAAACAACTTTTTTACTGTAAGACCAGCGACCACATAAACCAAGTCTCAGTACGTAAGATTATGTGCAAAATCAACTTTTTTGAGCGACTGTGTTTGATTTTTGCATGTTGCTAATTAAACCAATTTACTTTGACCGCGCATGACTGCACCATGTGCAACTAAATTCTAAATTGCTATTGGTTAATATAGTTCCTGGTTCCCGTTTTTCAACAGTTACTAAGCATAACAAAGGTGAAACCATCCCTCCAAATGCCGAATGTTTTGGATTTTGGTAAAACAGTATTTGGGAATAAGGTAAATTAGTACTTCCGGATGCAATCCGTACCATTAAATTCGTACCTATACTTATCATATGCGACCAGGGCGCACACTTGAAATAAATTTAAATAAGTTTTGTGATTTATATTAGACAGAGGCATAAGGAAAGCTCAGTGCTAAATATTTTTTCTTGAAATTGTCCCAATGCATCCATGAATTTGATGTAAATGTTGTGTTTTTCCACTGAACACCAAATGCAAGCCTCAGCCAATGTCCAAGGTATTATTCCAACATAACAGCTAAAAAATCGAAAGAAATAATAAAAAATAATAATCATATTGATTTTTATTGGTAACAAAACATTTTGTTGTTTACATTGTATTCATGTTGTAATATAACGTTATGATACAATTTAGCTTACAGTTTGTACATGTATGACTTGTTTTCTTTGATTTAAAAAAAAAAATCTTTTAAGAGACCATTTCATTAAGCGACTACTTTTTGGCAGTCCCTTGAGCGGTCTCTTAATACAATGTTGACTGTATATGGATTATTTTAACCAACTGCTTGAAGAACTTAAGCTTTAAATTGCAGTTTTATTTAATGTACATTCAATGATTTACATGATGTATACACTGTGTAACAATATCATTCAATTTCTTTTTGATGTATTAAACTAATCCCCTAAAATTGCCATTTCATAAAAGGCTGATAAGAAATTTGATTAGATGTACATAACATCCTTATGCTGTGCATAAGGTAGTATATTATCATGCACAAGTAATTTGTTCCATTTTACCATCAATGCACTGCTTTAAAGAGAGAAAATGATATTGGGAACAGCAATACATGGCAAATGTAGAATTCAAACTGTGATTCTATACACATTCCTTGGTACACATACTACCATAATACAAACAAAGGATACTGCCTTTTAAATGAAATGACATTATCATTTTTCATGTCTAAGAGTTAAATGTATATATATAAAATTTCTAAGAAAGATCTGGAAAAAAGTATAATGATGTGAATTCCTGTATGTTACATCATGATAAACAATGACATCATATTGCTCTACCTAATTATGTTTACAATAATAACAACAACAGAATTTTAAAGGCATATTAATACATACTGGAGGAGAGTTAAGTGTGTGATTTTTTTTTTCAAAATAAATAATGTATAATAGGAACCAAGATATTTGAACTAGAGCTGTTTTCTTTGTTGTATTGTGAATTCACATTGTTGTTACAGGGTCTTGAAGGGGCGGTGCTAAGCTGTTACACACGATGAATCTAATATTGACTAGCTCAAGTTTAAATGTTAATATTTGTTTATATTTAAAGGAATTGTCAAATGATTGATTTAAAGATTTTGTACAAAATTATGTTCTCAAAAGGATTGAAATCTCATTTCAAGTATATTCAAGCAATCTTGTTTGCTACAGTCAATTAGAGAACAATTTATGGAATTACCAGATTTGACATTCAAAATGGTCTTAATGCTCCAGAAATGAAGTTTAACCCTTTCCCTTTTAATCAAGTATATTCAAGCAATCTTGTTTGCTACAGAAATGAAAAACCATTTTTGATCTGCAGAAAACCACAGTTAAACCTTACCAAATTTAATTACAAAGTCCTCATTTCCAGACCACTGAGGAACAGCGAACAGCATAAAACCTGATCAGCCTGCGAGTTACTCGCAGGCTGATCTGGTTTTATGCTGTTTGCATAGGTCTTTTCATGGTTTCCTCTATGAGGGAAAGGGTTAATCCTTTAATGAACCAAAAAACAAGTCACCAATACTAAGGAAGTGTTGATGAGATGACCACTGTCTGTGCCAGTGTTCTTATATGTTTAGTCCACACACACACACACACACACAGAGGTAAAGCAGCAATAGTGTGATAATTATATTAATTATTAAAGCTCACTTTACCTTAATTGCATGTTTACATAATAGATAATTATGATTGTGTCCCGATGATTTAGTTATTGTTTTATCTTACTTTAGGTATGAATATAGTAATGCAAACTTACACTAAGTTATTCTGACTTTGTTTTTGTTACTGTTGATAAGAGTGTACTGATTAATTAGAATATCTATCTCAATCTTTTTAATGGATATTTATGAATGTCATTCTTCAAATAAACTAAACAAAATGACTTGAGTTTTCTATTTTATGTTTGAGACTAAAATTCTTGAATATCTGAGTACTGGAGAATTTCTCTTTGTGAATAGGAATACTGTGAAAACATTAATTTTCATGGGACACTAATTTTCATTGATTTTGTAAAGGGTTTTTTCAAAGAATAGTAACCCCCACAAAAGTAGTTGTAACCCTAGGAAAGACATTCATTCAGTATACCTCATGTTTTCTAGAACATGGAATATATGTAACCTTGAAATTTTCTTAAGTACATGATCAATGAAATTTAATGTCAAGGAAAATTATTGAGTTTACAGTATACTTCACATACTTGGCAGGCAAACATTGAATACAATTCAGATCCACTGTCCCCGATGGTCGAGTGGTTTGAAGGTTCGGTTCGGCAGCAGGAGGTCATGGGTTTGATCACAAGCTGCAGCATGCCAAAGGGTAGTTCTAGGACTGGTTGGCCCTGTGTCAGGATAATGTGACTTGGTGTGGTATCATGCCACATGTCTACGGCGTGATACTGCAGTATGGCAGCACTATATCTGTCCTCAAGTTGAAATCGTCTCCAAATGACTGAAATATTGTCGGTGGGACCAACCAACTAACAAACAAACATTTCAGCTCCATTATAATTCTAAGTGCAGGTGGATAGGTGGTCCAGGATTCCTGTTCTCGAAAAATGCGTAAATACGATCTGTCTTGTACTGAAATATCTGCTCAAATTTGAGTTTAAGCTTGAGTATGATATTTGAGCAATGTTCTCAAAAAAAAAAAAAAAAAAAAAAAAAAAAAAAGCTCACTATCAACTTTATTTTTAGTAATAGGAGTGTTCTCAAACATTGTCTCAAGCATAATTGAGTGTGTCATTTGACTTAGCTGAGAAGGTGCTTAAAATATGTTGTGAATATACATCCCTCATTGATCACACTAAGTTGAGCATGATAATCATACTTAAGTCTGTTTATGAGTACGATTTTCAATGTCTTTGAGAACTTGGGGTGGGTCTAGAAACCACATTTAATTAGAACACTTATGCCTATTAACAAGCTCCATCTATACAATAAGGTACATGTATTATGTCAACAAGGTATGGATCATTGGTCAATTGTTAAACCAGATTATACCAATTTTACACACAATGGAGCACATCTGAAATGTTTCATCTGAAGGAGGGGCCTCCGTGGCCGAGAGGATAAAGTCGCTGATTTTAACACTCACTCAGCGCCTCACCGTGTGGGTTCGAATCCCGGCAGGGTCTTTTGGATTTTAATGTGAGGAAGCCTTCCAGTTGGCTTGCGTTAGGTCGGTGGTTCTACCCGGATGCCTCCGTGCATTCGGGGTCTTACTCCACCTGTAATTAGCTGACGTCGCTATATGACTGAAATACTGTTGAAGCGACGGTAAACTCAAAAAGTCAAGATCAGAATGATCTTTGCACTTACCGTGTGTTTTGAATTTATTGACATTATATTGTCATGCTGCCCACATTTCATTCCTAATTTTGTCACGGTTTCAAAATACAGTCCCTGTGTTACATTACCTAACACAAAATCAAATTGGTTTTTGACATCTTTAGAAACAAGCGGTTTCAGCATGCATCCATTTTGGTTTTCAGTCAGTAGGTAAGATTCTTTCCCCTATGTTGAAACATTATCGCTGCATGCAATACATGTACCACACACTGTACTACTCAAAGTTTGCTAAGCACCATCCGCTATTTTCCCGTAGCGTTTCATGCTTAGACAAGCGACTTTAAAGGCATGCTACATTACATTTTACAATGAAACAAATCTTGCTTTTATGCAGAAGTATTGTTTATGTACCAAACTTACTACCAGTTACAAAAAATAAGCCTTTCGGATCCTCAATACTGGGAATTAATCATAATTAGAAAGTGCGAAATTTTGAGAAAACACCTTGAAATTTAAAGTCAGCTAAATTCAGAACTTTGATCTTCAAATATTCCTGTTTTCTAAATGGAATACTTTTAATGATATTTGTGACGATGTTGGCCTGTTCATGTTCATTTTTTTCTGTATTGATCACAAGATTTAACTTCAATTTATAAAATGCCATTTCTTGCAAAAAACACACTTTTGTGAATTTGCCAACTAATGACAGGAATTGGCTAAATCGTTGTAACTCATTTTTGAGTATCTTTTCTATCATTTTGACAAAAACTATGCGTAAAAATGATGGTCAGCTAACGCTTTCCTTTCAGGTACATAGCATTACATTAAGCATGTGTTTTCATGTGACTCTATGGGAAAATAGCCGGTGGTGCTTAGCAAACTTTGAGTAGTATATATACACACAACGACTGTTCTAACTGGTCACTTTAGACTTTGCAAATTTCTGACAAAGCAAGCACTCAAAAATCATTTTGGCTAATCCCATTTGAAAACATTTTATTACGTAAAAGGACTGTCAATATATAGATATGATTTATAGTAAGAATATACTAGCGTTTTTTACAGGACAATCCCCTAAAACGAAAGTCACAAATTCACCGTTAACCCACATTTTAACTTTTTAAGGCAATGAGCTGTAGTAGAATACTGCAATGCTGATCGTAGATGTAGTATTTCCATAACTGTTAACCCTTTCCCTCATATATACTCCTTTTGACGCCCTCAACAGGTATCACATAAAGCCTGATCTGCAGAAAACCACAGTTAAACCTTACCAAATTTAATTACAAAATACTCATTTCCAGACCACTGAGGAGCAGCGAACAGCATAAAACCTGATCAGCCTGCGAGTTACTCGCAGGCTGATCTGGTTTTATGCTGTTCGCATAGGTCTTTTCATGGTTTTCTCTATGAGGGAAAGGGTTAAAGAATGTTCATATTTGTTTACGTTTGATGTATTAAATAGGAATGAGCAAAAAAGAGGCCAAAACATTTGCAGGGTACGATTAAAAAAAGCGAAGAAGAATTTCATTGGGCCCCGCAGGTGTTTAGAAGGCCTTACCATATCCCGTATTGCAATGCCTCTGCATATGTTTCTTCACATATTGCTAATTTATTATTTAATATATCAAATTTTAAATGAAAACGAACATTCCATGACAGGGATGGAAATATAATCTCTCAAATACACTAACTAAATTGATTTTGAGTGCTTGCTTTGTTAGAAACTTGCAAAAACCTCAGTGACCAATAAGAAAAGTTGTTCAGTGTAATGTATCACTTTTATCTACCAGTTTTCTAATATTTCCACCAATTGCTGGAATTGGTCCAGCTGAGTGTCCTACTTCTTCAACAGACTCCTTCCCACATATTCCAGTTTCCATCTTACCGTCTAATGACCGATAAACACGATTGATTTCGACAAAAAATCTCTTTCAAACATGAAAGAGCTCTATGCGAGCGTTTATGTAAGCCCTTCTTCATGTGTTAAACCTTAAACCTTTTTTTTTTCTTCACAGATTGTACATCAGTGGTCAACAACAAAAGAAATTGGCTACCTAAAGTGCCAAAATTCTACAAAACGGATATGTTATTCAGTCCATATATATGTGTATACCATTGTGTAAATGTGTCAAAGTGGTATGCAAATGAATCCAACCCCGTGGATGTCATGTGCCAATACAGTGTACATGCATTTCGACCATTCCTCGTACATTTAGTTACAATCTATAACACTGTTGGCTTGGTTTTTAACGTTCCACTGCCAGTAAGCATTTAATGGCATGATGCCAAGCCCGTTAGAGTAACCTGACGCAGAATCAACCAGCTTTGGAATCACCGTTGTATGATGAGTGCTTAGTGCGTGCCTGTA
This sequence comes from Solen grandis, assembly GCA_021229015.1. Lineage (NCBI taxonomy): Eukaryota > Metazoa > Mollusca > Bivalvia > Adapedonta > Solenidae > Solen > Solen grandis. The sequence continues at coordinate 26,852,844 of CM037777.1, forward strand.
TACCAGTACCATTAAACCGAAACGGTAAAAGTATACTTTTTACTGATATTTTAAATTATTTCTTTGTCTATGTCTGTAACCGTAAATGAGATTGTATTTATATGTTCCTAAAGTCATTATCGGCTACCTCTTTAATAACTCCCTCATAAATTGTAGGGTCAATTTACATATTTACATTTATCGATATATTTTTATAATATATTTAAGAGAATAAAACAGAGGAAGGTAGTTACTGAAAGCCGAACTTATATACTCGTGACAGTTAAAAAGATCAACAATACATGTACGAGACTGTAAAGTCTTTTTATATCGGAGATAAGAACTCAGAGGAATGCATCTTCGACGGTGTTTATTTTCATATATCCAACAGCAAATATGGACATTGAATATGACTATGAAGATACGATAAGGTTATGTATTTCTTTCCGACCCAGCAGCAAGCTCATCTAACGAGGGTGGTGTTCATTATCCTGCTGACCCAGCATCATACTTATTCCATCATGCATGTAGCGAGCATTATGCTTAAATGGTTTGCGCGTTCTGAAGGGTCTTTATTATGTTTAAGCCCGATGCAGCATTATGCTTATTAAATAAAAATGCCGACCCACATGCTGCTCATTGACGAGCATGATGCTCATTGAACAATTTGCATAGGCTAATAACTAGACTAATTAACATAGTCTAATGAAGACAATAATCGTACGTCATACCATGTGAAACAGTTGTTCAATATCATAGCTTTGCTTGGCTATGCGAAATTTAAAATGTTGACCCAAGCAATATTATAATATCACTTAAGGCTAAGATCCATTGCCCTTTAAGTCTTAAAATATATCATCTAACCTCAAAAAGAGTCGCATCCTATTGGGCACTTTGGAGAATTTAAAACCAAACAATCTTGCAGTGTTGCATACCTAAAGAATAATTTAAGTGTCTACGAAAATGCAAAAAGAATAATAGAGATGAACATTTTTTAGGGAATTTTGACTTAACGATAAAACTTTATTCAATCTGTAGCACGCCTTGCTTTTGGGGTACTCCTGCTAAATTCTTTAGTTCCTACGTGTTGCTATAGGTTGCCTCCCATCTGTCGTCTGTTGTCCATGATGTCGGTTATCTGATACGCGATAACTTTAAAACGATTAAATGGTTTATGTACAGGTATCTGACATAATGGCAATAATTTGCGCGTGCTTTCTCGACCAATTGGGTTTATGGTAACGAAAATGCACTCACGGTAGGTGACATGTGTGCTGCAACACCAGTTACTTGTTATTATAAGTATATCACGAATAGGATAGTTAGTAGGCGACATAAATTAATTTCAGTGTCTATCTGTTACGTCTTTTAACATCAGCAATGTGGCATCATTATGATTTCCAATATAAATGTCGTAACTCAAATTTATTTTGATTTATCACTTATTTTTTCAGCACTTTGAATACAAAATCTATCAATCGGCAAAAGATCGCGACTACTTGTTTTTTGTTGTTTTTTTTTTCATGAGATCTTTATGAACCAAATTCTTCTCGGAATTCAAATTCACACAAGAATGTATTTGAATTTCGACCAATCCGAGCATGCCCGAGTTTTTCTAAAAATAATTGCGGAATTATGCGAGATAAGGTGGTATAGAAGACGATGGCTTGAATTGTGTACCTATCCTTTTGTAAATGAATAATCGAATTATTCTATATTTACATGTACATATTTTACAGGGTCTTTAAAACGATAGAAATCATCAATATATTTTTTTATTGTTCAACCAAAGATCAAGGAATCAATTATTGTGAGCATACAACACAAGAAAGTTCCCTCCCGTGAACATATGGTGGGCACTCAAGATCGTAGTTACAATAAGCTTCTACAAAATAGAGTAGGTTTACTTGATGAGCTCTTGCAGTATTTGTCACTGTTTCCGGATGCCCGTCCAGACACACGTACTCTGTAGAGTCGTCATTTCCGGGATATCCCGTGACAAGGTACCCGCTGTACTCTTTCGTCCATCCCTGGTAACACTCGTTCCTTCCCGGAATCATTATGGATGTGCTTTTTTGAATGGAGCACAAGGCGCACGGAGCTTGTCCGCCGTTAATAACACCAGATGAGCCGAAAAAATAGCTTAAATCATGATGTGGTCTAAAGACATATTCAACACCAGTAACAGCTACATGTTCATCTTCTCCTTCTTTGTATTTACCCCAAAGTGGTTGATTTGGCAGACATAGATAACCAGCTCCAGACCCCGAAGAAGTTGCAGCATTATACGAGCCTGCCATATACCCTGAAAATGTATGGATGATATACTTACAACAGCCTTTTTTTTTTATTCATAGACTCAAAGTCAATATTTTCTCATTTATTTTTCAAGAAATTATCTTCCTTTTCGAACAAGAAAATAGAATATGGTTCTTAATGACATTTAATAAATATGTATGCAGCCTGTTTTGAGATACAATAGATTAAGTTATCCCTATCATAAAAAATACAGAACATTATTGATAATTTCCTCGTATCTTTAATTTTGACTTCAGATGACATTTAGAAACGAAGCCAAGAAACCTGAATACACCAGTGCTGTCCCATTTTGAATGCATGAACTCCGACCCCACTGGATGTAGGTTGTAGATGATCCTGAAATTAAATATCTGGATAATTCATATCTTGGAACAAGAGTATGAAATATTCTTAAATTAAATACTGTAATGATATTTAACTCCAAAACCTCAAAAAGACTATAATTATTATGTAGTTTTGACTTAAAATGTAACAGTTGAAAAAAAAAAAAAGAAAAAAAAAAAGACCTTTAACCCAAATGCCCATTGCTCTAATTCTAACACCAAAATTATTTATTACCAAGCTCTCGTGACATTTGCTGGTATTGCTACACCGGTAAAATATTTCTCATATTTTACCAGTAGCTTTGTACTTTAAACTGTTAAAATTATTTGTTTTTCTATAATAAAATTCGGAAAGGAATATTGATATTTTATATGATACAATAATTAAGCATTTCCTTATTCATACTTTCTTTCTTTCAACATTTCGTCTCAGCCACGTGATACATTCTTTGTCTATCTGTCATAGATAAGTGTTATAAAAACGCCAGGGTATCATGGCATGTTTAGCGTGTCTGCAATTCACACATTGCGCAATTAATCGCTAATCGCATTAAACTGGTCACTTGTCTGTCACCCCCGTCCCGGGTAGACGAAACTTTTCTTTGTGAAAAGTTAAAAATTCGAATTTTGGCTTTCAAAGAGGAAAGACCTCTGTTTAGGATTTCCTAACGAAAATCATTAACGAAACTTATTAACGAAACTTATTAACTGATATTTGATATTGATTTTTACTGTGATTTCACGGACATTTATGTGGATAACCATCATCATTATTATTATATACTACTGTGTTTTCACGGACTATATTATTGTTGTTATTTAAATTTGTGGATTGCCACAGAAAGAAAAGAAAAGAAGAAATTAAATCTCATTAATCACAAAAGGACTTATTTGTCATTGTGTGAGAGTTCCTACAGTTCCCCAACATAATTAACCAGATATCGGGGCACAGTCGGACAAACAACAATTAAATCTACAGATTCACAGTATTACTTCACCGACAGGATATTTTAACCTGTTAGCAATATGCCTCAATGGGGGAATAGTACCTGTTTGTCGAAAAGCCTCAAACGAATCAAATACATGTAGTATAAAATTGACACCATGAGAAATGGATGCATCAGAGAAGGTTATTTTGAGGTTTCTAGTTATAAATCGTGTACTTCATGTTTCAACATATGAGTGTGGACATCTACAGAGTCTCTTTTTACATACTCCTACATAAAAATGAATGCAATATACCTTTTTGAATTTCTAATGTCATCTTTTGCTCAAGAGCTGCAAGCTTTGAATTAAGAGCTGCATTTTCTTGCTGTTGAACCATGATTTGCGATTTTTGTCCCGCGATTTCTTGCTGTTGCCTAGTAAGTGTGGTGTTTTGTTCAGAAACGATCTGTTTCAAATTGGCGATCTCCAAGGCAACGTCCTGGTCGCTATGTAACACCAATCTTTTGCCATTGTCACACGAAAATACTTGACCAAAATGCAGAAGAATGAACGCAAATAACCGAAACTGCATCGTCGACACGTAGAAAGCACTTTGTGTTACGAAATTACTAAAAAGGTTATCTTATCTTCAGAAAGGGGGGTTCAGAAAGAATCTAGGATAAAAGTTCACTGATATATCTCTTTGTCTCATCTTACTGTTGTAAGATTCTAATATCGTTTTCTTTCAATGAAAGGAACAGCGTTTTAACCGATATCTTATAAGCTGATTGGGAAACAAGTTTAGATCCTCTCAACGGATTCTGTGTTGTACCGGTATAGGGATTGAAAGACTCAGCGGGGATTGGTTTGCAACATTCAGACCCGTAGTCCATGTCCACTACCAGTGAACTTCGGCGCCTCTCCAGAACTTAAAGAATGAAATACAGTCTATTTAACCTAATCTGAGATATTTTTCATGTAAAAATACGGTTAAAACGATAATACGAAATGTCGATAAATTCGTTTTGGAAATTCATTCTTATCAGTTAATAACACGTGTAATTGTGTTACGTTCATCTTGCGTGCTTACACTATATCATATTAATTGAAATAGTTTATTGTCTAGATATAGATCTTTAATTAAATTAACATATACATGTATTTATGCCATTCAGGGGTTCAAACCAAAAAAGAAGATCGACTAGCATTAGTTTTGTAATTGATAAATTGAATATATCCACATATAGTCGAATAGTTCCACGATCATTCGCCAATAACATAATTATTACTAATTGTAACTAGTCATGACAACTAGTTAAAGATCGTTACGTCCTATAAACTGATCCGCATCATTCTTCTCTACTACAGATTAAAAATTTTACAAAATAACAATCGTAATTATTTAAGAAAATCTAAAACAATCACGCAAAGAAATAAAGCTAAAAATATAAGCAAATACCAACAATTCCTAAATACGTTTTTATCTACATGACATTATACTGTATTATAATGATACCGATAACTACTTTATATCTAATGTGGCAATACACCCTCTACTCAGACTCTCACTCTCTCCATCATTCGATCTTCTCAACTAAGTTATTATAAAATTTTAAAGTAATCATTTAAAATACTAGTCAATCGTATTTTATATATTACTAACAAATCTAAATATATTAACTAAAAAATTATAAGAAAGCTAAAACAAATATGCCAAATGAAAAATTCTAAATGATTTTATGTTTGCGATATATTACAAACATAATTTTACATGTTATATTCAATTTACTCTAACCAATACAAAACCATAATCAGAATATTTTAATTGCAATTAATTACATTTCCACATTGCTTGCAAAGGGAGTTAAAAGTAATTCCATTTGAACATATAGTTATATCTATTTTCCATGATATTGACTTTATACAGCATTATATTACATATATCTATCTTATGATTTTCGATGAGATACTGAATTTATCAGTGAGATATAATTTATATATGTTTGCTGTTTGAGACAGTATTACAAAACAACATACATGCATTATATTCCATTTACTCTAACCTACAAAAATCGTTTTGAATATTTCTTATTGCATTTAAAATCCTATCGTGCTTGATATTTCTCATATCAAATGTATAGTCCGTCGAGAAGGGTAAAAAGAGAATTTTGGTTCCCGTTCTGTACATTGAAATATATAGCAAAGTAAAACGTAAAACGGATAAAGATTTCCATAACGTCACGGTTACGTCATATAATTCAACGTAATTTGGCGCCATTCTTTGTAAAATCTGACTTGTTTAATAAAAAAAAAATAAAAAAAAAAAAAAAAAAAATAAAAAAAAAACCTATAGAAATCAACATAAGATAAAAAGAAACTTTTGTTTATTTTGAGTGAACATGGAATATATCTTATCTCGAAGCAATAAAATGTTTACATTTTTACTCGCGTTACGCGTCCTGGTGGTGTAGTGGTTAGCATACTGGACCGGTAATCCTGATACCCGGGTCCGATCCACGGATGCGCCTGGCCTAATTTTCGTGTAGCTTTTCTATATAATTATAATTTTCCGCTCAAAGTTTTATTCCACATTTAAACACTTAACAACTTTTCTAACTCCACATTTTTGTTTTTAAATAACTTTATTTTATGTAATACAATTATGAACCTTCATGTTTAAAATAAAAATGTTGACCCACTAATTCCCATAATAAAATCAGCCACATGACAATCCGTTTATGAGATCCAAGATGCATACATTTCGTAATGTCTGTGTTTACAGTGTTTGAAATGCTTCATAACCGGTACATTTGGATTGGTAAATTGTTTACATGTAGTGAAATCATAAATTTGAAACTGTTATTCAAATTTAAGACACAATGTTGCGCACGACAATAGCAGAACGTGGACCAGCTGTTGGTATAGTACAAAGTGGCATTTCTGTTAGGCAGGTAAAACATCTATATTTTTTTTATTTCAAGTGTTTCATCATCGTTTAGAACATGTTGTGGAGCCTTGTCATACCGAGTTGAGTCTTATTGCGAGTGCTGCTCCAAGTGTCCCGACTGTAATCTAATCGAACATCTCTGGGACGAACTTAGTCATAGTGGTACTAGGCTACAACGGCAACCCAAAACTTTGCGACTCGAGCATGCATTTATACATGGAACTACATTGGTTCATTGCATTTACGGTGTCATCAGCGCACAAGGGGATCACAACCATTATTGGCGAAAACATTTTTGATATCGGAGTTTTGGTGTGCCATATTGATTTAGCTGTGGTACATTGAGTTTGCTTTCGATTGTTGTTATTGTTATATTAAAGTAGAATAAAATGGTTATTTAAAATTGCGTGACATTTTCATATTGATATATATGCACATTTGGTCGAAAAAATTAATAAAACGCCAAGTTGTTAAGTGTATATATAAGAGAAGTATTTTGATAAAACAACTATATATTTATCAAAGAAACTGTAATTCTATTCGAATACATGTACTTTATTGATAGTTCGTGAATATGAAACATACATTTCAGCTAGTTTCCATCTTAACGAACAATTATGCGTAACCTTTTTCCTAAATTATAGGCATTTTCTACATATTGTTTGTTATATAACAGTACCGCGGAATTAAATAAGATCTTTCAGTACAGATAGTGACTTACGTTTCCACAAATATTTACTTCTACAAAATTTTTCGTTTCAAAAATACTCTTTTTTTTCATTTAACAATGGAGCCTACACAAAAAACTTTCCTAATTTATCAATCAACATACATTTACAGCCTATGTTTACTTATGTTTGGGATCCAGGTTTTTAGACTACTGTCCATTTATGGATACATGTTGGTAGATTAATACAATGATATGTATCAGATTAATATTGATAATAAAATAACCTCGATCCCTTGACAAATTTAATACCATATTTTCAATGTAAGTTACTCTTCTCATTGTACTTTTTTTCATTTCAACCAAAGATAAAATTTCATTTTCATATAATTTTCAACACCCATCTAGATCTATTAGTTGACAGTTCAACTAGGCATGCCGCCGAACGTATTTCTTGTTAATTGCTATGATAGCAGTCCTGGAACTGCTATATGCAGATAGATATTTGTGTAGGTTGTCCCATCAATCAGTCGTTTGGCGGGACATGCAAAGGTAGAGCACCAAACCGAAAGTAGCACGCTTTCCAAAATTACGGGTACACAAATGTGGAATAATGTATAGAGAGATTACCACTAATATTCTAGAAGAACAACTAAACGAATACTTTTATCAATTTTAATTCGTCAATTGTGGAATATTTCTCATCTTAACAAAACGTCATGATGTTAACAATCAACGTGTAGTCGTGATATGCACTATTTTGAACACACAACACAAGAAAGTTCTCTTCCATGATAATATGGTGGGCACTCTAAGTCAAAGCCACAGTAAGCTTCTACAAAGTAAAGTTGGTTTTGGCCATGCACTCCGACCGAACCTACAACTGTTTCCGGTTGACTATCCAGACACACGTGTTGTGTGGAATCGTCAAATCCGGGATATCCCGTGACAAGGTACCCGCTGTACTCCTTCGTCCATCCTCGGTAACATTCGTTCCTTCCCGGAATCATGATGGCCGTGCTTCGCGGGATGGAACATACAGAACACGGGGCTTGACCGCCACGGTTGACATTTGATGATCCAAAATAAGAGTTAAGGTCATGGTGTGTGTAAAAAGAATATTCGACACTTGTAACCGCTATAGTATTGTCCATTTTGTCCGTGAAATAACTCCAAAGCGGTTGACTTGGTAGACACAGATAATCGGCCCCAGAACCGCAAGAGGTCTGGGGTTATACGTTCCGGCCATATAACCTGGATTTGGCATAACGATTTGCATTTGATATTTCAATAACCAGGCAGTTAGAGAGTCTGTTACTGAACACAGGTTCGATCCCAAAAGACGACACACCACTGTTTTTAAATTTGATATTGGTATAAGAATACTTTTTGGGTAACCCGGTACCAGCGTAATACAGCAGCGAGGAATCTCAAATTAGCTGTCCCATGCAGACAAATCCAAATGAATCTCTACCTAACCAGATACACATTAATTCAAACAAACAAAAACAAATTCTAACATGAAACGCATATACAGATTCCTTTATAAACATCTACGTAAATTAAATTACAAAAACCTGAATACACCAGATCAGTTCCATTACTAGTGCATGAACTCCGACCCCAACGGATGTATGTCGTCATAGAATCTGGAATAATTTTGTTTACTCTCAGTAACTGGTAGATGAACAATAACATATTAAGTTTATATAATTATTCAGTAATGAGAACAAACGATATTATGAAACGGACATTAAAAATTATTCACAGTTTCAAATATTCTTGTTTGACACATCTAAATGGTTTTTAAAGTTATTTTCGTAAACTGTAAATCTTAAAGAAACAAAACAACTAATTACACAATTAACCTCTATTGTCATCATATGTCGAAATCTTCGTTTTAAGAGCTGTAATTTCTTGTTCCTGACTTGCTATTTTGCTTTTCTGTACTTCGATATCATGCTGCTGACCAGCAACGATCTGTTTCAGATTAGCAATCTCCAAGGCAACATCCTGGTCGCTATGCAACACCAGTCTTTTGCCGCTGTTACTACAAAACACTAGACCCCAGTAAAAGGACAGACGCACCAAAAGCAACACTTCCATTATTGAAATGAAACGTGATGTTACATGTATGCGTGTTATCTTGTCCTATGCGAGGGAGATTAAGAAAGTACGCTGTTTGTCCTATAAGTTCGTGCGTTTGGGCTTAGCTGGACCTAAATTAGTTGCAGGTTTAGGGTCGGTCCGGACTAGGGGGGTCCGGGACGTGTTTTCTAGGATTCGCTTAGGAATGTTGTCCGGAATATCTTTGGCTAAAAATTTCAATAATATCGCACGTATATTAAGTAACCTATTTTTATTTACAAGCTTTACATGAAAGACATGTTTCTATATGTTATCTTGAGACAAATGTCCAAATTAATGGTGTCAGGAGGGCGTACCATGTGACACCAAACATACAGTGAACCACTTTCAAAACGCACTTCTGGTATTAGTTAATGTAAAATCATTTTACGTGAGTCAATTTTACAACAAACATTAATACATTGTGTGATAGGCAGAAAGTCAATGACGAGCGTTGCCACCAGTAGCGACAATGCAGTCCATACATCTATGCCACATGGACAAAACCAAATTTGCAAAATGCTGTTGTGGAATACGTTGTGGAAGAAAATTTCTACATGAAATAGCAATGTATGAATTCTTGCTGTTGTCAAATTAAATTTGACTCTCGTAATAAACGTTTATGTAAATTAATACCAGAGGTGCGTTTTTAAAACGGTTGGGTGTAGTATAAAAAGTAAATTACGATACAAACTTATTTTGTTGCAGTTACGAAATTAAATTTCAACATATACACTGTAAAATATAAAGCCAGGCGGTTCTTTTTTCGGCAGTCAAAAATATCAACAACTTGTTCTGCATTAATTGTTCGTTCTTGGTAGATATTAAAGATAACCTAGTCCAGACTGCATTTTCGGTGCTTCATAGTGCTGCGGAAGTAGGTCTTAATCCTACTCATCGTGGAGAAAGATCACTCCGCCGTGGTTGATGTCACAGGTATGCATAGCAGGATCAAAAGTGTCGTACCCAGAGATATATTCAAACCGAGACAGTCTAAGGTGTTGGGACATGCTCCCCCGAGAACATATTTTCCCTTGCGTCCTAGAGCAAATGCCGTCCGTGTTTAAGTGCCATAAAGTTCGTATTATAGGCACAATATATTATATAGAAAAAAAAAAACAACAACAAACAAACATGGATCTTCACACTGTTAGAGGGCCGGGGGTAAGAGCCCCGCCTACCGAAAATGTCTCTGTATGTGCGAGAAGGTTGGCAGTTTCTTACAGAGGATGGCGGTCTAGTACTGGTCCTTCCCAGAAAAAAAAAGTTAGGTAAACTGTCTGTCTAAGGCGGTTAAAAAAGTTACTTGTTTCCACTAACCCGACCGACCCTATTTTGTTTGTACCTACCCTAAACTTTTTTCGTAGCATTCGGGCTATTACGGTTGCAAAACGTTATTTTTCGCCAGTTCCTCTAAATAAAGTAAATACATGTATTTGAAAAAAAAAAAAGTTAAATATAAAAAAAAAACTTTAGCCGACCTATCGATCCTATTTTTTTCAGAGATGTTAGTGGAAACAAACAACTGGATAATTGCTAAAAAATGGAAGCAAACTATTACTAAAATGTACTAGTTTTGGGTTTTAGGATCTTTGGACATGCTTGCCAGGAAAATGATTATATTGGTTTTCAACTACGTTTCTAGTTAATGCAAGCTTATTAAGCTAGAAAACACTGATTTCAGAAATATCTACACATAATATGTTTTCAAAATATTTTCCTTCTGTTAGCTCAAACTCTCCCCAAATAAGTTCTCATGTTCGAGAGAATACCACAACCGCAGAATATCAATGTGATCTATTGTAATGTTTTCACGGACAGCCATTAAAGCCAAACCATTAAGTCGAGAGCCTATCATGGCTGATTTTGTCCAAGTTTAGAGTCTTCTTAATACGGAAGAACCGAGGGGACATGGTGTTTTTCTTAGTTATTATGTCGTGGCCACGAGATAGTAACTAAGAAAAGAAAAATAAATATCGCTATCTCGCGGCCACGAGATATAACTAAGAAAAAAAAAACGAATATTAACTCGTAGCCACGAGATATAACTAAAAAGAAGAAAAAAGGTTCTCGCTAACTCATGGCCACGAGTTAGTAACTAAGAAAAAAAAAACAGTTCTCGCTATGCAGTTTTTTTGTAGGGACGATAACATATTAAGTATATGAAGTTGAAGCTGTTATATTTCTTTAGAGTAAGCCATTTAAATACATTCATTGAAACATACGAAATAGGTACACTTTATTTCACATGACATTAAATGTATCTTTTCATCGACTCCGCATTTGGTATCAATATATTTTCCGCTCAAAAAGATACTGTATTCTCATTTCAATGACTCGCTCTTTCACTACAATGTACCAAAACATATCAAGAAAACCTGCCATACAGTTGTGGTACAGAGGAATCTTAACTTTTATTGTGGCGCCATTTTGTTGACCAGTGAAAATTTACGTAACGTATTATTATCCATTTTGCAATGATCATAATATAAAGGAGATCCATGTTTTTAAAAACTCCTTATTTTGAGACCTGGGCCTAAGTTTTTGAAAAGTGTATGATCTCAAATAAATGCCTTTTGATTTTAGCATAACAATTTTACTGAAGCACAGTTGTTATCTTTGAGAACATCGGGCCAGGATTCCAAAGTTTGGGGAAAATAGTTTTGCTTTTCTCAGGACTTCTTACATTCCTTATGGGAGTAGTCTGAATGTTGACGGGTTAAGAACTCCAGTTGTTGTTTTATTTTATCCTTGTGAGAACACTGAATGATATAAAACACTCTCCACCCTTGTAACCAAAGGGTTCATTAAAAAATAAAAGATATTCAAATTATATTGGTTATACACTAAGCTTGAGAGGTTCATGCCAAATTTATTTCAGAAAGAAATAATACACTTAAATTAGCGAAAGTCTAAGTTCATATTTTTTTTAACTTAGAATATGAAACTGGCTTGTTTCATAAACACATGAAAATATCATTTAAAAACAAAGATTTTGGCGAACAGCAACAACAACAACTACTAAAAAATAGCCTCCGACAGAGATGTATATAACTAGTCAAACTTGTCCTCCTCCTACTACTGACCATTCTCTGAAGTATATTCTCTTTTTAGGGATTATAAAAACATTTTAATTTATGACGTGCGTTTTATTAGCAAGCTCATATGCCAACTATTGTGAGCACACAACACAAGCAAGTTCCCTGCCGTCTATATACGGTGGACATTCAAGATCAAATCCACATTTAGCCTCTACAAAAAACATGTAGTTCGCCCCATTCGTTGCTGCGGTATTTATCACTGTTTCCGGTTGTTTATCAAGACACACGTGTTGTGTGGAATCGTCATATCCGGGGTATCCCGTGACAAGGTACCCGCTGTATTCCTTCTTCCATCCTCGGTAACACTCGTTCCTTCCCGGAATCATGATGGACGTGCTTCGAGGGACAGAGCACACAGCACATGGAGCCTGTCCGCCGCTTTTGATATTTGAATCAAAGAAGGAGTTCAAGTCAGTATGTGGGTAAAAGCTATACTCAACACCAGTAACAGTTATACCATTGTCCATGTGATCGGTGAAATAATCCCAAAGCGGTTGACTTGGAAGACACAGATAGTCAGCTCCAGCACCCGAAGATGACTTGATATTGTATGATCCTGCCATAAATCCTGAGAAAGAAGATGGATAACACAAATTTATACTATGATTCACAGAAAAAAATGTGCTCGATGCCACGACACTAAATCCTTACCACACACACATATACACTGGCAGACAGACTCGCACACTTGACCTAGTTACATGATTTATTAATATAAACGAAGAAAAACGCAAACAAAATATTTGCTGATACGAGTCAAACAACCATTCTTCTTGCTGAAAATACCCATGTCACTGCAGTGTCCCCCCTATCATTCTGACAAAGTTACGTCCGGAGCGGCAGATTTATCAAGAAAAAAAAACACAACTAATTAACTAAACAAAAATATCCCCCCCCCCCAAAAAAAAAAAAAACAACACACACACACAAAAAACAAAAAACAAACAAAAAACAGCAAAACAATATTATGGGACCGGAAGTTCACTGACTTAATAAGGAACTTTTTTTTCAGATTGCTAAACCACTTTCTAGTGTGCTCAGCGCTGTAAACTAAACTTGGAAATCGATGACTATTGCGAACGTTTTGTCTAATTAATTTTAAAATGAGAAAATACCGGAATTTACTTTCGTATAAAGTTTGTAAATATCTCGCCCCACATGGTTGATGAAAATTCGAGAGTTACAGTATGTTGTGAGAATTGTGGGTTTTGACGTTATATGGTTATTTTCACTGAGGAGACTTTTATAATATTTTTTGTTTTTATTTTCGTTACCAATCTTGTAATGTATAATAAGGGTATGCAAAGTGTATGGGGATTGAAAGGTTGGCATCTAATCTCCAGGACCACGCAGGAGATCTCACACAGATTGGATGCGGAGCCATTCCACTGCGTCGGACTTTGCTTGGCGTCGTGTACAGATCTGTCGTTCTGTTTGTCAATTTTCCTTTTCTTTATATTCTATTCGTTTACCTTAAATTACTTTTTTGGCACAAAGGAATCTATATATAATTCACCATATAATTATCAATGTGTACGGTTTAAAATTGCAATATATATCCCCACCTTGCTCTATGATTCAGCAAAAGGGAAAACTACTTACAAAATATGATCATTTAAATAATAAAAAAAAAGACGTCAGAAATACAGTTCATGTTTTAAAAGGTTAATTTCATTTTCAGTCCTTGTAGCCATAATGCTCTCTGAAAGGACACTGTGTTCAAAAGCCCATATAAAACAGGAGAAAAAGAAAAATTGAACCTGAATACACCAATGTTGTCCCATTATTGGTGCATGAGCTTCGACCCCACTGGATGTAAGTAGTTTTGGAATCTGGAATAAAATATAAAAACTTATACAACTTGGAAATTACAACGTATAATATCTCACATGTATTCAGTTTGATTTTCGAACGTCCAAAATGGGAATCCTATACTGAACGCTGGTATTATTTAAACACACACACACACACTGAGTGGTGAAAGGGGTTGATACTATTAATTGTAAGTTTCTGTAATGCACATAATTTTGTCGTAAAGATACAATCAAGTCCAATAATTTACCACTTGCACTTTCCAATACGGCAACCTTTGCTCTCAGATCTGCATTTTCTTGTTGGTGCTTGGTCAGCGTTGCATTAAGATCGGAAACAATTTGTCTTAAATTGGCAATTTCTAAGGCTAAATCGATATCGCTATGCAGCACTAGCCTTTTGTCACTGTTTCCACAGAAGACGAAACCATATGGAAAGAAAAATAACATAAGCAATAGCAATTCCATTGTTGGCACAAAATCTTAAAGTGTGTCGATGCTATCTTTACATTGAAGACTGGTTCAAGTATCGTCTCGAAGAATCGCCCCAGTCAGTGGGCGTATTAGTTATGATTTACTGTTAGCCAAACTTTTTCTCAGGTGTTGTCACGTGGGCCATGCGGTCCAAGACAGAGGACGGGCTGTCTTTATCACGAGGAACTTATTAGGTTACAAATTGCATAGGATATGAGATGATCTGAGGCACAGAGGCTTGGCATGAAAATCGGCCATACGACGTACAATTTATCAACACTGACGTAGATAAGGGACAATTAAGGATCGGTAAATACTCGTAAATTCGTTAAAAATAACGCTTGTACTTGGCACTTAGCATAAACAGGTAAGAGACGTTCTATGACTGGTAGGCCCAGTGTCATTGGATGCAGTACCCTGCCAGCAGCACTATATCAGTCTCATGCAGACAAAAAAAAAAGAAAAAAAAAAAGAAAGAAAAAGAAAGAAAAAAAATGTGATAATTGAAAAATGGACACTCATACACAGCAAAGATGGTCCATGCATTACTTAATTTTGAGCAACTCAACTGTTTAAAATGACAACTTGTCTTTTTCTTAGCCTCCGTCCATCGCGGATTTTGTTGATGGCAGAGAATGACCGGTACGAATGCAGGGAGCCTGCCGATAGATGATTATGCACTGTGATGTAAGCTATGAATAATATTACTCCATCTTATATATGTAACCTTATCCCGGCTAATGTCGATGATGTAACTGATTATCCGTTGAGGAACAGCAACAACATAAGTGCTCTGCATAGTAGGCCTGATTTTTTTTAAATCATGTATACCTTCATCTGTTAGTTTATGGAACTCAGTTGATATCTACACTAGGCAAAGCCCAAATTTTCAAGGTATTAAAAATGCTTTAAATCATTCAAAGTACTAAAAAAACAATAATAAAAAACATTAACAAACAAACAACGTTCCTCGTTTTTATACACAAGGGAATATGTATTTATATGTTATTCATTGTAGAGTTAGATATAATTGTTGTGACCTAGCTATGCGAGGGTCTTTATAGCAATCATCTTCGTAATGACCCACTTTGTCAATGTGGAGAAACTGAATATGCTTCTCATTATTTTTTTTCCATTGTATTTTATATAGATCACAACGAATTGTATTATTTAATAAAATAAGCAATTTTCTTCGATTAAACAAAAGATTATTTTATTTATATTATTGGGGTCGTTATTTAAATAATGACTAAAACAATCATATTTTTTTTCAATCAATTCATGAACTTATAAAAGAAACTAAAAGATTACGGTAAATGTAAGTTGATAATCAGACTGAATAATCTGTACGTGTATAATTATGGCGAAATAACCCAGTACTTCATATCCTTAGTTCTTGACGTGCAGCTTTTTACCATAATTAGTAATTCTTTCTGCTTTCCTTTTTGTCATTGGATAGATAATCATTATGACTTTGATGCATTTTTTCTCTATTTTCTTGCTCTCTTTACGCCCCCTTCGTTTCCAGTTCTTTCTTTTCGGAGTCTCCTTCTAATAAGTCTATCTTTTGTTCGATGTGTGTGTGTGTGTGCCCCCCCCCCCCCCCCCATCAAAAAAATGTAACCATAAACCAAATAAGGCACATCACTCAATAGTTATTTCAATTGTTTAATTGTACGATGTATTATCGTGTTTTGTTTTTTTACTTTGCTTGAACTTCTTTATTTTTCTTCATGGATTTGATTAATTTTTGTGTTTATGTTTGTTTCTTTCAATTTAACTACTTTTTTCCTTCTCTCTTTTTTCTGATTTGATTGTGGACCCCTTTTTTCTCAGTTGTATTCAACATGTGTAACTTTTCTTCTATTCTCATTCACGTCATTTAATTCTATTTTCAAATTCAGCTGCAGTGTTTTCGGTTTCTCATTCATGATAATAGTTTTCTAATGATTTACTGTGAATTACAGGGGTCTACATAGAACACGTTCTTTAACTTGTTCAAAATTATGTTAAATGCAAAAATAAAATATGTTATGAAGTATAACTATGACCCCCACCCCCCATAAATAGAATTAAAAAATAAAGTTCGAAGTGGCGCTCGCTGAGTTCCGTTTAGCTATTTCACCTCCACGCAACAAGTTATTCTTACGATACCACCGCTTTCGAGGGGAAATAACTCTTAATGTACTATAAAATGTCAACAGAAGAAATCTTTAAGAAGGGGATATAAACTGAATCAGATATGAATCGATCGACGATTTTTTTAAAGCATCGTGGAAAGTTGATACATATTTTCAGGTCCAATTTCATCAGTACTAAACGTTCAGTAAATGGTAACTACATTTTTTTTCATTCATGGATCTTCCCAAGGTTATCCTACAACTAACGGTATTTCGTCATCAATCTTCTTCGGACCTTCTTCTTATTCCGTTTACTACCCACATTCAATATACTGGCAACCATTTCCGAACTAAATCTATTTTCGTCAGTAACAATTCCTCTATTTAATTTTTGATTATGGCTCTGAAACCTGCAGAGATACACTCTGAAAAATAACAAATATTGGGTGTGCATTGTCATTAACAGGAGGAGCGTCATTATTGTTCTTGTCTAACATATCAAGTGACAGCTTTTTTTCTCTTGACGGCACATTTGATAGGCAATGTAATAATTCTTATTTTTGGTGTGTACTGCACGAGTGCAAATTGGCAAGGGGGCCGCCGTGGCAGAGCGGTTACAGTCATGGACCACAAATCTCTCTGCCCCTCACCGCTGTGGGTTCGAATCCCGGTAGAGACTTTGGATTGTCATGTGAGGAAGCCCTCCAGCTGGCTTGCGGTAGGTCGGTGGTTCTACCCGGGTACCTCTGTGTACTCGGGGTCTTCCTCCACCTGTAATTAGCTGGAGGTCGCTATATGATTGAAATACTATCGCAGCGACACTAAAACCCAATACAACACAACAACAAATTGACAAAGATTGAAGAACTCATTTTGAAAGTTTGTATCAGATTGGTCAAGAGGCCATTACATAGCTAATGAAATACTGTGAGGCTCCTGTAACGTTTCAGCCGTATTACCGGTAATTGGGAATCCTGCAAATAGTGAAAAATTGGAGCCACTTTTTTTTTTACAAGCCAGGAAACAAGAACCCAACACTTTTTTTATCTTACTATTTGGCTTTAAAAAGGGTTTGTGTTTTTAAATGTGTTTTCTTCAGTTATTGTTTTCTATAATCTGTTATATTAAGATACTGCAGAATAATCAATAATTAAAAAAAAACTTAAACATATTGCAAATATTTCTTCCTTTCCAGTAATAGATGACAGTCTAAGTCCCCTTGGTGCCTACTTGGCCCGCTGTGAGACGGGAGAGTTGCGTGAAGATGAGTACCAGAAGATGATCATATCCTCCCTCGACAGACTACATGCTGACCTAACAGAGTACAAACCTCCACCTAAACAGAACATCATCTTAGAAAAGGTACATTATAAGGATTGAAATACTTTAATAGCTACCCTTTATGGCACTTTTGAAGTCTTTTATGTGTTGAATGGTTAAGATATGTGGTTATGCTATTTTTGTAGGTGTTTGAAATAATCTGCTATTCTTCTTGATTAAAGAAAAATATATTTTAATAAAATATGTGACAGTTTAGATCATATTTATTTAGCTTAATGGCCTGGCACAAAGTAATAAATATTAAGATTTATATGATTTTTCTTATGTGGCAAGACCCTGTGGTTACACCATTGTATTGTCAGCACAATTAGACTTCAAAGCATTTCTCAGCCTGACAGAATTACCTGGTACCTTCTTTTTTTTTCTTCAACAATTTTTAGCTCACCTGAGCACTTGTGTCCACTTTTTGTCCGTCGTTTGTTGTCAACAATTGCTTGTGAACCCCCTAGAGGCCACATTTTTGGGCCAATCTTTATGAAAATTTGTCAGAATGTTTCTCTACACAATATCTCAAATGAGTTCAAAAATGGGTCATGTGGGGTCAAAAACAAGGTTATTAGGTCAAATCTTAGAAAATTAAAAAAAACAACAACTTGTGAACACTGTAGAGGCCATAGAGGCCCAATCTTCATAATATTTTGTCAGGATGTTTGTCTGCATGATATCTCTAATGAGTTTGAAATTGGGTCACGTAAGCTCAAAAATTTGTCCACCAGGTCAAAACTAAAAAAAACCTTTTGAATACTCTAGAGGCCACAGTTTTAGCCCAATCTTCATATAATTTGGTCAGGATATTTGTGTACATCAACTCTTGGATGAGTTTGAACATGGGTCACATGAGTAAAAAAGTAGGTCACCTGGGTAAATCTTAGTAAAACCTTATTACCACTCTAGAAACCGCATTTTTTGGCCTAACCTTCATGTAACTTGGTCAGAATGTTTGTTTACATCAAATCTTGGATGAGTTTAAAACTGGGTCACATGGGGTCAAAAAGTAGGTCACCAGTGCAAATTGTAGAAAAACCTTTTGAACACTCTAAAATCTACATTTTTTCCCAGTCTTCATTAAACTTGATAAGAATATGACTGTATAAATTCCCAGATGAGTGCAAATTTATGTAGGATCAAAATCTAGGTCATTTTGTCAAATGTTAGAAAACATTTCAAACATTTTAGATGCCACATATTTTGTTATCATGCCTAACTCAGCAATCTTACTCAGGTGAGCGACACAGGGCCATCTTGGCCCTCTTTTTTAATCTTATGCTAGTCCCTCCTGATTGTTCCTGGTTTGTTCCAGTAATTTGTGCACGGGAAGGTCATGAACAATGCTTTAATTTGTCCCCAATGAGGAATGAACATGCAGCCTTCAGATTCCTAGTCAACAAGAACTAGCAAATTTTTAAAAACATATTTCTGATAATGTCAGTTGTGAAACAAGTCCTTACAATTTATACTTATCATTTTCAGTGTTTTCTGGTTTTGACTTCCTGCCTTGAAATGCCATGTGAAATTCTTGTCTGTATTTTTATTGGAACCCTCATCTTCAGATCCAAAGTCTACTACATGTACATGATATTGTTCCTACCTATGAAAGTAGTAATCATGTTTGACAATGACTTTCAGGCATCTTGACAGAACATTTGCTTCAAAATTTGGGAGTTCTATCTGAAAATTAGGAGTCCCTGAAAATGATTAAAGGTCTAAGATGTATCATGCAAAATATGAAACTCAGGAGCATGCACATTTAGACTAGACTGCTTTATTTTATTCATTTTGTCTTAAACAAATGTTTGCAACAAATGTTGTTGTTCAATTTGCTTTTAATCAGAAGAGTAAATGTCTTGATACAACACCTGGCATGTGAATTCTGGAGTCCCTTCCCAATGTTTGATTTCTTTTTTGATCCTTGGACACTGTTAGTGTCAACCATTGAGTGTTGCTTATTTATAATAAAACCAGACCAGCCTGTGTGTTTTCTCTTAAACTAATCTGATCATCAAGTAGCAATGTGTACAGTAATGAGGTGAAGAGAGCAGTACTGTTAAGAAAGGACCATTCCTCAGTGAGGAAAAAATCTTTTTTTTATTTTGCAATTTTTTTTGATACAGTATATCTCTTTTGAAGACAAATTTTAGAAAAGTTTTGTATAATATTAAGATATAAAAACTGGAAAAAATGGAAATGACTCAAAATTGATAATCACACAGGTGATATCAGGATAGATGTTTTTATAATGTGTGTTTTACAATTCCTTCACGCATTTTCTGTATTTTGTTTATAAGTAATACTTGGTCCTTTTCTGAAGTGCTGGCAAGTCCTTTAGAGTAAAGCATTTTTCTTTTGCAATTTGTATGATGAGTGTACATATTTTACAGTTAATGGGACCCAGAAAAGTGGAAGCACCCAAAGGATTATATCTGTATGGGAGTGTGGGTGAGTCTTGATATTTATCTTTCTCTTTTTTTTTTCTTTATAAAATTATGTTGGTTGAGAAACAGGCTTTTATGTTGATTTGTAAACAAAATCTTTCAACTTATTCTTATCCTTAATTAAAGTTTCAGGGTTGGACCAGTACTTTGTACATGTACCTGTGAAATCATGTAATATGCTTGGACCCCCCCCCCCCCCCCCCCCCCAGCTCCCAATTGGGGTTCAATCACAAAACCTCTTACACTTTATCAAAATGTTAATAACATTTGAAACTATTATAAAGTGATTTTTTGTCTTTTTAAGTCACATCCCATCCCGTTTCGCAAAATCGCCAATTATCACTCAGTGCTATTGAGTTAGGCAGTTTTAGTTCGGATATTCTTCAACTTCAGTGAAAGCTTTAAGTTCTTAAATACTATGTATCAATTTGATCAGATAACGTTTATACTTGGATATTTAACTATTGGATATATTTTCAGATTTAATTCATTATTTAAATGTATTTAATTAACATTGATCGCAAAACTTGAATAGCAATATGGTGACTGTACAAAGGTTTATGTATAGCTTTAAGATTCATGTTTTTCCTTGATAAATGCAAGTTTTGCTGAAATATTGGTAAAGAGGGATTTAATTATTTATTTTCAAGTTTTTACAACTCCAATAAATCCCTTTAGATGATGCATATAGTATGTGGTCATTATTGTGGACCTATAGATAACCTGCAAGCCTGATAATTGATTGATGTTTGCAGGTTGTGGGAAGACGATGCTGATGGATCTATTTTACAACCAGTGTAAAGTAAGACGCAAACAGCGTGTACATTTCCACAAGTTCATGTTAGATGTACACCAAAGTAAGTTGTTTGTTTTTTTTTAATTTTTTTTTTTTTATTAATTTTTAGCTTGTGTCATTGCCCCCCCCCCCCCCCCGGACTTTCTTACATTACATGCATAATAGCCAAATCCCAGGGGCGGGGTCATCCCCCCGGTACCCCCCTCTGGATCTTCCTCTGCATAACTAATAACTAAAGTACCTGTATGTTCTCATACAATTTAAACTAATTAGGGGTGGAATACTTCAGAACGCAGTTGTCTATGCTTTATACTCTAATTTATATTTCACTTTAACTTTCATTCATTAAGCCTTATTTTCCATCTATTTCATGTACCCAGTCTCTGAAATGAAATGAAGATTTTGTATGAAAAAACCCATACTCTTACATATGGAAAGTCATAACTATCTTAAACCATTTTTTGTTACAATTTAAATCATTACAATGTATCCATCTGAAGTAGCATGGTATGATTTCATAGACATTGTATTAAATGAAGATACTTTATATGATTCCACTCATAACATATAGGTACCTTATATAGCCATGGATTTCCATACTTAAACATGTATACTGTTTTATAAAAGTTGCTGCAAGCTTTGCAGTACAAGATTACAAACAAGCCTGGTGACCATTTTACCAGCCTCTCCCTGGCAGACTTGTGCAATTTTTTTCACCAGTAATCATATTTTTGAGTATTGTATATTTCAGAAATACACAAATGGAAGAAAGCACTTCCAGTAGAGCGCAATGTAAAGAAAACACAATCATATGACCCTATACTACCTGTGGCAGAAGGCATTAGTGCAGAAACATGGCTCCTGTGTTTTGATGAATTTCAGGTAATCTCAATTTGTTAATTACAAAATGAAAAAGACTGATGTCCTAGTTTCACAAGCATCTTATTTCAGTCTGTGTTCAGCCATTTTTATTGTCCTTAAAACATCAGATTATTTATTTCTGTTTGATGATAAGATGGAATTTGATAGAATTTCTTTTAAAGACATCTTTCTGCAGACTTAAGATGAATTATAAAAATGTTCATGTTTGGTGACCAGGTGACAGATATAGCAGATGCAATGATCCTTAAGCGACTGTTCACTGAGCTGTATAACAATGGTGTTGTTGTCGTGGCAACCTCAAACAGAGCTCCAGATGGTATGATTCAATTTTTGTCCTTTTCCATTTATAAGAATAATTTCTGGCTTTGTTTCCTTTTCATGATAATAAAATATTAAAATAAGTATTTTAAAAGTTTGCCTTAATGTTTCATGTAACTTGTTTAATGATGCCTTGCAAAGTTTCACCCATATTCTTGAGTAAAAAATGGTCTTTACATGTAACATCCAGTCCTAGGAATTTGACATGTCATAAAATATCTCACCTTCAGATATCATTCAATTTGTCTTTAATCCCATATCTTAAGATAAATATAATGCTTTAAGAAACTTTATTTGATAATTTTGTCAGTTAATAATGTCATATATGACACATACATTATGTTTTCTCCTGGGGGTATATAGCACAAGGGAAGTGCTTGCTGTAAATGCTTGTTGGCACTTTTTTGGCTAAAGCAAACAACCTCATTCAGTGAAGTGTTTTAAAGATGGTGTCTAACATTGATAACTATGTAACAAACAGCATTTAAGAGTTCCAAGCATTTACCTGGCACATGAAACTTCCAAACAAATGTTTATGAACAAATGGATAATATCCATTTAAAAAGTGAACACCAACACTCATGTAAGCTGTGTTTATTTACCATGGTCACCATATCACAGTGTGGGAAGCAGCTTTGCAGCATTTAAAAGCAATTTGGCTATGTAATGCACCCTTGATTGTTATAAAAGTAAATACACAGCATGGACATTCAGCCTTTTCCAAACGATGAGGAGAATTTTAAATTAAAAAAATCCTGAAATTCAAGATGGGTGTTTGCGTATAAAAGAGGTTATTTACTTTGTAAAATTAGCTGCAAACAAAGGCTTTTAGGAGATATTAAACCAAATACAATGTAGTGTTTTCATGAAGTGATCCTGTATTTTTTCATAATTACACTTCTATTCAGTTAATTGTCCCTCAGTTATGCAGTAATTTTCAAGTACATATTACCATAAATGCAACTTAGGAAATGAAATTTTGTTTTTATATCCATTTTTAAAAGACATATACATACTTGAATTTATTTTCTAAAGTATTGAAAAAACCTACTGTAATACTTGTATTTGAATGATCCCTCAATTAACTTTCAGATTTATATAAAAATGGGCTACAGAGAGGAAACTTTGTGCCATTTATAGATATATTAAAGGTAAGACACGTTTTTCCTGAAATTTCATTTTAACCAGTCAAAGCATGTCTCTTTCAGTTGCATCTTATTGTGTCCAGTTTTACAAAAAATTAATTATCTTTTAACATGGCTAAGTCAAGGCTATATAGTGGGGGTATTCATCACCTTCAGTGATAGCCTTAGTTTTTGCAATAGAATTACATTGTGGAATAAATGATTCTGTTCTAGTAGATCCAAGCGAAATCCACATATTAAATCTCTCTCTATAGAAATGTATCCTCTGTTGCAGAAACGCAGCGAGGTTCTTTGTTTAGACTCCGGAATAGATTACAGAATGACAACACTACCTGCCGAGGGAAAACTCTATTTCCTGTAAGTAATGGACATTTTCAATGTTAAAATTTGCATTCAAATTAATTTTCAAGATAATCCAATAGTTTCTCTGCAATATCATGTGATCATTTGTTAATTTTGGATACTGTTTGATAGCAGTTGACCCAATCAGAAATGGAAAATAATTACTATAAACAGTAAAGTAAAAGGGAAACTTAAATATCTATTCAAAGGTCCATCTGATTATAAACATTCATGGATAGGCAAACAAACCTCCTGTAAACAATATAAGAAACTTTTGCAGCTGTAAATTTCGTCTAGGGCAGTTCATATTTTTAGCTTGACTATTTGAAGCATATCAGAGCTATTGTAGTCACTCATGTGCTTTTTGGTTAAAGTTTTGCTTGCAAGTTACTATCAAGCTTATATCACAATAACTATTTTTGTTATTGACTTGAAAGTAGATGAATGTATTCAGGTGCATCAGACAACCAAGTTAGATAACTCTTGACTGAATTTGATAATTATTATGGCCCCTTTTTAACTTAGAAATATTGGTTAAAGTTTAGCATGCAATAAAAAATTTGGTTAAAGTTTTGCATGCAAGCTACTATCTAGTTTGTATCTCAATAACCATTCATGGTATTGACTTAAAAGTTTATGAATATGTTTAGGGGCATCAGACAACCAAGGTAGATAACTCTTGATGGAATATATTACTTTTTAATTAAATTTTAATTTTAGAATATTTCTTAATTTATATGTGGGTTATTTGAAACATCTTTAATATGTGTAGGGGTATCATACTTTCATTGTAGATAACTCTTGATAGAATATGTTACAAATTATTGCCCTTTTTAACTTAGAAATTTCTGGTTACAGTTTTGCATGCAATACTTTCATGCTAAAATCTCAGTATCCAGGCATGGGATTGATTTGAAACATCTTTAATATGTGTAGGGGTATCATACTTTCATTGTAGATAACTTTTGATGGAATATATTACAAATTATTGCCACTTTTTAACTTAGAAATTTTGGCTAAAGTTTTGCATGCTTATATCTCAGTATCCAGGCATGGGATTGATTTGAAACATCTTTAATATGTTTAGGAGTATCATACTATCAGGGTAGATAACTTTTAATGGAATATATTACAAGTTATGGCCCCTTTTTTACCTTAGAAATTTGGTTAAATTTTGCATGCAAGGTACTTTCATGCTTATGTCTCAGAGTCCAGGCATGGGATTGATTTGAAACATCTTTAATATGTTTAGGGGTATCATACTTTAAAGGAAGATAACACTTGATGGAATATATTAAAAATTATGACTCCCTTTTAACTTAGAATTTTGGTTAAATTTTTGCATTCAAGCTACTATCCAGCTTATATCTCAGAAATTGCTTGTGGAATTGCCTAGAAAGTTAAGGAGTGTCTTCAGGGGCATCAGAAAACTAAGGAGGATAACTTTTGGACTGAAATTTTATGCTAATTATGGCCCTTTTCTAACTTGGATTTTTGGTTAAAGTTTTAAGGGGTATCAGACTATCAAGGTATATCATTTTTGACTATTATTATGTACAGGGTATGTGAAGGGCAAGAATTGAAATAGATTTACCAACAAGCATTTTGAATAATCGAGCATGCTGTCCTCTGACAGCTCTTGTTTGTTGTTGTTCCTATCTGGCACAGTACTACTTGCTATACTGACAAAGCCTTGTTATAAACAGGGTATGCCAAGGGCAAGAATTGGAATAGATTTCATTTGATTTTACCTTCAAGCATTTCGAATAGTTGAAGGTGCTGTCTTATGGACAGCTCTTGTTACTTTATGTCTTAAGGTGAAAGATACTTGTTTTGAGCTCAATCTAGATTGCAAATCCATTGTCATATTGATTTCCTGGATGTTTGTTTTAAAGTTACATGACGTAAAATGAGATTTGAAAATTGCTTTACTATGAAAAAAAAATACAAAAGGAAAACCCCCACATGAATCAGATGTTTTAAAATGATGAAAGTTTTATAGCAGGATTTTTATAGGAAGAATTTTACAGACAGGACTTACGGCAGAAATTGATAAATGCAGCTGAAGTATTGCTTATGGGTTTTTAAAACAAAGAAGCACATTATTAATTTTATTGCATAACAAAACCATAAATATCAACAGATCTGTCCCCAAGTTTTTATGAACAATTATCAGAACACAAGATATTTCATGGTTTCAGGACTACCAAAGCTGACTGTGATGAAAAATTGGATGAAGTGTTCTCTGAGCTAATTGCAGAGGAAGATGATGGTAAAGTGTTCTTCCTTCATTTCATATTTTGATTGTTTACTAGAACAAAAACACTTTGAATGGTACTTTTTAGCTTGACTTTTCATATAATAAAGAGAGCTATCCCACTCACTGGAGCATTGATGTTGGCATCGACGTAGTGCTTTGGTGAAAGTTTTGCTTGCAAGGCTACATCTGAATAATCACCCCACAAATAAAACTTAGGATAGGTTTATTTATTCCACGGCTTCACTAAGTGAATATATATATACATGTATGAAGTATGCAAAACGCTAAATAGTTTTTTTTTATTGTTGAGTGAAGGTGTTTTAGGGAGGGTATCAATTACCATCTAGCTTGAACATTCTTGTACATTCTGAAAGGACAAAGTGTGGGGTGGCCACATACATGACCACTGATCCAATGGTTGCATGTTTGACCCATGTTATGGGCAAGAATCTGTTGTGACCTACTCAGATGCAAAGTACTGATCCAACCCAGGAACTGTCAAGGGGGATTAGGATATGATTTCCAATCAATGTGAAGAGAAAGGTTAAAAACAAAGGAAAAGTCATTAGTTTCTTAAGTGACAGTCACAGAATGAACTGTTAAGATTTTTTTCCTGATAAGACAAATTTCAGTTTTTGTCGAGTCTGCTTGTGATGAGCTCAACATAGTCACCACAATGGAGGAACAGTGTTTGTGTGTGCGTGCATGCGTGCGTGCGTCCGTCTGGATTATGCTTGTCCGGACCATTACTCTGTCATTATTGGGAGGATTTAAAAATAACTTGGCACAAATGTTCACCATGATGAGACACTGTGTAGCAAACAAGAACAATGTGTTAAGTTTAAAGGTCAAGGTCACACTTAGAGGTCAAATGTAAAAAATAGGTCTAAAACAGCTTGTCCGGACCATTACTCTTTCATTTGGTGGGGGGGAGGGAATTTCAAAATTACTTGGCACATATGTTCACCATGATGAGATACGGTGTTGCGAACAAGAACAATGTGTTTAGCTCAAAGGTCAAGGTTACACTTAGAGGTCAAGTGTAAAAAATTGGTCTAAAACAGCTTGTCTGGACCATTCTCTAAACCGATGAGACACTGTGTCTCACGTAGGAGCAGTGTGTTAAGCTTAAAGGTCAAGGTCACATTTAGAGGTCAAATGTAAAAAATTGGTCTAAAACAGCTTATCTGGACCATTACTTTGTCATTATTGGGGGAGATTTAAAAATAACTTGGCACAAATCTTCACCATGATGAGATACTGTGTCAGGCACAAGAACTGTGTGTTAAGCTGGAATGTCAAGGTCATTCTTTGAGGTCAAATGTAAAAAAAAAGAAGTTCATTTTAACTTGTCTAGGCTGTTTCTTTGCCATGGATGGAGGGTTTCTTGAATAATTTGATGAAATGTCAAGCTAAGCAAGATGGGGTGTCGCTCAGAAGAACCAGATTCGTAACTCAGTGTTCAAGACCATACATAGAGGTTAGAGGTCATGGAGCTGGATTTGCTTGTGTGGGCTGTAACTTAGACATGGATTGCATCATTTTCAAATACCTTCGCAGTTATGTTAACCTCAATGAGGCATAGTGTCTTGTAGAAGATTTTGTCCTTAGCTCAAAGGCCTATGTGACACCTAGAGGTCAAAGGTCATGGAGTTGGATTTTCTTTTCTTTGCTGTAACTTAGACATGGATCAGGATTTTCAAATAATTGGCAGTTATGTTAACCTTAATTAGACCTAGAGTTAGGCACAAGAGTTTCGGCTATAGCTCAAAGGTTACACCTAGAGGTAAAAGGTCATGGAGTTGGATTTGCTTGTCTGGGCTGTTACTTAGACATGGATCAGGATTCCAAGGTCGCACATAGAGGTCAAAGGTAATTTGCTCGTCTGGGCTGTAACTTAGATGTTGAACACAGGATTTCCAAATAAACTTGCAATTATTTTTACTTCAATTGGACAGAGTGTCATGTACAATTAGATTTGTGACCCTAACTCTAAGGTGAAGGTCATACTTAGAGGTCAAAGGTCATTTTCTTGTCAGGGCTGTAACCTAGACATGGATAGGAAGATTTTCAAATAAGTTGGCAGCAACGTTTGCCTAAATGATCTGAAGCGTTAAGCACAAGAGCTGGGTCCATAGTTTCAAGATCAAGGTCACACTTAGAAGTGAAGTTCATCATGCTGGATTTGCTCTTTTGGGCTGTAAATTTTCTCTGGATCAGAATTAACAATTGATTTGGCGGTAAGTTTTGCCTCAATGAGATGATGTGTCGCACTAAAGAGATGGGTCCCTAAAGCTCCATGGTCAGGGTCACACTTAGAGGTAAAAGAGGCACCTTAGGTAGCTTAGACATGTTGCCCTTAGGCATCTAGTTTTATCTTTTGTCCCCACACACACACATGCACACAATGTATCAAAATTTTATCATATCACCACCTCTGTGGTGTATAGGAATCACTCTGTCCCATCTACCTGTTAGTCACAACATCAATTCAGGGATTATCAGAGCAGTGAACAATTTGAGTCAAGACACCATTGGTTACACTTCAGTACCTGTTATAGCTCTAGTTGTGACTTAGTGACTTTGCTAATATTTGTGATGGCTTTTTCTTGAGACAAACTGGTGTGACAGTTTGCTGTTGTATTACAGTTGAACATCCCCAGACCCTGGATGTTCTGGGTCGAGACTTACGACTAGCCAAGACTTGCGGCCGTGTGGTAGACACAACTTTTGGAAGCATGTGTTCCCAGGTAAATACAGCGGTCATCCAATAAAAACCACCACACTAGTACAAGTTCCATTTCCTAATGATATTTCCATTAAATTTGGTTAAACATGTCTTAAGACCACCTTATGGCTGCAGGTTCCTTATATCACAGAGTGTGTGTGTGTGTGTTTATTCACTTTTTTTTATTTTGGCAAATTCATCCAACAAAGAATAAGGAAAATTTTCCCGAATCTCATATTATATTTATTATATACCAAGCTGCACAAATTCAGTATTTTTTGTTGTTGAGTCAAGGCAGTGTAATGGGGATAGTAATCATGTTCAGAGGTTACTCCGGTTGAGATTTAACAGTACAAATAACTTGTAGGTTGTTGCCCCTTTTCAGCACCTTCTGTATGTCAAGTTTGTAACAGTGTGAACCTGTTCAGACAGGGGATTGCTTTCAGGTGTAAATTTTGAATGAAATTCTTGTCAAAAGATAGAAATATTACACAAGATAGAATTATATGTTGTTTACTAGGTATTTCAAACAGATGTATAAATTTGTTATGAAAAATAACATGAGGCTGAATTTTAGACAAAAGCAAAAAAATTACCCAAGAGCAGATAAAAATAATTTGTATTATTTAGATACTTGTATTACAAACAATTGTGTTGTTAATTTGGAATAAAAAAGGAAATTAGTTGACTTTTACACGTAAATAACTTGACTGGGCATAATTATTTTAGGCCCTAGGTGCTATAGACTACCTTGAGATCAGTCGGCATTTTGACACGTCATCATTCGAATATACCCAAGATGACATTGAAGAACAAGTCAGAGGCAAGAGGTTCATCGTCATGATCGACACATTCTATGATAACAAGGTAGAGATGAAGATCAAATATTTGTGTTTACAGAGTTACTTTCTTTTATTTTGTCATTATTATATTGTTCTTTGTCACTAAATTATTTTCATTTTCTCAACATCTGTTTACAATTTAGTTGAAATGAATATCAGCCAGTTGATAAAAGGAGAGAAAAAAGTCAAGCCAGTCCAGGACTTGAACTATGGACCCCTTGTTTATAGGAAATGTTCTCTCATGACTGAGCCACTGGGTTGCTTGCATAAGTTTCTCTCATGTTATAAGTACCATAACACAAAGAATAGGCCATAAAATTGTGTGTATAACACTGTGTGATTATATTGGACAGGGATGTCTATACACAGGCTTCTCATAATTCCAAACAGGGTTCTGGACTTCAGTTCTAGGGGAAAGGGCTCCGGTTTTCCTGTCAAGTATCTCCATGGAAAACTTCATCTTTTAAGCAAATCTTTGTCAAGGAGTCCAGTTTTCTTAATCCTAATAAGGAGCCTGTGTATTGTATTTTGTTATATGCGGATATGAAGCAATGTTGTATGCTGTTCAGGTACGTGTGGTCTGCTCGGCTGAGGCTCTGCCAAACCAGCTTTTCACCAGAGGAGACGTGAGCCTGAGAGACGAAGATATGAACCGGATGTTGATGGATGACCTCGGCATAAAGGCTGTAAGTTTGTTCTTTTGACGCTGTCTCTTAAAATCTGTTAGGTTTAAATTGATTCAATATGGTCTCATAACTTAAGTTGCTATTTGAGAATGGCATAGATGGTAGTGTATAGGTCAACAGTGTGTGAGGAAATGTTTTAATCACTTTTAGTAATAGTTCTAGTACTTAATAGCTGAAAATATCTGTTTTACTTACACATTATGTCATGATTAGATATTTACTTGCATATTTAAATTGTTTTTCTTTTTCTTTACAGAACTCTGATCTCTCGCAGGCCAGTATTTTCACTGGAGAGGAAGAATTGTTTGCTTTTGAAAGAACTGTTTCTAGGTTATCTGAGATGCAGACAGAAGCGTACTGGGACAACAGAGAACCCCGCGAGACTTCTTGATGTCAGATTGGTATTAGTAACTAATGTCTTCAATGAATCATATCAATATTAGTCTTAAAATACGAAGGTAGGTATACCAGAGTTTTTAAAAAATCTAAACAATTTCACCTTCCTGGATTAAGCTGGCATACACAGCTTAAAATTGAAATATTTTTACAGATTGTGCAAAATGTTAGTTATGATTTTATACAGTTTAGAACAACAGTCAACCTGCCTTAAATGGCCAGTCATATGAACAATTTAAAGTGACTTCTTAGTCCAGGTGGTTGCATAATTGAGGTTAAATTTAGGAAAAAAAGAAATTAGTTTTCTTTGGGACCCTAAAGCTGGGTGTTACATAATGATTGGCTGTGTGGCCGCTTAACACAGGTTTGTCTATATACAGTTGAACGTGTATTAGCGGCCAACTATATTAAGAGGTCAACCTGCATTTAGAGTTCAGTTTTGATATAACCAAACTAGCATTTTAATATATGTTTAACTTAATTTAGAAGCCACTTCTGTAAAGTGGTCACATTCTCTTATCTAGACTGACCACTCTAGACAGGTAGGAAGCATTGATAGATTATAGATTGAATTTCATTGCTACACTGATTTCTGATATTTGACTTGTGGGTCTTTTTTCTTAACTTTTGCCATTTTTTGCCAAATAAAACCCCATGAAGATCTTAATCAGATCTGCTTTTTGCACCTTTAAATTTCAGGACACATGTGCACAATATGGTCAAAAGTAAAAAAGAGTCTAAAGATTCCATTGATTTTAACTTGCAGGCTGATCAGGTTTTATGCTGTTCGCTGCTCCTCAGTGGTCTGGAAATGAGGATTTTATAATTAAATTTGGTAAGGTTTAACTGTGGTTTTCTGCAGATCAGGCTTTATGTGGTACCTATTGAGGGCGTCAAAATGAGTCTATATGAGGGAAAGGTTAATATGAACAAAACATTTACATGTATCATTGTGAAACTTTGTTAGTATTCACAATCCGTATTTGTTATGAAATGAACCTAGTGAGTTGTGATAGATGAGCTGTCATGTCATTGTTGTGCCCCAAGCTACTTTTTGGTAATGTATGACATTAATGACTAAATTTTGAAGCAATTCTTTACTGTTTCTCAAAGACTTAGTCAAATTAATCAAATTGCCTGTCTGCTTTTCATGTATAAAAAGTTTAACACTGTTATGTTTAAGGACTTTATTTTTTAATAGTTTCCATCACGACACATGCATGATGTAGATACTTACTGGTTTTATTTTTAGTAGTTTAAGACTGATTTCTTGTATGTATGTTGGAAATCCTACC
>CM037777.1:26885201-26935201 GCA_021229015.1 Solen grandis
AGCAATTTGAAGATCCAGACGGAGCTGATGATGAAGTAACGAAAAAAACATGATTATTTTACTTTAAAGATCCAATGATTTGGTTTCGAAAAAAAAAAAGAAAACATAAAGTTAAGATTGCCGTTTTATCATAATTATGTTAAATAACAGACAACGATATACTTGAAGATAGATTCGCACATTTTGAAATGTAAATATATACATGCTTGTAGATTGTATCATTAAGTGTTACGAATTTTGCTTTGTAATTAGTTAAAGCAACATCACGTGTGTTGATGCACAATGATTTAGATAAGTGACAACAACAGTAATGGCAAACAGATTTTAAAAAGTCAAGGAAAAAATTAATGTCAATTTATAAATGACCAATCTTGTATATATATATAAGTTTATACAAACTTGTTGTTTGCATTCTTAGAGCATCATTATGAATACATCTTTGAAGTCGTCACTTTATGTGTTGTACTACACATTTTTGATAGGATCAATATAATACTTGTTTTTTGTCTGATATTTTTTCGCTTTCATTATAACTGAACTATACTGAACTATAGCTTTATATATAGTATCGACTGACTTATTTTCAGAGAAATCTCCCTACCCTGGTGATGATGGTGAAGATATTGTTTATGCCTCTTTCTATTATGTGAATATCGCTAAATTCATGATAATATATATTTTAACATCATACTAACATTTAACAAATTAAATGACACTACAATAGACTGTTACAATAAAGTACTATACAAAGTTTAGAAAATATTAAGTGTTAACGTATTCAGTCAATACTGCACCGATCAGCTGTGAAAACTTGCGCCTTTGGTGATATGGTTTTAGCCCGATTCATTCGCAAATTAATTATGAAACAAAATTACCCTATTTGGTTACAATGAAATCTATATTTTTATACAGCTACGAATTGCAGTAGGAACAAAATAGTTGAAGTTTACTTTGACGCTATGCTCTGTTAAACACAATTTGATTCTATCCGTAAAAGCACGCCTGCATTATATGTTGTTGTTGTTTTTAACACCAAAACGAAAATTGAAGGATTCAGTTTAATGTTAATCATATATATACTTTATAAAACAAACTTAACATATGAATACATTCAAAATTGTAGAGCGGGGGCCTCCGTGACCGAGAGGGTAAAGTCGCTAACATTAACACTCACTCAGCCCCTCACCGCGTGGATTCGAATTGGCAGGGTCATTAGGATTTTCATGTGAGGAAGGCTTCCAGCTGGCTTGCGGTAGGTCGGTGGTTATACCCGGATGCCTCCGTGCATTCGGGGTCTTCCTCCACATGTAATTAGCTTGACGTCGCTATATGACTGAAATACTGTCGAAGCGACGGTAAACTCAAATAGTCAAGTCAGTCAAAATTGTTGAAATATGTATGAATATAATCGTTTAGTAAGTGATTTCGTTGTAAAAACACACCTATCCAACGCGTACATTTTCAAAGTCTGTAAGTATATAAGCTTTCAGGACTTACCTAAGCATCTTGTGTATATTACATGTTACTGTAGCAACTCACTGTTCTCTTTCTGTTACTGTTCATCTTCAAATAAAAGAATCTAACATTTCATTTATCAATGTCCTTTGTTCACCCAAATGCAGCAGATCGGAGCAGGAGGCCGGTGATTGTTGTCAAAATTGATAATAATTTACACTGGGAAATCTTTCGGTTCATATCATGTTAAATCACACTTCATGACGAAGATAGTAATGAAGCAGATGTCAAAATCTTAGAACAGATCTTAAAATGTCTCTATCTTTCTTTGATATACAAATATATTATTAGCAAATATTCGGGTCAAACTCTAAATAAATACAATCCTGTTTTTCCTGTAGTAACAAGTTGGTTAACTTTACAATGTTTTTCGCTTTAGACCATTTTATGAAGTAGGCACAGGCGAGTTAAAATGCTTTTGTACCTATATTTGTACCTATATTTGTTGATAATGGTGACTGAACGTTTTCGCAGACGACAACTTGAATGCACCAATCAACTAAATAAAAGGTGAAAACATATAAATGTAGACATATTTGAGAACGAATAATGAAAACTCTGCAATATATAACGACTGCGATGTTTTCAGACAGATATAGACCTGAAAAACTTTCAAGCATGTATTGAAAAAATGAGTTCATATAAACATTCAGTTGTTTATAGGATATATGATGGAGGCTACTGTTAAAGGCACACGTGCACAATACAGTTGTTTTCAGTATAGACAATTAAATTAAACTAGCTATGATTATTTTCTAAAACTTTGCATGATTATAGAAAATTACATGAGAAACTAATTTATGGAGGAAATTTAGGGGTCACCGATATACCTTTTGAGTTATCTGCCCCTGACGGTGAGTTTGTGTCATTGTCAAAAGCCGATAACTGAAAATCAAGCCTATCGATACCTTATTTTATTTCACATTATTTTAAGGAAATTACACGATCCCCTTGGGGCCTCATTTTTCAATGGATCAACTTTACTTGAGCAATTATGGTAGACATTCATGGGTGACTACTTGTGCCAAAAGGAAATTTAATTCTGACCATTGGTTTCACAAAAGAAGAATTTTGAAATGTTCTATATAAAGTATATAAGGAAATTCGACAACCACCCAGGGACCTCATTTCTCAAGGGAACAATTTTAATTTAGCAAATGAGGTAGACATTCATGAGGTGATCATTTTTGCCAAAGGAAATTTAATTCTGACCATTGATTTCATAAAAGAAGAATTTTGAAATTTTCTATATATAGTGTATAAGGAAACTAGCTGACCCCCTAGTAGCCTCATTTTTCAATGGATCAACTTTATTTAGCAATTATGGTAGACATTCATGGGTGACTACTTGTGCCAAAGGAAATTTATTTCTGACCATTGGTTTCACAGAAAAAGAATTTTGAAATTTTCGATAAAGAGTATATAAGGAAATAAGGCAAGCCCCTTGGGGCCTCAGTTTTCAAGGGATCAACTCTATTTTAGCAATTATAGTAAACATTCATGACGTGACACTTTGTGCCAAAGGAAATTAAATTCTGATCATCGTTTTCAGAGGAGATGATTTTTAAAGTTTCAATTTTTTCCGTTTCCATAGTTCTACATGGATCAAGTTTATTTTATGAAGATTCATCCAAAGATCATCCCTGCCAAGTTTAATCAAATTCTGTTAACCGCTTTCAGAGGAGATGTTGTTCAAAGCAAATTGTTAAGGACGCACGACGGACGCCGCACGCCGCACGCCGCACGACGACGGACGAAGGACGCAGGGTGATCCTAATAGCTCACCTTGAGCACGTTGTGCTCTGGTGAGCTAAAAAACTCACTTTCAGGAGCAGGTAACTCAAAAAGCATATAGGTGTTTTAAGTTTTAAAAAAATATCATGACTAGTTTAAATTTTCCGTCTTTGTTTATTTAGAACTGTTTTGGAGTCTTTCCTTAGAATGTAACATAAATAAATTGATAACAAGCCAGAACGGTTAAAATTCCCACCACGCCATAGTCCTTTGCTACAGAAAAAAATTAAGACCGCCACTTCTGCGGCGCCCTATAAATGTCGCACAATTTTACTTCCGGTTTGAATCGCACAATTTTGCTGCTGTCTGACCTATACCAGAAAACGACAGCCATAAGGAAAAACTGACGAACGTAAATACATAAAATTTCCTGTCCTTATTTATGAGGAACACTAAGCAATTACAAAGTCATTAACATATTCACGATTTCTGAATCATAGCAACCCGGATCGAAACCTTGACTTGAAGCATTCGATACTAACGAGTCCTAACGCAAAATGCACATTTGTTACATTCTTATTTTCCTTATCCGACACCATATGAATTACCATTTGGTTCCGTTTTTAATCCATTAAAAATGATAATCAGGGTTGGGCCTTCGTAATTGTAAGATAATGGATAATGTAGTAAACGTATTTCTCATGTCAAATATTTGATAACTTAGGTATAATTCTCAATGCATTTATGATTTGACATCAAGTTGCTCAAACGTTAGAACACTTGAAATACACGGAAATAAATGCAAAATGAGGTCGAAATATGAATAAAACATAACACATGATAGCTTCTCAAAATGAGTACATGATACTGTATGGATAGTAAATTGCAAGTCTTGTTCAAACGTTATATAAGAAGATAACTTCCACTTTAAAATTCACATCGAAGTTATCTCTTGCTTCCTTTAAAAAAGCTTACAAGAATCACGATATTTTACAAAACACCCTGTAATCAAGTCGTCCAATGATGAAATAATCAAAATTTATATCATTATTATTTGTGGGACAACCTTAATGCATAATGTGTTACTTTAGTAATTACTTTTCGCCTTCGAACAAATATCACCAAATGCAAATAAAAAATAAAAAAGTGTTGTCACTGATTTGCTATTGTAGTTAAATCGTTGATATACGAATATTTCAAGATAATTTACTATGCTTGAATTTTTTTAATAACTAACGATACCCGTTTTATTCGTTAACATTTCTTTTCAAATGATAGATTTTATGCAGTCATATTCACTGATGTGTCTTACAAGTTGATGGGAAATTAAACGAAATTATTGAAATTCCTGGTTTATAAAATATGACAGTGACTTATTTAGTTGATGAAACGCATATATTATTACTATATCTCAAATATGAATATATGTATATAAAATATTTAAAGTAAGGATATTAAAGATAATATCCACATTGTAAAGGCCTAATACCTCTATAATACCTACTGGCATGTACACATTGCAGCTAAAACAGTTGTTGCATATCGGAATACAGCGCGCAAACACTAATGAAAGATCGTTTGTATACGAGAAAGATATGATAGTTGGGTAACTCATTAAACCACAGAGAACGTGAACAAATAATAAATACAAGACTTTTAACAGTCGGGTGCTTCTAACTTGCTTACAGATGACGAAACATTGGCAAACATGTTTGAGCCACAAAGAAGGGCTGATAATAAGCAACAGGAATTGATCAAACACTTTGATGCAACAACAACAACAACAACAACAACAACAACAACACAACAACAACAACAACATTACGGTGAATATGGTGAGCGCGGGCATATCGTTTAAATGTAATTGCACATCTGGCCACATAGTCACTGGGCGTGTATTTCAGACGTCTGTGCAGAAGATAAAGAAAAAGAATTTACAGAAGGGATGGTCGAAATAAAGGATGGTCATGGTCATATCTGTCTACCTGATTCACGGAAACGCTTCCTCTCACGGGTGCAAGGAGATTAAGTCTTTCCTTGAAAACGTGCTTTTTGTAAGTTTTCCGCCTTACTAAGTCCGGTTTCTTAAAAAGAGACGCAAATGTATAAATGTCCTTCTTCCTTATTTTTTATTCGACAGTATTTCAGTCATTTGGAGACGATGTCTACTTGAGACATAGTGCTGCCACACTGCAGTATCACGCCGTAGAGATGTGGCATGATACCACACCTAGTCACATTATCCTGACACCGGGCAAACCAGTCCTGGAACTACCCTTATATGCTG
Organism: Solen grandis; assembly: GCA_021229015.1. Lineage (NCBI taxonomy): Eukaryota > Metazoa > Mollusca > Bivalvia > Adapedonta > Solenidae > Solen > Solen grandis. Next base: position 26,890,738 of record CM037777.1, read on the forward strand.
AACGCCAAGCAAAGAAGCAAGGGAGATATACCAGTACCATTTTTACGACTTTGCTATGTCGTGGCCGGGGATCAAACCCACAACCTCCCGATCCCAGGGCTGACGCTCTAACCAATCGGCCACCGGGACCGGTCCTTATTTAAAGCAAAATAAGAATAAAAATGAGAGAATTTGCTCTCCTGTCTCTGTATGATGTCTACTTTATGTTTTTTTAATTACTTTCAAATTAAAGATCTGAGATACTAGAAAAATAGTTTATATTACTTTTGATTTATTACATGTACAAGAGATCATCTTTATATCAGGACCACTTTTTATCTGACCACTTATTTTCACTACCTACTGCTCTTGCTCTCTTCAATCTGTTTACCAGAGAACAACCGTGGTTTAACTTGTTATTGTCAAAATACGTTATACAATTTTGGAGAAATGTAATCAAATATATCAGCAATAATGGTTATTGTTATCGACTTGACCGGGGATGCTGAGTAGATAAGTTTGTGTGACTAAATGTAATCAAACTCCCCAAGAGTGATATCCCTTGAACACACCATGTGATACATGTCACCATCGTACATGCGACCACCTGTATTAAACGACTTTTTTTTTATTAAACGACCGTTATAAATCCCGCCCGAACGTTTTTACTACATCAATTTATCCCATTAAGCGACTTTTTTATTATGCGACCAGCGACCACATAAACCAAGTCCCAGCACGTACGATTATGCACAAAATCAACTTTTTTGAGCGACCGTGTTTGATTCCGTTGCTAATTATCGTGTACGCTAGAGCATGTGTATATACATCTTTAACACATCCGAACAAACAAACAATTATCCCGATCATAAGTGTTCACCTGAAACCAATTTGTTTTGACCACGCATGACTGCACCATGTGCAACTAAATTCTAAATATAGTTGCTGGTTCCCATTTCAACATTTACTAAGCATAACATAGGTGAAACCATCCATCCAAATGCCGAATGCTTCGGATTTTGGTAAAAGAATATTTGGGAATAAGGTAAATTAATACTTCTGGATGCAATGCGTACCATAAATAATTCGTACCTATAAGTATGTACATTGCGTCTTATGATATACGACCAGGGCGCCATTTTGAAATAAATTTATCGGGGGTTTCTGGATTTATGTTAGACAGGGACATAAAGAAAGCTCATTGTTAAATAATATTTTTTCTTGAAATTGTCCGAATCCATCCATGAATTCGATGTCAAATGTTGTGTTTTTCCACCGAACACCAAATGCAAACGTCAGCCAATGATCCAAGGTATATTTCAACATAACAGCTAAAAAAATCGAAAGATATGACGAAAAATAAACATGTTGATGTTTATTGATATAAAACAACAAAACATTGTGTACTTTACATACGTATTCATGTTGTAATATGATATAACGTTATGATACAATTTAGCTTACAGTTTGTATATATGACTTGTTTGCCGGGAATTCCAAAAATATCTATTAAGAGACCATTTCATTAAGCGACCACTTTTTGGCAGTCCCTTGAGCGGTCTCTTAATACAATGTCGACTGTATTTACATCAAGATCGCATTTCATTCACCTTAGAATAAGCAGTGTGACATTACAACAACATCCCATATTATATAAGAAAAACATGTTCATGTCCAACTCATTATTTCAAGAAAGTATTGTGAAACAAATAAATAAGAACGCCTACAAATAGTACTTCTGTCAGAATCTGTAACCTTGTCTGTACATGAAGTTGAATGCATTATTTTCTGAGTGCACATGTCCTTTTGTAACTGAGCATGCTTTATACATGGAGCAATAAACGTTATAGAATTTCTCCTACAGTCCGCTTCATTAGAAATATTTGACGATGAAAAATTAAAACAGTATTTTATCATTTGCTTTCTCATATATTTATTTTCATTTGCAGAGTTTTCTTTCAAGAAGATATATTGCAAATGATGGAAGTTGTGAAGAAAAATGGGCTTAAATGTACTGGTTGGTGTTGATCATCAGATGTCGTGATGATATAATGATACCATTTCAGGTGTAGATTTTTGTCAAAGGTAAAACTTACCCCGAGCTCTAGCGATCAGTTCCAAGACTGGTTTGCCCAGTGTCATGATAATGTGGCTGGTGAGGTATCATGTCATATGTCTACGGTATAATATCACAGCTAAATATCGTAAAACCATTAATTCCCGTTGATATTAAATTTCGTGTTATATGTTTATTTCGTTGGTACAAAAATTGAGGATTTATCTTCAAGAAAATGAGGTCTATTTATCAAATAGATTTCGTGGGGATTAAAATTCGTGGCCAAAGCTGTCAACGAAATCGACGAATGTTAATCCCACGAAAATTAATGATTCTACACTACACAATATTTGTCGCAAAATATTTAACTTAAATTATCAACGTGACATAAATCATTTATCCAAACAAAATAGGAATAGGCCATAACTAATCTTAAGTGGATTATAATTTTAACTTCCCTGAAGTATTTATATAAGAGCGAGCTGTTGATGTACCCGTGTCAAAGTGAACATGGATTACTCCGTGTTAAGTCACGTACTTCTTGTGTTCATCGGTAAGTTAACTAAGCCGATACTTACGTTAAAGACAATTATTTGATATCATTTTCATGAAAACAACGACATGGTCGAATGATGATATTGCTGTTGTACTCATCAACATGTTATGGTGATAACTGCATTGCTCATTTGCTCTTGGTTTGAATCTAATATATCAAAGACAACAACCTCTGTACCTTACATTGGATATTATGTACCGTCGTTTTCTGATATATACAACATTTTTTTTTAAACTGATATCTTGATAATTTATATCAAGCCAATCAAGTACATATAAAAAGAAGTACACATCCACTGTGTAAACGAAGTTGAGTTTACTTCAAGTTATATAATATAAGTTTCGCTTGTCACGCATGAATTGCAAATAAATATAGGTGCATCAAGTCAAAAATCATCTCATCTGCAGTAGGTTGATATGTATTCACTAAATTAGAGCGTGTTGATATTATATAATTTATTCGCTAGAATTTAAGTTTTATCTCGTACATTTTTCTATCTTTTTATTTCACCTATCTTTGCATCACGGAATGTTTGATATTAATTAAGTTGTTTTCATTTAACTAAATGTGTCTTGACACTCAATTCTGATCAGGTCCCTCTAGTATTCGACCGTCAAGATCTTAAACCTTTTCACGCGTTTACTGTCTTAATATGTGTATTAAATCAGAGTATGGTTAAGATCGATCTTAAAATTATATTGGGTATTTCTGCAGTCCTTCTCTACGTAAAGATAGACACACGATGATAATGCTCACGTCATTATTATGTTGACATCATGTTCTGTCACTATTTTCAATAAGGAAAGAGAAAAATCCAACATATATTATAAAAAGAACTAGCTCCAAAATGAGGTGCATGTAAATGGACAAAAAACAACAACAAAAAACAAAACAAACAACAGAAAAACAAAACAGACAAAACTAGAAATCGTTTGTTTAAGATACAAACGAAACGGCTTTCCGTTTTCTTATTTCATGGGTTTTGAATTATAAATTAATACAAAGAAATGAAATAATGATGCTAAATAATGGAAGATTTAATACGTAAATCATCATTATCATTAATATATATACTTATGATTAAAATTAAGATGTTTTTTTTTTTCATTCCTATTTTCTCAAGACGATATTGAGAAAGCATAAATATGGATCTTATTTGATGACGCAACCGTTTACTATCATGCAGAAAAAAAAATTCAAGATAAGAGTATCCTCAAGAATTTTTTTCTTATGTTGTTCTATTGATTTTAAAAGATTTTTTTATTCTTTATTTAATATCCATTTCTTCATAAGCATGTGACTTAACAGATATTCTTTGCACTTTGTTCAATTAATTGAAATGGTAAAAAAAAAAAGGATTACTTTGAAATCCATGACTTTCAACCTTTTAATTGATTGAGTTTTACATTTGCAAATATAGATGGAATCAAAGGCAGAGGTGTAAGCAAAATCATGAAAATAATTTCTTATTTCTATGTAATTAACGTTATAAGCGTCTTGAAACATTCAACAATCATTTGCTTTATATATTGGCTTATTTTTACAGATTTAGAAAAATAAACCGCTAAGAACCGCTTTACATCATAACATACAGCTTCTGTGAAAATATCAAGATAATACCACAAAAATAAAGGCTCTGGAGCGCGAACAAACTTTTGAATCTGACGTCAAATCTGACGTCATTTGACGTCATTGAAAATGATTGAATTTAAAAATTTGAACTTTTTTGTCGAGGCAATTTAATTTCTTGGATTTGGTTGGAAAAAAAAAGAATAATAATAAGAATAATAAACATAACAAACCCTATACGTTTTCCGCAAGTTTGCGGAAAGCCGTAAATATACATAAAACAGAGAAATACGAACAGTTACCGCCTTGGAACGGTCAAATGGCAAAAGGACCAACTGGTGTGCTTAAAACATGTTTCAAGGGGCCCCAACCCCAAACTAAGGTATTTCTCTAGTAAGACCAGTGTAAATAAAGATATCCCATCAGTGCGAGACGTTAACAGTAGGCAACTGCGAAAGAAAAAAGTAAAATATACAAACAATACCAAGACAAAATAAACAAAAAGAGATTCATAATTACAACATATTTATCACATGAAAGCCACACTCTTAAAAAGAATCACATAGTTTTCATAGAAGATGCTCTGGTTGCCCCTAAAGTATCCGTTCAAGTTTTATAATGCCTAACATTTCATACCTGGCTAAGCGAAAATGCGTGTATTTGCAAAATATTATTCTATTGAATTATTTGAGCATAGAGTTACTTTCCTATGAACTTGCAACCACATGTGAACAAAATATTCCTGTGTATTATTAAGTATAATTTGTGTTTAAGTGTGTCTCTTTCAGTTTCAGCTATAATTGCCTTCCAGCCCTTACTTGGATTCAACGGCGTTATCTGTTACATGAAAAAGAAAAACGATGCAAGGCTTTGTAAACGCTCTGTACAAGAGTGTAGAGGAAACAACATAAAGGTGTTAAATGTGTCAGTTTATGAAAACAATGACTGTGCTAGACCGGACCAATGTGATGCAGATGAACACTGTTGTTCCAGGAATATTTCCGTACAGAGAAATAACATACGCAAACTTCTGCAATCTTGTAACACAACCAAGTGTATTATTGATTTAGATATAGATGCTTTACCGAAAGCGCAAAAGTATAGATACGTTGAATTCAGTTATGAATGTGGTAAGTTATGTCAAATAACACACACACACACACACACACACACACACACGTGTTAATCGATATTTTGTGTACCATTACTTACTAAAACGATGCAGGTGAACAGGTGAATAAGGGCCGTTAATCATGACAATACAATAAATATGATCAAAACAAATCAACAAATGATAAACTAATATTAACACATGCAATAGATATACATGTATAAACAGAATATATATGAATACACAAATGAACACTCATTTCTAGTTAATAAGAAAAAAAGAGAGGAAAAAGTTAGCATTACTGCGGCCTAGTTTCTCACGAATAAAGCGCATTTTAAAGTGAATCTTTGTTTAAAACACGTCATTGTAAATACAATAGTAGTTTTTTTTTCACCAAATTGTTGAAAGAGAGCTCACTCGTCCTTCTGATACCTTCTAATTATGCTTTTGCAGAAAATGATGTAGGAGATAGAGAGAATGAAGGACTATCTGCTGCAGTTTATGTCCCTCTAGTTATAATTCTACTGCTTGTGGTACTAGCGGTCACCGTGGTATTCCTTCTCAAGAGGTAATCAATACATTGATTATATATATAGATATAATTTTATCATTATGCAATTATTTCATGAAATTAAAAAAAAGAAAGAAAAAAAAAGAAAGAAAAAGAAACCGTACTATCATTTAGAAGAAGTGCTATGTCGCGTAACATTTTGGAAATTGGAAATCTGTACTTTACGTTAGGATGCACATGGTCAATAAAATTAGTTGCATAAACTGTTGCCGGGATATACATGTATAAGGAATGAGCAAAAACCATAAACAGGAAGCAAATGAATTGCATTTGATATTTAGTAGTACAATTTATGGAACTGTTAAAGGCGTTCCAATAATTCATCTCAAACATGCCTATAACTAGCCCTTTATGTCAATATATAGTAAATACGGAAGGAAATAAATGGGATCACAGATAATCATTGTTAAAGTGGAAAGATCGTATAGGTTTTCATCTATTCTCATTAATTTCAATATCATTTTCTGATTTTTAAGTATGTTTTTATTTTGAAGATTTCTTCTCTCATTAGCTTTGTTACCCATGCATGATTTCCATATGTCATATATTTGCAGAAAAGGAGTGAAATTGCCCAAGATTTCTTCACTCAGGAGGAGGAGAAAATCACTTTCAGGAAAACGTTCAGGAAATGATTTAAACAATATAATAACAAATAATCAAACCTATGAATCAGATTCCATTACAATCAACAGACCGGAAAAAATAAATGAGCTAGAAGAAAACTATGCATCAATAGAAGATCAGGTAACAGAAGATTACTCTGAAATTAGCGAATTCGCTAGTGGCAGGACTGATCACCCAAGCCAGGCAACAAAACACAATTATCTTAACCTGCAAATACATACTGAACCGACTTGTGGATTTAATTTCGTAGCAGAAAACTCCAAAACAGATGGGGTCTATTCTTACACGAAAAAAACCGTACCCACGAAAACCGATGACACTTACAGCCATCTTGATAACGCTTCTAATCTAAAAGCATCACAGGACGGTGAAGGAGCTGATGGTACTTACAACTCTGTGCATATTTCTGGAAAAGCAGTAAACAGAGAGGAATTTAACAATGTTCAGGAAGATACATACAACCATTTGTATCTTGACCCTAAGGGCGAAACTGTAGATTTGGCTAAGAATGTTATTGATAAGGTGGATGCCTCTGGGGATGAAATAGACCACGGCTATTTTGTTCTCGAGAATGTGGGGGATAACTTTGTAGATCGCAACGATGAATGTGAAAAATCTTAACTGTTTTTTTTCTTTTCTTGTGTCCTTGATAAAAAAGTCTATTAGTTGAATGGTAAATTAGTTCGGTAACGTTTAAGTTTCGTCTTAACCTCTTACAATATCGACGAGGAACCTGAGTTTTAGCTTAAAGTTTTTAAGCATCCCAGCTGAATTTAAGTTTAGTTATGAGGATTATCTTAATCTCAGATGTTAAAATGTCGAGATCTTTGTTTTGGACAAGATTTACCTTCCTTGTGGGGTATATTGAAAGTAGACACACCGATAAAAAACTGACCTCAACTTCCTTAATTCCCCATGTTAAGCAAATAAGAATGAAAGAAGTTTATTGCTGGTTATTTCGTGATTAAACTGGTTTATGTCTTTGCATATACATGAAAAAATACTTTTAAAACGTCTACTGTCGGTCCATCGTCGAAACCTACGTTCCCTGAGTAAGCTTTGCTTCCTTCTTAATCAACTGTTGGTTATTTGATTAGCAAAACTATACTCAAGGGTTATTAATTAGGCATTTCATTGGATACGTTGCGGTGCCAGCGCGGATTATTTGACAAATGACACGGCGCGGGATTTTGAAAGAGATTTCATTCTATCACGTAAGGATGACGTCACGCTTTCTCGGTTTATCAACTTTTGTTTTTGTAACTTCAGTGAATAGTATTAAAATACTACGCGTGGTTTCATTGGTCAGCAACTATCTGATTAATATTCATGACAACGAAGTTTTGCCAATTTAAAATCCCACGGTATATACGGTAGTGATAACAGAATATTATACCGTTGGTTCCGACGATGCTGTCGGTCCGTTAATTTCAAAGTTTTCAAGGGATTTGTTTTCAGCTTCACAATAACGTGTAGCGCGCGTAACATGTTTTTATGATTTTTAGAAGTGAGCCATTGCAGTGTTTTGGCGAGTTAATCAGCGAGTGGACTTCGTATCAAACTACACAACTTACAAGCCTTTATTCATTTTTTAGAATCGGGATGCTTCTGTAACCAGTTATTTAGTAAAATAAAATCTCACTCATTACCTCAGCTGCATCATATCCATTGTTGAGTGCTTAAAGTCACTTATCATCATTATGAATCGTTATGTGCGAACTTTGGGAGTTCGTTTTTACTGAGGGGAAAGGTCACACTAGTTTTCCGAATATTCAGCTTTGGGGAATGACACTGATCTACATTATATTTGATATATCCTAGATGATCTAAGTACTTATACTATAACAATGTATGATAATATCGAAAGTATAAAATAGTGTACTTTATAATTAACTGGTATGTACTTTATTTTGTTCTATGTACCCCCCACCCCCACCCCTTGGAAAATCCACAAAGACGAAGAGGAAAGAAGAAAAGAAGCCGATGACCCTCTTGGAAATAAAAACAATTCCAAGAAAAAGAAAGCAACGTTCTGCCACCTACGTCAACTTGTATAGTTGCTCCCCTCCCCCCCCCCCCCCCCGATTAATGGCTTATACGTGTATATTTGTAAATATATGTTTGTAATGCACAAGATACAATAATATACCGTTTCTCATTTTATTACGTATTTGTAAGTTCTATAAACTGCTGACATTAAAAAGAGGTACAGTACAAAGTCTCGCTGTTTAGTCTAGTCCCCTTTCAATGTCCTATACACATTTTAAGGAATTATTAAGCGTCGGTTTGAACTACGTTGTGACTAAGCAAACAAACAAGTGGTTTGATGATAGCTATTGCCAAATCAATTATACAATACTATATTAGAATATAATATTTCAACACACATTAAGCAATGGGCATAATACAGTTAAATATACTATAATTAAACGTAATGTTTATCATACAAGATCTCAAAAATAAACTGTCAGAAGTTATCTGTGATAATATATATATATATTGCATCCACGGGATTTACTTATGCATATGTTTCATGGTAAAATATTTCATGAATGTGCCATTTCGGTAGGTCAAGAAGACCTACCTTCTGTATAACAATCAGATAGGATTAAACATTCAGCTTCAACAGAGACATGAATATCATTATTTGAAAGTGCATGTTTATGCGCGCATCCATGGTTTTAATATTTGTGTCGGGGATAAACTGTATAGATCAGCATAACAAATTATAATAGCGTGAAAGAATGATTTATATTGTACATGTAGTTAGATCTGAGAAACTGGAGATACGGACCCCTCGAGACCGAGGTTTTAATCGGGGAGTTTATTGTTTTACATGTACTGGTCATAATGTATGTGTCTCTGTGCGTTTTGGTACCGCTCATAAAGTTGTATTCCTCCGGTCTCCCATCTGGGTTCATTTTATGTTGCTTGTACAATCTCATTAAAATCCTATCCTAATTTGCACTCCTTTACAATCCGCGATTAGGATCTGACAAGTCACGTCAGATTGACCTTTTAAGTAATTTATATGCATAAACAAGTGCCCGCTTTTAAATCAAATAAATATCGCGTTTCTAACTAACTTCGGTAAAACATTTGTCACAGGGTTAAAAAAATGTACAGCTTAACCGGGACTTGAACCCGGGACCTCTTTCTTAAAGGGCGAATGCTCTACCGAATAAGCTACCCGGCCGCTTAGACATCTTTCTACCCTATTGTGAGATTGATGCGGTTACTCCCCCCTGGTATACCGAAAGATTCTGTAGCCGCCGATTTGATTGGCTTATACAAAGGTCAATCTGAGACGACCCTCTATACGATGTGGTCAGATCCAGTTAGCATGCTGAATCTGATTTTAATGAGATTGGTTGCTTATATCAACTTAAACCTGATTAAAAGGGTATATGATGATGTCTTACTCAAACAGATTAAAGAATTTTTTAAAGAAATTCACTTCATTGTTTAATACACATTAAATGTATAAACGTGACGGTGTCGTCTTCATAAAAAGAAAAAGAAAAACGAACTGTGAATCAGTCTGGGGCCCGACTCACATAGCTGTTTAAGATGCTACAACTTAGTATGGACAACCTTCTTATCTCGTTACACTAAAATTGTCGCCCAGTGATTAGGTTAAGTTAAGACTTAACTCCTAGGGCATGTAATTAGACGTCTTACTGTGTAACATACAGTGCCACTTCCAATATTTTGACCAGAACTAGTAATCATTTGAAAAAAAAAAAGCAACGTGTTTTATAACAGTATGAAAACACTTGACTTATTAGAATTGAAAATCAGTTCTTAACTTTGCGCTCGACTACCTGCTGATTCTCTCTCTCTCTCTCTATATATATATATATCCTTTTTGTTTTCCTTCTTCATCTCTTCATCTAATGCATACAGTAATCGCAAACTATTAGCACCTCAAACAAATTATACCCATGAACTTATCTGAATTTTGATACCAAATGCTATATACTCTGCACTGGACAACTTAACAAAATAGCAAGGAGATACAGAGAGAGAGAGAGAGAGAGAGAGAGAGAGAGAGTCTGTCGAGATGACTGTATGTTACTCGCTTAAATATTCGTGTGAACATTATATCACAGTTGTTTTAGATGTCACGCTGTCTAAATGTATTAACTACTAAACGAATTTATCATCGTTAGAAATAGTCAATGAAAGTAATGCACGAAATTCAACCCGCGCGAAAATAACTTAAAACAATATATTTTAGATTAATTTAGTAATGAATGGAAACATTGTAGTATCGGAAAGGCGTCGCTTATTAAAAATATACTTTATTCTTAGTTTCTTTGTATGCTAAAAAGAGGGAAACCTAAAAAAAAGTGGATTTCCCCGAAAATCTCTCTAGAGTTGAGCTCGTTGTCAAAATACAACAAATACTCTTTTAATGTTTAGTACAGTGTAAGTAGCTTTAACAATGACTACTAAAGTCACTATATTCACGCCAGTGCCCCAGTCTTAACACATTTTCGGCGTAAGCTGTATTTATAGAACAGATTATGACCAATTTCTTGAACCAATCTAATCTTGACTAAGAACCGAAGAGTTCGGAAAAGCCATCGTTTCATTGGTTTGCTTAAATTATTTTAGGACATTTCATCATAAAATGGGAGTTTCAGGGTGCATATTTTTCTCAATAATTGTCAATTGGCAAATATCTATTTAAACAAAAAAAACAACAACATCCAGATGAAAAATTCAAACATAAAACCACCGAGTTGAAAAAGTAAACACGTGAGACTTTAGAAGTTCTATATGACAACAGCCTCCGTGGCGCAGTTAGTTAAGTGCTCGTCTGCTTGAAGTAAGGACCCCAAGACAGAATCCCTCTGACGTAACTTTCTTCTTTTTTTTTTAAAATTTCGCTTATATTACATTTTTCCCCTTTCTTTTTTTCCCTTACTGGCTAGCATAGTGCATTTCCTAAATTTAACGACAAATACGCTTTCTAGCATTATTTTAAAATCACAGACAATTTAAAACTTGCCATCATCATTATATTAACTTTCATATCATTGTTGCTTTTTTTCTTACGCCGAATATCTTTTTTAAAGATAGTTCTTGTAAGGTTTATGTTGCAGTTAAATGTTGTTGAAAATCTGATTGTGTTGAATTCGAAGTGGACATTAAGTCTGCTTATAAGATCATCCGTAATTTATAACATATAATATTACAGTTTCCTCTGTACGGATTCAACAATAACTACACCTTAGTAATATAGAGGATACGTAGTTCTAACTGTAAGTTGGAACCTTTTTTTGTTTAGTATTATTTAGGACAAAACGGAGACCCCCCCCCCCCCTCAATTTGAATATTAGATTGAAGGTGGAGAATCCAGATTTGCTTTACCAAAATATCAAAGTATCCGGGACCCCCCTCCTCCAATCTCTGGATCCGCGCATGCCTACGAATGGTATTGATCGTGTTGTTTTGATAACAATGACAACCATGTGATTCTTCACGTATGCAAGGCGAGGGTTTTTCCCTTCTCGTTGTGCCAGAAATGTGGACAAATGATCAAATAAGCGACTGTGAAGAATGTTTTACAGTCAACCCTCATGTGATTCATATCTCAAGTGGCATGTTTTTTTTTTTTTTTTTTTTTTTTATATTCTGCACAACTGTTTTTAAACAAATGAATGTTGACGGTTTTAAAATCATAAACAACCACATTTTTGTCAGTTATTAATAGACGACATTATTTGGTTCAGTTTTCAAGTATAGTTAAGTTTTACCATCGGACAAGTTCCGTTCATAAAAAGACCAAAAACATTTGACAGGTGTGTATTATTCATATGTAGGGCTGGATATCGTTATTCACGAAACGGTCCGATACCTATACCGGTGTAACAGCCCAGATCCCTCCCCCAGTCAGTTTTTTTCCCCGGGGAAGAAACTGACTAGTCAGGTTTTTCCCCACCCAGTCAGTTTTTCTTTTTTGATGGTTTTTAAAGCAGTCATATATTGCGTGTGATTGTGAGGAAATTCTGGACCAGTCAGCCCCCCCCGCCCCTGTCATTTAGATTGTTCATGATGGTGGGGAAATTCTGGACCAGTCAGTCCCCCCCCCCTCTGTCATGTAGATTGTGGATGATGGTGTGGAAATTCTGGACCAGTCAGTCCCCCCCCCCCCGTCATTTAGATTGTTCATGATGGTGGGGAAATTCTGGACCAGTCAGCCCCCCCCCCCGCCCCTGTCATTTAGATTGTTCATGATGGTGGGGAAATTCTGGACCAGTCAGTCCCCCCCCGCCCCTGTCATTTAGATTGTTCATGATGGTGGGGAAATTCTGGACCAGTCAGTCCCCCCCCGCCCCTGTCATTTAGATTGTTCATGATGGTGGGGAAATTCTGGACCAGTCAGTCAGCCCCCCCCCCCCTGTCATTTAGATTGTTCATGATGGTGGGGAAATTCTGGACCAGTCAGTCCCCCCCCCTGTCATTTAGATTGTTCATGATGGTGGGGAAATTCTGGCCCAGTCAGTCCCCCCCTGCCCCTGTCATTTAGATTGTTCATGATGGTAGGGAAATTCTGGCCCAGACAGTCAGCCCCCCCCCCCCCTGTCATTTAGATTGTTTATGATGGTGGGGAAATTCTGGACCAGTCAGTCCCCCCCCCCTGTCATTTAGATTGTTCATGATGGTGGGGAAATTCTGGACCAGTCAGTCCCCCCCCCCCCTGTCATTTAGATTGTTCATGATGGTGGGGAAATTCTGGACCAGTCAGTCCCCCCCTGCCCCTGTCATTTAGATTGTTCATGATGGTGGGGAAATTCTGGACCAGTCAGTCACCCCCCCCCCCCCCCCCCCTGTCATTTAGATTGTATTGATGGTGGGGAAATTCTGGACCAGTCAGTTTTTTTTCCCCCTATCTAATATTTTTACAGGAGATGGTGGGGAAATTCTTGACCAGTCAGTCCCCCCCCCCCCCCGTCATGTAGATTGACCATGAAGGTGGGGGAAATTCTGGCCTAGATAGTCCCCCCCCCCCCCCCCTATCAGGTAGATTGTAAATAAAGGGTGGGGAATTCTGGCCTAGTCAGTTTCCCCCCCCCCCCACCCACCCCTGCCATTTAGATTGTGAATGAAGGTTGGGAAATTCTGGTCTAGTCAGTTTTCCCCCCTATCTTATATATATCGTGTAAAAACTGACTAGGCCAGAATTTCCCCATCATCACGCTAAGGATGTAACGATACGCTTACCCAACGATACTCCATAATAAATGTCAGCATGACAACAACTTAAAATTTTCAATGAAATCACTAAAGATGATACTTGAAGTTGAAGCATCCACATTTATACCAAGGAAAAAACAGTTCCAGTCGGATGAAGTTTTGATTTCAGACGTTCGATTAGCGGTAATTTGCACTAAAGCATTTAATTGATCCCATTTTATATAAATCAGTATCTTTTATATAGTTGCCTGTTGAAATTGCGTTCTTTTACTCAAAAGGCAAACTGGATCAATCAAATTGATTTAAAAAAAAAATACAGAGGTCATAAAACATTGTTGATGTTTATCGCATTTGGCCGCCATTGTGATGATTACGCAATTTTAGCAGTAAAACAGTAGCCGGTAGAGAGCGTGAAAGATGTTAACCAACATTATGAAAGATACTATCCGAGTATTCCGTATCATTGCATAATTTGGAAGCATAAGAATGAGAGGTGATTGGATAACATTCCAAGAATGACTCTGCCTTTTTACTGATTTTTTTAACTGCCCACAGCAAGTGTTTTCATTTAAGTAATATGCAATGTAGAGCGATATGCGTTATTTACTTTCCCTTCTGTTGTCTTTTAAGTTAATGGATGGGAACATCGTATTGTTAGAAGAATTTTTATTTCTCGGAGGTGAAAAATATCACCTTTTTACCGAGGGGAAGCCGCTGTTAAAAAAAAAGAAGAAAAATAAAAAACCTGGAAGTTAACCATACCGTACTGTACCGTGCAGACCTTGGAGCGTACCGTGAACCGTACCGTAAAGAAAATATCGCGGTATATCGTCGTACGGTATACCGTTACACCCTTACATCACGCACAATATATTGGATGGGGGGGGGGGACTGACTGACTGGTCCAGAATTTCCCCACCATCACGCACAATCTTTACGACAGGGGGGAAAAACTGACTAGCCAGGAATTTCACCACTTACACAAGTAATATATTGGATAGCAGAGAAAAAACTGACTAGGCCAAAATTTCTTCACCATCACGCACAATCAACACGACAGGGGGGGAAAACTGACTGGTCCAGAATTTCCCCACCATCACGCACAATCTTTACGACAGGGGGGAAAACTGACTAGCCAGGAATTTCACCACTTACACAAGTAATATATTGGATAGCAGAGAAAAAACTGACTAGGTCAGATGACTGGTCCAGAACTTACCCACCATCACGAACAATCTAAATGACAGCCGGAAAAAACTGACTGGTCCAGAATTTCCCCACAATCACACGCAATATTTAAGATAGGGGGGAAAAACTGACTAGACCAGAATTTCCCAACCTTCATTCACAATCTAAATGACAGGGGGGAAAAAACTGACTGGTCAAGAATTTCCCCACCATCATGCACAATATATTAGATAGGTGTGGGGGGGGGGGGGGCTTACTAGTCCAGAATTTCCCCACCTCAGAAACCTTAAAAAAAAAGAGGGGGAAGAAACTGAGTGGGGAAAAACTTGACTGTTACACCGGTATGACGAAACGATACCGGTATATTAACGATACTGATACTATGATTACTATCAGTTAACCATATCAAAGCCTTTGTTGCAAATAAGCACTTATAAGGTAAATCATGTACTATAATCTGCTTTATATATATATACCCTAGTCTAATATGTGATGCTATGCTGTATTGTTTACCTTTGAGAATTTTCTTGTTTTGTTCTGTTGTGTTTAGTTCTACCTTTCTCAACAATATACATATTAAATTATATAAAATTCGTACATTAATTATTTTTTATTCTTTTTTTTATTCAAGGAACATGGCAAGATTTAGACAGTAACAGAACATTTTGATGCAGGAAAACGTCTAAGAAAAAAACTTTTTAATATTTTAATAGCTAAAGACAAAAAGTAAATGATAACATATGCTTAACAAAACAGACAGGTGATAATTACTAGAAATATCAAATTTACACATCTTATAACCACCTTTGAATAGTATTTGTATTGACTAGATTCGACTTTAAACACAATTAAGTTGAACTTACAAGTGTACAGTCACTCTTTTGCACATAGTATATTGAAAGATTGAAAAAGAAACCTCAAATAAAAGAACTTAATCTCTTCATCATTATAAATGTTCAGCAAGTCAGCATTCTTGAACAACAACCATTATAAACCGTCATCATTAATTTCCTTAGAATAATACGCCCAAATTTGTAATTTTTCGTTCGGTTTCCAACACCGACCATTTCGGTCGTAAAAAGCCGTAACTTTTTTGTATTGTGCATTTTTCTATGACTTCAATTTTTTTTTTTTTTTTTTTTTTTTTTTTTTTTTTTCCCCCCCCAAATATCGGCGAAGTCTACACGAGTGTACGTTTCATGATTTAAATCGGTATTAAAGCTTTATCGTATATTTCCCTGTCAGAAATGTGTTGTCTGGTTGTGATTTCTATAACATAATTGTGAAATAAATGCTAACAAAATCATTGTTCTCGTATTCATTTTCATATTATGATTATATTGGTGTGACCCTCCTGGAACTACTTAACAATTATTTGTTGCATCGTCATTACTGTCTGAGACCAACAATGATTGCCATCATGTTATGATTATATTCAGACAATATTCTAGTTGGTTAGTTTAATTTTGGACAGCACTATCCGGTTTAAGAAAATTATGTATCCTCAAGTATGGAGTTCTCAGGCTATTTACACAAATGCAATATTTGACGTCACGTGTGACGTAATTTTACAGAGAAATCATCGACAGTAAACGAAATTGATGGATCCTTGTTTCTGAACAATTTTTTTTAATGTTTGGAGAAAGGATACAAATATTTATTTGATAATGAAGTACCGTTTTTCTACCATTTTCACTAAAGCTCAGTATCGAAACCAGGCGCCGGTATTTTACGAAACGGTATATACCGGTACTTTACGAAGTTACTATTCGGTATTGGACCGATACCGGGTATCGGTGTCCAACCCTATTCATATATAATAAATAATATATAATACTAATACAAAACAGGAAACTTAGTGAATATGTTTTTATTTACGAGATAAATGTTAGGTCTAGGGTTTTGCAGCGATGTAAAAAATGTATTTTTTTTTCTTTCATGTTTTCCCCATGAACATAAACAGGATACTAGTAAATATAGCAAAGGATTAATGTCATTTGCAGCGAACGGATTTGGATATTTCTTATTATGAATTCCTCAGATACGGATACGTTCGTTAATTCCATGCACTAACCTCTCTTAGTGACATGCAATTCTATGGGACTTATTTCTTCATTCAAACTTCACTTCAAAAGATCTATATATTTCATTTCCTGACAAATATTTTTAACCCGTAAGTTAACTATTTGCTGTTAACTTGTTCTGTATTTAGATCTTATATAAAACACAAGTGATGACATGTGTAGAAACATATTAAATATTTCAAGTATTACATAGCGCTAAGTTTTGTTGGTGGAATTTGAGCCAGTTTCTACTTTAGAATTATGAATTAAACTAAACTATAGCAAACTCTGAGAACACTATTGTCTAAAATCGAGATATTCGATATAGAAAAATAGTCCTCTCTAACCTCTGAAGTTTAAACGCATTTCCCCCATCTGCCTGTCTTGCTCCAATCGAAAATAAAAATAAATTCTTCTGTTACTCACACAAGGCTCAAACTCTACCGACTAGACTAAGTGCTGAGTAATACTTCAGGTCTTAAATTAGGTAGGAACGTATTCAACCATTACTGTATTGACAATGTTTTATTAGAGAAAAATGAGTGGTGAAATTTAAGTATTTAAGTATTACTTACGCTAACAGTGATAAATAGGTGGAATTCGAGCCAGGTGCCCTAGTATTAAAAACAAAGGCTTAAATACAGTTTAACATTTCTTTGGAAAAGTTTGTTTTAAGGTTTTAAGTTTAAGTCCCTGCAATGGTTCCGCTACATTTGGACCTTATGGCCTTTCACGTAGATAACCAAGATTTCCTAATGTTTTATTACGGTACATTGGTTGCCTTGGTAGAGGTTAAGTGATCCAAGACGTAGCGAAACCATTACAGGGACTTTACCTTAAGTATTCCGTCTATCAGTGAATTTGTAATCTTGGGCCCCTGTTAATTGTACGTAAGTTAAGTCCACATGTGAAACCTACGGAAAATACACGTTGGTTAATTTATCCAATAAAGTTATGGTCTAACCAAATACCGGACGATTAAAAGAAGCTGCTATATATGAACAATTCCCAACAAAAGCCTGTCTGAAGTAAACAATCAAGAATACAGCATAATCTTTAAGTTCTTTGCTGGTTTCCAGTTTCGACCAATTATAAGTACATGGTACGGACTAACTAGGTACGAAAGATGTGCTATATATAGATTGCGGAAGTCCATGAAGTTTCTCCACAAATAAGGTAATTTGTTAAACTTTACTATTTTTAATTCATAGTGTAGTTTAAATCATAGTATTCTCCTGTTTTACAATGGGTATGACAAATGCATATACTTCCTTCAGGACCCTGGATTGCCGATTTCTTTGTATGTCGAAAAAATGATGAAGTATTACCAAGTAGACCAAGTTTCGTTTTTAAAAAATCTGATATAGTATAATAATAAATATTACTTATGCATTACATGATTAACTATAAAGAAAATTTCGATTTGTCGCCTTCAATATTATAAAATTGATCAGATTTTATTTTAAAAAAATCTGTTTTTGAAAAATACGTATAGTAATTTTGCAAGCAATACGTATATAGGTGGGGGCACTGTAAAGTTACTTAATTCGTATATACAAGTTCATCAAGTCGGCCTCGTCCAACTCGACCTATTATTTATATATGCTATGTATGTTATTGCGTCTAATGTGCTGAATAATTGCACATTTTGTCACATATTTAGTGGTATGTATTATAAATAAACATATTTAAAACTCATCCATTAAAAAAGTATATCCTCAAGTATTCAGTTCTCGCCATATTGATATTCTCGAGCTATTTACACTAATGCTATGTTTCACCTTGAGTGAGACGTAATTTTACAGGGAAACCATCGGCAATTGGCAAGATTGATTGATCCTTGTTTTCAAACTTTTTTTTTTCATTGAAAATGTTTTGGAAACAGATAAAACATTCATTTAATAAAGAAGTACCGATTTTATTCACTAATGCTTCTTTTTATCATTTTTTAAAACGCCTGTTAAATCTACCGATAACACTCAGCAAGCAGACGATGACCGATTTATGTAAACAAACTTCTGTTCTTAAAATAGTGTATGATTATGAATACACTTCTCAAGAATCCCATGTACGGAAGTCATTTAGAACCATAGTTGTTATTAATTTGATAGACGATTTCACATTTGATAATTATAATACAGCATGCCCATTTACATTCTCATTTTGTTTATATTATTTTTTTCACACCAATGTGTGCTGTTAGGAAGAACACAGAACTTCATTGCAACTGATGTTTATCTATTTTGTCTCTATATGTTCACCACACTCGTGACAGACTCATTTTGAGCTCACTGTCGAGAACTCAAGATGTCATTTTGGTAATAATATTTTAGACTGTTATTGATTTTGACAGTTATTTTTTTAGCTCCGTCCGTCCGTCGTCCACAATTAGTTTGTTTGCACTCTAGCATCATCATTTCTTAAGCAATCCTCTTCAAACTTTATGACAATGTTTATTACCATAATATCTTGGCCAAGTTTGATTATGGCTAATATCCGCCTATCAGGTCAAGAGTATTGCTCATTTAATATAAAAAAAAGCCATATTTCACTTTGTTTGCACTCTGGCATCATCATTTCTCAAGCAATCTTCTTCAAACTTTATGACAATGTGTATAACCATAATCTTACAGCCAAATTTGATTATGGCTGATATCGATCGATAGGCAGGAGTTATGCCCCTTTTAATATTGAAAAAATGTCAGATTTCACTTTGTTAGCACTCTTGCATCTTCATTTCTTAAGCAATCAGTTTTCAAACTTTATGAAAATGTTTATTACCATAATATATTGGCCAAGTTTGTTAGGTTGATATCCGCCTATTAAGGTCAAGAGTTATGCCCCTTTTAATATTAAAAAATGCCAGATTTCACTTTGTTTGCACTCTTGCATCTTCATTTCTTAAGAAATCATCTTTAAACTTTATGACAATGTTTATTTCCATAATATCTTTGCCAAGTTCGATAGGTTGATATCGGCCCGTTAGGTCAAGAGTTATGCCCCTTTTGATATTAAAAAAAATGCCAGATTTCACTTTGTTTGCACTCTAGCATCTTCATTTCTTAAGCAATCATCTTCAAACTTTATGATAATATCTATTAATATAATCTCTTGGCCAAGTTCGATTATGGTTGATATCGGCCTGTTAGATCAGGAGTTATGCCCCTTTTAATATTATAAAATGCCAATTTTAGATTGTTATTTGTTTGCACTCTAGCATCTTCATTTTTGAAGCAATCATCTTCAAACTTTATGACAATGTTTATTACCAAAATCATGGGAATGATCATTGGGTGATACTGCACAAAAATAGCTAAAATCGTTCCGGTCTGTCAACCAAGATGGCCGCCAGAGCTAAAACTAGAAAACATTTAATTGACATCTCATTCTTTTCGGCTGAGCAGATTTTGATGAAACTTTACAGGAATGATCCTTAGGTGGTACTGAGCAAAAAAAACTAAAATCGTTTAGGTCTGCCTAACAAGATGGCCACAAGAACTAAAAATTGATAAAATTTAAATACTATATAATTTATTATGTGTATTTTTTTCCTTACTTAAGGATTTTCTCTCTAGCAGTTGAATTCAGGTGAGCGATTTAGAGCCATCTTGGTCCTTTTGTTTAAATTTGCTTTCAATTGACATTGACAATTTATTATATTTGAAGGGAATATATTGATGCATGTGATAATATATTTGATATAAAAGTGAGAGATTGTTTTGTATTTTTTTCTTGCAATAATTAATGCTGTCGAGAACTGGATAATCCAGGATTCACAAACGCGCGAGCACATATTCTTTATATTGATAAAATGAAAAGGTCACATGAAGTTGTTACAATATTTTAAAAACGAAAGATGAAAGAAACATATTAACAAACATTAACAAAACAATAATTCATTTATTTGTACATGATTACGATTTACTAACTACCACATACATGTATTCATTAAATATACCTGCAAAGTCCATGCACGTGTTGTTAATAACATACCAAGTCAAAGTGATAATGAGGTATTCATTTAATCTGTCTTATTAATTGAATAAACAATTATATCAAATGTTTTTCCACTTATTGCGCATGTGTATTTACAGTTGAACCTGTATTAGCGGTCACTTGTATAAAGCGGTCATCCTGCATTTAGCGGTCAGTTTTAATATTTATTTTACCAAATTAGCATTTTGGTATACGTTTAACCTCCATTTAGTGGTCATCTCTGTTTAGCGGTCACTTTCTGTTTATCCCTTGACTGGCCGCTTAAGACAGGTTTGACTGTATTTGTTTCTGCTTGACGCTGAAAAAAATTAATGTTGTTCAAGTTATATTGAATAAACGTATGTTCTGTTTTGTTCTGTTTATATTTAATGTTCCTTTGAATATACATATATTCTAACAAGCACACAACTTTGAAGTATATTTCTAAGAGGTGTCAATATATTTATGTCAAGTCAAAATCGCTTCATTCCTTCATTATATGTACATATACCATGTAAAAGAAAGGAAACATAGATGTAAATATATACTAACGACCGAGAGAACGAGGCTTACAAGCTCTCTTCCTAGCTCTCTCTCTCTCTCACATTTATTAATTTGCAAATTTAGCAGGAGAGCTATCATTTAGAAAACCGTTTAGTTTCTTTATGTATTCACACATAATCATTTAAATTAATTTTGATATTACATATGATTATATTAACATAGATGATAATTGCACCTACTTATCTTTTGATTATATATTTATATGTCAATAATTGTATTCTCATGTAAATTGACATATATAGAAAATGGTAACATACAAATACACATACCCAAACTATTAGAGATACTTCATGTATTTGAAGCATTTAACATATCTCACATAAAGTTAGTTTAAACTTATTTATTTTACGTCGATTGGGAAACAAGTTCTTACAACTTATACCAATCCCTCTCGACGGTTCCTGGGTTGGACCAGTACTTTGCGCCCGGGAAGGTCATGAAGAGTTCTTGCCTCCAACGGGGTTCGAACCCACAACCTTCGGATCCGTAATCGGATACGTTACCACTGGACCACGGCGCCCTCAATACACCTAAAGTTGAAAAATAATAACAATTTCATAACGCACTTTTAATCGATAGTTACCATGGACACGGCGCCCTCATCCAATTAAATAATAACATTTCATAGACTTTATGGATACGTTACCATGAATCATAACTAAAGTTGAAAAATAATAACAATTTCATAACGCACTTTTAATCATTATTTTGACAAAAGAGAGATTTGTGAATTCTATTTTATTGGTTGTGGTCGTTAATTCAGAATATTTATATATGTTTGGTCTTTTGGAGTAAAATGATTTAATGTACTTTCTTCTTCACGACTTGTATATTTAAAATTTTCGCACATAAATAAATAATGAAATTCATCTACTAACCGATTACTATTGCAATTGTTGCAATGTCTTTCACATAAAGGAATATTGGACCAAGTTCCTATTTCAACTGGTAAATTATGATTCCTTGACCTGATTCTTAACATGAAATGTAATAAATGAGTATTTGTATTCAATAGATATTTTTCGAAACCAAATTTAGTTTAAAAATTCTATAATTAATGCTGTTACAAGATGTTTGAATATCAGCATACCATTCATTGATAAAAAGATCATAAAGTTTAGTGTACCCATTTCGAATTGATGACTTTCTCAGACATTTATCATTCCATATTTGAGAAAAATATTTTTTACTGAATACAACCAAGGAAAATATTTTTTCTTAAGATTCTCAGTAAAAACTGTTGATATTTTAAGCATTACCTCATACATTATAATTGTTAATTTGTTATGAAAAGTGGAAAGTGGTCAATGATTTAAAGCTTTCAGCCTTTCAGCATAGAGTGGGTCGAATTGAACCAGGCCGAGTTGAGGCAGGCCTGTTAGGATTTTAGGTCGACTTTATCTTATATCGTTTCAGACTTCAGTGGATCAGGTTTATTTAAAGTTGTCATTTCTTTTTACCACTGTATTAGAAAGTTTAAAAGTGGAAGATTATTAACTGTATTAAGTAACCCCTGTATGATAATCTACACACAATTTAATTATATAAGTGTATAAATGTATGATTTCAAATATAATGTAAGGTAGGGTGGCAATACAAGTCAAAGAGTGGTGAAATCCGTACGTTTAAATACAAATAACTAAATATCACACAGATCTATAATATATGCAGGGTAAGGGAGGCAACCTTATGGCAAGTTTCAATCATTAGCATCTAGTGTGGACAACCGATTTATCTATATTACCCTAACTTTGCCCTATATTGCCCTATTTCGTTAGAGATACCCTGGCTTTAAGATTTATCTGTTTAAATCATCGTCTATCATAAGAGAGAACATTAAATAAAGAAATTTAACAATGCCAATGATAAAACTGTATTTTTCCAATTGTACACTTTCACATACATTGTGGAGTTTTTCGTGACGAAAAAGGTGAGAAAACAAAATTTGAATAAATAAATGTTTCATGACAATTCAATGAAATGATGTTGCAAAAGGCTTTTTACCATGAAACTGATTTGCACATTGCTTACGTCTATAATTCAATCAAGTCACAAGAATATTTAGGGTATGACGTATTGTCATATATGTATACATTGAATGGACTACAAAAAAGTGCCTGTGTAAGAGTATGTAAATTTATTTCCGGGTATAAAGTTATAAATGATTATTCTTTCAGGCTTTATTCATAGAGGCAGTATTTTCTTTCCAGATATCATGTGAAACACTCAGTGCCCTGACTGAGATATAATTGCCGGAAAATGAGCACTTCCTTCAGCACTGGATCAGAAGCCGTGTTTCCACTGTACTGCCAGCCATGCAGTGGCGAGGGCAAACATCTGGAGGCAGTTGGCTTCTGTGTTGATTGTGAGGAACACTTGTGTTCCTCCTGCTTCAAGTGCCACCTTGTACCCAAACCTATGAAGTATCATCGGCTGCAAGACGGATCTGAAATGCCTAAGCAAATGAAAGAAAAATCATCGGGAAATTTGTGTACTGATGTGTGCCCATCACACCCAAACAAAGTGATCGAGTATTTCTGTAGGAAACATAACCAGCTGGGATGTTCAGTATGCACCACGTTACATCATCGGTCATGTGACAAGATTGACTACATTCCAGATATTGCTGATAAAGTCGGTGACAGTGAAGAACTCAAAGGCTTGAGATGGAGACTTGATGTTCTTTGTAACACTATAGAAAGGATTAAAAATGTATCTAAGGAGAACAAGAAAGCTGCTGAATCGTACAGGAAAGATGCCAAAACAGAAATAAAAAAACTGACACAAGCTTTCACTGCTCTTATGACAAAACTTGAAAAAGACATTGACATGAAAGTAGATTCCATTACTGACCTAGACCTTCAGTTAATGGACGACTCAATACAGGAATGTGATGTCATGGCAACTGAGGTTGAGCTTTTGACCAAGGAATTGGCGGGGAAAAAGCATATTGGACAAAACTGTCAGCTGTTTACTGCGATGAAGAATTCCGAAGAGGCTGTAAGAGAGCTGGAAAAGGAGACAAAGGCGCTGTCCTCAAAGAACAGGATCAAAAGGTATAAATATATGCCAGATACAAAATGGCAGGAGATGATTGCTGCTTCATCAGACATTGGAAAAATCACTGTGTTGGAAAACTCTGGCATAAAAGCTGCACATGTCCTGGATATTGATGTTAATATACCCGATGATGCTCAAGAAGGCATACTTGGGGAGGTTTTTGTGAATGAAAACTACATTGCTGTTTGTAATACTAACTCATCTGCAGTGGAACTTATAGATATGGAACAAAACAAAATAGTCAGTGCGGTAACTCAGACATCCCGACCTGCATGCATCACGGAGGTGAATGATGGCCAACTCATAGTAACACTTCCTGATGAATCTAAGTTACACTTCTTATCTTTGACAGGCGATAAACTCCAGGATACCAATCACAGCATCTCTGTTGATGGTAAATGTTTCGATGTTGTGAGAACACAACATTACCTGATTGTAAGTTTTCTTGAGTCCTTCAAGATTGAGATTCTTGATATGAATGGTACAGTGTTGCGGCAGTTTGTTTACAGTACAGATAATCCAAAGAAAAATGAAATATCATTTCTTTCAGTCAGTCCATGCCAGGACATTATCTATGTTTCAAGCCCCAACGCCAACACGGTAATCAGTCTGACACTTGATGGGAAAGTCCTCGACACCTACACTGATGTCAGATTGCAAGGTCCAGCAGGTATTGTGGCAGACATATACGGGAATGTGTATGTATGTGGACATGACTCTAACAATGTATATGTTCTTACTTCTGATCTGAAGAAGATCAAAATTTTGCTTGAAGGAGATGGAGTTGATAGTCCTGCATACATATGCACAAACAAATCAGCAAACAAGTTGTTTATCAACATGACACAGTCAAGAAATATTAAAGTGTATCAGGTTGAAATGTAAAATACCATAAAAAGAGTTGCATTTGGTAAATCTGCAATTTAGAATTAATTTCTTTCTCAACAGGGATTTTTTTTACTTTTTTATGATTACAGCTGCAGAAAATTTACGTAAGCAAGCTAATCTGGAAAAATGAATCAAAGCGCTGAAGGCACTGAAGTTGTGTGTCTCAAATGAAAGAGTGTTTGAAGAGCTGCAAGTCGATCACCAGTAATTAAATTTACTTTGATAAACAAAAGAAATGCGGCATTCCTGTTCTCTCAGTGCTATCAGAGCTTTGATTTGTATTCATGCAGTACCTTATCTACAACAGTTTCTATTTATAGATTGAAATAATTATGCAATTTTTCTGCACAGGTCAGAGGCTCCGAACTCATTTCGGATAGTAGATATACAGCTTTCGGTCATTTTTAGTGCAAGAAATAATATATGGAGATATCTGAGGTTGATAGATTTATGTGATTTTTAGTATGTTACAATGATTTGTTTTGGACTTCACATGGGTTTTTGTAACAGCCTAAAATGACCGAACGCTGCACATTTACTATCAAATTTATTTGCGAGCCACCTTTGCTTCGAAACAAACTATTCGTGCGCATGGTAAAGTGATCAAGTGACAAAAAAGTTACATCATTCGATTGCAGTAACATCAGCATAGAAAAATAAGTCCTATAATGTTTTCATGTCACAGGCGATTTTTGTAGCCTGTAAGTATTTATTTTTGACACAGCATTGATTTTTCAGCATTTTTGCTTCATTCTAGTAGAGATATTTACAATTGTTCGATCATATTTACACTATTGAGAGGTTATTCGGTTTTAAATCTAGGAGAACCTGGGTTGGAAACGTAGTATTATACGTGTAGTTGGTGTGACTGACGTCACACACAACTAAAAACGAGTTTTTTTCTAAATAATATCCTAGGCAAATGTTGTTTACCTTAAGTTCAGATAGTTTGGTGAATTATTTTGGTAATATGGTTTACATCCTGTCTATTTTTATTAGAATTTTTTTGTCAGTTCTTTTTGACCTATTTTGTAAATAGACATACATACGTATACAGGACAATTTTGTCTTTGTTATGACCGACAAGTAACGAAGTTATGATCAGATTTTTATATATGTTAACCAACTTTATTCCTTTTTTAAGCAAATACGATCCAGGTCTAGTAGTTATTCAGAAGGGAAAAAAGTTTTTGAACGTAGTATTGAACTGCAATAAATAGCAGATAAGTTTAGAAACAAATCAAAATGGATTCTACATAAATAGGAAGCATTAAGTGTTGTGTGTTATTTCCACAGACGACATTATGAACTGTGAATTAGTCATGAACAAATGTTTATCAATTTACTAAACTTTCGTTATATAACGAAAAAAAACAAAAAAACTTTTTTCCCCTTTGCAGACTGTAGAATCTGAACTAAAATATTGTATGAGCAACATAGGAAACCCTGATCAGATATCTCTGGTAGGAGCTGTCTGATCTGGGTATGGTCTGTTCATTACATAGAACACGAGGAAAATAAATTGTTAAGTTAAAAAAAAAGATTTTGTTCAATGACGGGGATTTAAATAATGAAGAATGTAGACGACAATATATGACGTACAAATCGTTATCTATGATCATAGGTAGTCAAAATAAACATAGATAAAAAGTTCGGTATTAAAGCGTCCCCTCCACTGCACATCATTGTAATTAAAGCGCACCGTCTTTCAGTGAATCAGACTATGACATACCGCAAGTATTTATAACATTCGGTCCGAAACAAGGGGGGTATAGGGTTAAAGGTGGGGTTTATACGAATAGAGAAACAGTTTGTTTCGGATTTAAATCTTGATAGTAATACAGTTTTAAGTTGATATCCTTGTATATGTGTTTATGACGGATGTAGATATGTACCACGGCGGCTTTGAAAGGAGCCTTTTCACCTCATATTTGATCTTATTCGTATTTGTATTAGCCGACATTATATATCATTTGATTTATATTGTTTTTATAATTTCTAGACTTAAGTACAGAAAGTAATATTGTGTAGTATCTTTTATGTTTATAACTAGTTTGAAACGTTAGTGTTTTGCTGACCTCATTTTGCCTTAACTATTTAGCTGAATATTAGCTGAGTAATAGTAACATACGTCTAGCTGGAATTTAGTATGTACCATGAATTGTTCTGAAACTTAACCATTTCCCTCATATAGGCTCATTTTGACGCACTCAATAGGCACCACATAAAGCCTGATCTGCAAAAAACCACAGTTAAACCTTACCAAATTTAATTATAAAGTCCTCATTTTCAGACCACTGAGGAGCAGCGAACAGCATAAAACCTGATCAGCCTGCGAGTTACTCGCAGGCTGATCTGGTTTTATGTTGTTCGCATAGGTCTTTTCATGGTGTCCTCTATGAGGGAAAGGGTTAAAACAGGTATTTTGTTAGTGTATACATGTATGTCTTAAGAGATGAGAGAATACATCAGTGGTATGTGACAGAATATGATTTATGAAATGTAATTATTAAATACCACACATTTTTGTCTTAACAATTTATGATATCTTAAATCGATATTTCATTCTAGGATATAAGAAATTTTAATTATCAGAGTTCAACCACCCAATAACCATAGTTCAATCATTTTAAAATGAATAAAATAACATTTCATACTGGATTTAAATCTTGAAAATAACTTAATGTGTAATCTAATAAAAGTATGTATAAGCTTGATCTCAGGCGGATTGATTATTATATCACAGTCTTAAAAAAATGGCCGGATCTTTACAGCTACACCTTTACGTAAGCAATCAAATCTGGCGGCATGTTTAGAACTTCTAAACTGTTTATATATATATAGCTACTGGCAGTCCACGTCATGTTAAAATTAGATTTCAACTTCTTGTATGACTGTGAATTAAAAATAATATGAAATAACGATATAAAAGCACTGAATCTGAAGTATATATCCCATGTCACTCAATAATGTACATATACATGTGTTTCTGACATAATATACCATCATAATCACTCAGAAATAACTTAAGGAACATCGCAAGGGTTTTATTGTCTCTTTCACATGGCCAAGTGTTGACGTTTAAATGAAATGAGTTTGAACAGAATTTAATATCTGGCTGTTAAATATAAACTAAAAATATTGTAAATAGATATGTTTATCATTTATATTCATGTATCTATGGTTTAGTCACCTGAGCATGTGTTCAATGTTAGCTATTGTTACCGGCCAATCCTGGGTTCCCGTGGATTTTCTGTCGTGAAGTTTTCTTTTCTACCAACATCTGCTAAAAACGCTCGCCCAATTTTGATAAAACGTTATATATCCTCTTTTAAAGTGGTTATATGCCTTATTTGGTTGCCATGACAACGGAAAGAAAAGTAACAGGGGCAGAGTTTTTTTTTTCAAATATGTTTTATGAAATCTCGTTAGATTTGAAAATAATTTAGTACGCTTGTTCCCTATCCGAATCGCTATTAAGAATGTTCACATATCTCTGCTCCTTCGTTGAACCATGAACAGGTGAGCGATTCAGGGCCCTCGTGACCTTGTTTATTAGATTCTGATTATTCTCTTTATATTTTCTCGTAGTTTGAGGTTTTCATCATGCAAATTGCATTGTGGTGATTTTATTAACAAATAAATAGTAACAGAAATACTGTCATATTCGTTTTTAATTTGTCTATCCTGTGAGTGAGTCCCGTTTTAAGTAATTTCTGAACGTGAATTTTATCGAACACACTAAACATCGGTAAACATCGGTAAACATCGGTAAAAACAAGGAGAGGGTACTTTCGTCAAAACAATGTCTTTACTCAACCTCAAATTGTTGAAATATGCATTTCAAAGAGTATTGAAATAATGGTATTGTGAACATTGCTAGATAACAGTCCAGAAAAAGAGCTTAATTGTCGCATAAAAAAACACCATCAGATAAAAGCCCGAAAGTGACATTACACACTTTCATTTTCTTGTAGGACACATTTTCATGCTCTCGCCATAAAATGTGTGTGCAAGAAATCATGTTCCGGCTGAAACTTTGTTGTGTAAGGTCGGGTTTTGAAATAACTTGGCACAAGTGATCCTTTGTTGACCTGAAAACCGTCTCCTGGCTGTATTTTTGTGAATGAACATGTATTGAAATAACTTATATATAAATAGCACAAATGAACCCTAGGAGAAGATAATATGTCCCGAGCAAGCTCCAAGGTCAAGGTAACAGGAGTTAGTTAAGTTTAAAATTTGTGCAAGCAGTCCTTTTGGCTGTATCTTTGTTGTGTATAGTCATGTTTTGAAATTATTTGCGCAAGTGGTCCCTAGAACAACATTGCGGCGCAAACAAAAACTACGCTGCTAGTTTGAAGGTCAAGTTCACAGCAACCAGTTGACCTTAAAATTTTATTCAAACTGTAATTTTGTTGTATATGGCTCTATTTCTGAAATTACTTGGCACAACTGACTTCTATGACCAAACGACGTATTGCAATCAAGAACCAGTCACTTGCTTTAAGGTCAAGGTCACAGAAGTAGGTTGACCCTAGAATCACGTCCAAGCTGTAACGTCGTTGTGTATGGTCGAGTTATGAAATAACTTGGCACAAATGAGCCTTAAGACAATACATCATGCTTTTTGAATGCTCCTGTCATAAAACTGCGATGTGAATATGACGTTTCACCTGTGTGTGTATTCCGGCTGTAACTTAGTTGTTTATGGTTGTGTTTCGAAATACAAGGGATCCTTGGGACAAAACAATGTGTCGCGAAGAAGAACCAGGTCGCTAGCCTGAAGGTCAAGATCACATCATTTGGTTGAGGAAGGGTCTCAGCGTTCATTTGATCATAAAATCATTTTCTTTTAAGTCTTCAGTTTCTCATCATATTCACTGACATAAAATATCAATTTAATAAACAAAATGGTGGAAACATTTGTGTCCTATGGACACATTTCTAGTTATTAACTTCATTCTTACGAGAAGGGGGTCTGCTTTATCCTATACTGCAGTGACTTTTGTTCTCAGACCAGTACTTGAATATAATACCTGTATTTCAGTCATTTGGAGACGATGTCTACTTGAGACAGATATAGTGCTGCCACACTGCAGTATCACGCTGTAGACATGTTGCATGATAACACACCCAGTTACATTATCCTGACATCAAGCCAACCAGTCCTGCAACTACCCTTATATGCTGAGCGCCAAGCAAGGGAGCTATAACAGTATCATTTTTTACGCTTTGGTATGTCGCGGCCGGGGATCGAACCCACGACATCCCGCTCCCGATGTCTTGAAGTTGTATTTACTACTCGTCTGGAACAGTCCATGAACTACTTTTTATCCGGAATATCGGCGATGACGTCAGAGTGTCTTTGAAACTTAATCCTCCAACTGTAATGTCTCGGGCAGTTCCGTCTCATGAGAATGAGCTTTGCGAGACCGAGATATTCAGATTGCGACTTTTCCGATTAGTTTCGATGATGGTCACTAAATAAATGTCACGGGGTCCCTTTTTGATTCGATTTGGCTAATCTTAATCTGATAAGAAAGTTATGTCTGGACACAGAGGTAGATATTTCAGTTTACACAATCATAATCACAAGTTAGTTGACATTTTAGATGTGACCATGAGGGCAAGGGAGTTTGGTATCATACTTCTGGTGTGCTGGGTGTCGGGTTTTGTCACCTGTGTTCCAGGTACTTTTTTTCCCTTTTCCCCCCAAACAGTGTTAACGATTATTATATGACTGTATGTTTTCCAATTAATACTTTATTTTTCCACTTTTAATTTTTTCCAACACCTCCTCCCTCTTTTTCTCTCATTTTCTTTTTTTTAAATAAAATTATATTGTATGCACTTCTCTTTTCCCATATCGTTCAAGAAAGGGACAATATCTTGCTCGAATTCGACCAGCCATACTTGGCGCTAATTAATACTTATAAATACTTAGGATCGATCTTCATCATCCTTGTTTCTCTAATAAAACTGCCCAAATATTTCATTTCTAAACAAATATTGCTAGTTTTTACAGTAATAATTAATTTCAACTTTGTCATACACATGGAAAAAACAAGAAGTCTAAAGTTTCACTTAGTATTGTTGGAATTCGATACAGGTCTTATTTGAATTAAAATATATTGATCTATATAATTTTGAATCAACCAAAAAGAGTGAAAAATGTTTTGTAATTTGGTGTTAAGCGTAGTTGGCTTTAGAATTTGATTTATGATTTATTACATGTGTCTTCTTTAAGAGATACACATTTTGGAGAAGTAATACTACACCAACATAATAAATAGATAGCATAACTTTAAAATCCAGGACTCGCATGCTGTAAATGAATAATTTTCGTTAGCGACAAAACCCGAAAATAGTTCCGTATATATCTCCTGTTTTCTAGAGCAATGAAGTTGGGGGTAAATTCAACTGGTTTATTATCACTGACGCTTCTTACTTCTTTTCTATGCAGGGGATCCTTTATACGTCGACAAAGGAGACCCATACGGTAATGGAAGTCTAGAGGTTGGGGAATTGACCGTCTCGAAATCTGTTGATGGAAGTCCAAAGCATGGGAAAGGTAAAATCAGACCTATCTTAACATTCCATAACATAAATATCGGATTTATCAGCCCGTTACCCCATTAAATGTACAAATTTGTGACTTGATGAGTATCAATTAGCTGAACTTTAAACGGTAAATGAAACGTTTCATTTTTTCTTGCAGACAGTGTAGAATCTGAGCTACAATAATGTATGAGTATACAGAGGAGACCCGGATCAGACAGCTCCTGGAAGGTCCTGTTTTTGCCAGTGCGTAAAAATGTGACTCTATGGGAAAAAAGGATTAATATATTTCTTAGAAAAGAAAATGTATTTCAGTGTACTTTCCACTGGAGCCCGGCCAATACCCCGTGATCTACTATGTTGGGGGTCTCAATACGCTCGTGCTGACCGATTACTACAGCATCGTCCTCAGGAAGCTCGCCTCGCACGGGTTTTTTGTGTTCGGGGTGGACTACGACTACCCAATAGCTGCAGAAGGACGGGCAGACAGACAAACGAGAGATCGACCGGCGTATAGACAGGATATTGATATTTATTTCGAACAGCTTTACTTTGTAAGATAATTTGTTTGGTATATCCTCAAATGAACTCCACCCTTTCTGCCTAACCTTTTCTTACTTCGTTAATCTACCGTCCAGTATAAACTTTGCCGAAGAAATATGATATGTTCTTTTAAACGTCTCTCCACCCTTTTTCCGTCAGTTTATTCATTGGAGTTACCCATGGTATTCTCTTTATTTAAAGTGTTTCGATTTATATTTAGTTCAGCTGCCTTTTCAGTCTGGGCTTTTCTTTTTTTACTGATCGTGTTCTTTTTTTTTTTTAAGATTTATTTGAACAATATATTTTGTAACCCTGTTTTATCATCTCTCTCTCATAAAAAAATACATGATATATTATTACAGCGTGTGTGTACTCGTTTAAACATAGTTATAAAAAATATTTTCAGAAATTCAGCATTATTTAGATCAAAGGATGCTTTGTATATTATTACAACTAACAGATACTGAAATTGCCACGAATTAAAAAAAAGTAACGATTTTCTGTCAAACTAGGGTTTCCTTACTGTCTTAATTAAAGGGACTCTGAATAACAAAAGCAATTAAAGAAAAACGGGTTAAAATTATACTTTATGCTTTTACTGTGTAAATCTCTTTTTATTTAAAAATATACGAACTTAGATTAGATTAAAAAAGGAAGTTAGTATGGACTTTAATTTTGTTATGAAAATAATTCGGAATATGGTTTAACCATAATAAAAGAGAGAACATATACTTTCCCCTTGAAATATTAAAGTCGCGAGAAACTGATGCAAGTAGTCACTCCTTGGAGTTCCAATACTAGTTTGTGAGATGTTAGAATAGCACGACTAGGTTTTGTATCACGCCACAATCCTTCGGCGTAATACCACATTGGGATCATAGTATTTTTGTATACGTAATTATGTATGTTGTTTCAAAATGAAAAAGACGATGTTAGTAAAACCCAAGAAACAAGCAACAAAATATCCTAAAAAAAATTACACATTTTTAGCACATCGGCTGTGATGGACGGATGTTTTATATATAATCTCAGTTTGCAAAAGAAAGCATGAATTCAGGTCTTCCGTAAATTATTTCCGCGACATATCAGGTATCAGTGACAGTGCCAGGAATTCACATCTCTCTCTCTCTTTTCTCTCTGCCAGTCCCTCCTCTATCTCTCTCCCCTTTCTCTCTCTCTCGGGACGACATAACGGATTTGCTAGCCTATGACCAAAGTCCACCCATCGTCTTCCTCATATAGTGATTGCTTTGATAAATATACTTTTAAGGTAAAGTCGCTGTAATGATTCCACTACATTTCGGACCTCATGGCCTTTCACGGAGATAACCAAGGTTTC
Organism: Solen grandis; assembly: GCA_021229015.1. NCBI lineage: Eukaryota > Metazoa > Mollusca > Bivalvia > Adapedonta > Solenidae > Solen > Solen grandis. Next base: position 26,924,591 of record CM037777.1, read on the forward strand.
CTAATGTTTCATTAGGATATATTGATTATCTTGGTAGAGGTTAAGTGGTCAGAGACTTAGGGGAACCATTACAGGGACTTCAACTTAAGTCGTTCTTTATGATGTACATTTTATATTTCGAACGGTTTAGTTTTTCTCAACCCTTGAACATATGTCTAAAAAGATACATTTAAAGTAAGTGTTAACTTACTTTGTAATTGAATATATCATAATGTAATGTCCTTTGTCATTGACAATCTCAATAAACATGCTACAGTCACTTAATTCTACCTCTGAGAGAGAGAGAGAGAGAAAGAGAGAGAGAAATAGTATCTAAGTATCTAAGGGAGGTAATAATGTGCAAAATACTCCCCCGAAAGACGAAATACCTAATAATCTTCATTTTTAACTTTTCAAAAGGAAAGTTTCATAATTTTTATTTCTTCTGATTACAGTACATTGGATACATACGTAATAAGACTGTAAGCATTCCTCGGTGGGATAAAACAGCTCTCATGTGTCATTCTTCCGGTTGTGACGTCACGCTTAAGATGGGTATTCAGAAAAGGTTTACTTTTACGGTATATATACATATTTATGCAAATTTATTTAATAATAAAACTGAACAACCTGAAAAAAAATAAATAAATAAAATTATTAATTATTCCAATGCGGGGATCATGCGATCAAGTTTTGGCGCCGCACTAACGCTTAATTTACGTTAAAATCCAGTTTGTAATTTATATCTGAGACATAGTCTATCATAAACGCACAATTGTTTAGTGTGTCTAATCATATCCATCCTGTTTTTTTTTCTTCAAATTGCTAGCATTCCTGAAAATAATTAAAATATATTCCAAACCATATTTAACATTATTGCGCAAAGTTCTTCTGCCAACAATCATTTACTGATTATGGCTGCCATACGTGGGGATCAGTAGAGATAAAGTGCTAGGCCTCCCAAGCTACTCGGTCCTCTCTGGAAACCCAAGAATCATGATAGAAAAGTTAAAAACCTTACATCTTAAAACCTTAAAAATTCTTAATATTTTACAATATAAACAGGTATTTGATGCAAGAGGAAGAGTGTTAGTAAGTTAAAAATTTAAAAGCTGGATAGATTAGATTGAAGTTAGTTTCGAATATGCCAAATAGGACAATATGATGCAGAAAATTATATCTAAAAACTTGGTCTTATCAATGGGTAACGTATTCCCGATTCCGTGATATATATTGCAGGTGAAAATACCATGACATGTTGGTCATATTTGTTCTGTTTATTTCATTGAATCTGAACTCTTTTTTTTTTTTTTTTGGTGTTGTTGTTGCTGCTGCTGATACTGGTGCCAGGCCACAGGATTCCTGGAACCCTACAGTCAGCTAGTTCACGGCCACGGCAATATCAACTACACTATACCAGCGCTCATGTACGGCACAGAACTGGCCGAGAAAGGAATCACCCATTGTAATGTGAAGGGATATGACTACCAGCAGTTCTACAAAGTGTGGAAATGTCCACGCGTGGTGCTGGAAGTAGCAGTATGTATAAAATTTCTTCCTAATGTCAACAAATATATTCAAATCAAATAATCAGATTAACCAATACATACTCGTATATCAGGATACCACGTGATTAATGGTTGACCTAGTTTAAGTAAAATATGACATGGGTTTTTATGTGAATCTGAGTGTGGGTAGTTGATTGTGTCGTGTATAGAAGATAATCCCCTGACAACGGATAAATAAATACAATAAAATCACTAGTTTTCGCGGTGGAAAATGTACGTTTATTTCGAGGATACTTTTATTCGAATATTAACCCTGCGAAAATTGTTCATTTAGAAGACGTCACATTTTCTAGAAAATGAATCCATGTTTAATGTATCAACATTTTTTTAGAATTAGAAAGGAATTTTGTGTTAATTAAAAATAATGATTGTACAAAGTATTTCGTGATAAAATAAACAGAATGAAATTGAAATAAAATTAGTTCAAATCTTTGTTTTCATAAGTTTATTCAAGAGAATATTACCAATATTTTATTTAGGTGCCATATGACACCGTTTTAGAATTTCATCAGTATATAAAATCACATTAGAAAAATACAGAACATGTATGTACAACGCTAAGCAGGGAAATGTTTAGTTGTTTCCATTATAACGTTGCACTTTATATAAATTTATGAAAACTGAATATATTGAAAAAGCTACATGTATCAATTAACTGTATATTTCGTTTGCTTTGAAGGGTTTCGGACATTGTGATATGTTGGACCCGATGCCATGGGAAGGTAGGTAGGAATGAGACAGTGTGTCGTAATTTTGTCTTTTATGGTTACCTAGTCTTTTCGTGTCGAATTTGTCTTGTAATTATCTTGTCTCGTCGTTAGTTTATCGTGTCGTAATATTGTCGTGTCGTATAATGACTCAGAAAATACAGTAGAGAATGAGACTTAACGGTTTTAAATGTAAAACTTGAAGATGATATGTTTTATTAAGCGTTTGTGTGTTAAAGCCTTAGTTTGACATCAATATATATCCTATTTTTACTGATAGGCCTTAATTTGGAATCAGAAAACACAGACATATATTTGAAATTACCATCTACTTGTAGTGTTTTCTGTCTTGATTTCCGCTGCAGCCTGAATATTGCCACGTGATGTTTTCATAAAGGCTTTACTTATTGATAATCTATACTTTCTTTCAGTATGTCATCTTTCGCACTTCTGCACAACACCTAAGAACAACAGCAGGATTCCCGAGTATCACCAGTTTGTGCAAGGGGTAACTGCAAGCTTCTTCATAACAATGCTTCAAGGTCGACCAGACGCTTTATCATATATAACCACCCAATCAAAGTCGCCGCAGAAATTGCTTGTGGTCCAGTCGGATTTGAATTGTTAGAAAATGTAAGAAATAACAGGAAGAAATGGATTCCTTAATGATATTGTTGAGGAATCAATGTTCCACTATATGTATATCGTGTATACGATGTAAATATATCATATTTTATAACAATGTTTCACATATAATCAAAACATATTCTAAAGATAATATATTTGTTTTTGAGTGTACCGCCGCTGCGACAGACAAAATTTCAGTATTTCAGACAAAAACCGACGTCTTGCTTATTATATGCCAGTAAAAAGACACCTGGGTTGAAATGACCCATCACATCCAAACTGACATGAACACCCGAGTAATCAAGCCAGGACTCGACTTAACAGCCGTGAGAGGATACAGTTCTTTGACTATAACAACTTGGTCGTGTGTGTGATTTTATCCTAAATTCAGCCTATTATTATCATTTTTTTTTATCCTTTTTAGCCCATTTAACCTATGCAGTAAAAAAATCTACAGCACTCGGTACATTTATCCGTTTTAGCCTATGTAGTAAAAAGGCTACAGCACTCAGCCCATTTATCCTGTTTACCTATCTAACTGAAAAAGGTAATAAAAGCCCATACAGTCTTTGTATGAAATAGGCTATATAGCCATTTTAATGTTAGATACTAGGGTAACTAGACTAAATGGTCTGAATGATGTAGCCTATTCATACATAGGCTAAATGTAGGGTAATCGCGAAGTTTTGTAGAGAAAAAGTATAGTTAAAAGGATCATTTTCCCACCATGGTTGAGACCATGGTGGGTGTTTGATTTTGCGAATATTGAATATGAATTCGATAAATGCACATACACGATGAAACAATTGTCATTAATGATTATCCTATCATTTCTTTATTTTCAATTTCACCATCAAGTTTATTAGAAATAATTATATAGTGTAACATCAATTTTGATAACTAAAAATACAACTGCGAGTTTTACGGAACAGAAATAACGTTAGTTACATTCTAGATTAATGTCTGTGAGTTTAGGCGATTGTAGCTGATGACGATGATGTTTTCGTTAATGATGATGCTGTTGTCACTGCTCATATTATTCAGATAATAAATCATTTATTTTGTTTCCTACATTATTATTTCCTTATTACATCATTTATAACTGCATGTACTAGTAATCACTATTCTTTTGAATCGCAATTTGACGCTTTCTTGTTTTGACCTTTCTAAGTATACTGTGTTTTTTCCAGTATCATTTTCATAAACACTCCTTATTCTGTAACGAACTTTACATATATCTTAGATGAGCCATAAATATCAGAAACAAAAGAAATATGATTATACATATTGTTTTGTGTTTATTCGAGAAAATAATTTGATCTACGAGTTCGTATGACGTTGTTTATTTCTCACAGTCTATAAATAGATCAAGACTAGATGACACCTGGCATTAACACGTGCTGGGAAATATTATGGCCGAACGAATAACCGTTAGCATTCAACACGTTAGTGCATATATGATGATGATAATGACGATGATATTGAGGATGGTCATCTGGGACTTTCAATAAATCTTCTTCTACTACTACTACTATTACTATTACTACTACAGTTTCTACTTTTGTTTCTATTTTATTACTGTTCTATCTTATCTGGATTGAAAAGTGGACGAACAATCACATCAATTATTTATAGTAATTTATTTACAAGTTCACATTCTATACAATAGGGGTTAGATTATTGCGATACTGGAATGTAATGCAGATGATTAACAGCAAAACAATCATTCAATGACAACACCAACAAGCATCCATACACCTTACACATAATATAACACACATACACACGTACATAAACACATTAGGGTGACTATTTATAGCAAAAATATGTCATGATAACTACAATTCATAAAAGTGTATCGTAACTTTTCACAAGAACTGGAAGAGTAATTTATTTATTAAAAATATTCGAAAAAAAAGTGCGCGGTATATATTATAATAATATCATATTAACAACAACAAAACAGATTATAAAACATGATACGTGATGATATGTAATGTAATATACACTGAGACTGTTATTTCGGTTACTTGTTGGCATTGTGAATTTTAATACAAGAGAACTGATACAAGAGAAATGATACACTACATGGGCTATTTGATCCTATCGCTATTCTCGCCTCATATTTCACCGATATACATACGTAAGTAGTCGTTTTGATCAAATGATATCGCATTTATTTGATTCCAAATACAATTTTTGTAATGTAGGAAAAGTTATTGCTAAAAGATTCAAAATCCAGGGAAGTTCTTTTTACAGAACTTACCGTTATAAAAACGGATAGGGTGTTTCAATAACTATAACTGCATATACATATGAATTAGAAGTTAAATTATCCTGTCTGACTTTGCTAATAGTATTTAACAATGTGATATGAGTATTTTTAGCGTTACTGTATTTTTTCTTTTCTATTCATCTTTAATTTATTATGGTTTTAATTCTAAGTAATCAAAATAATTGAAAAAAAAAAAAAGAAACATACACACACAAACAGCAGACAGCATATTACTTTTGTTAAATTTATTTTAGTAGGTCGTCAACTACAAATACTTTCATTAAAAAAAACAACATTATGTGTTAGTCTGCAAAACTTGTCTAAATGATTCACACATTCTAAAAATGTTTTCCACATAATAAACCGTTAAAAAAAAAAAAAAAAAAAAAAAAAAAAAAAACACATACACACACAAACGGCAGATTAACTTTTGTTAAAGTTATTTTTAAGATTAACCAAGTAGGTCGTTAACTACCAATACTTTCATTTAAGAAATCAAGAGAGAGAGAGAGAGAGAGTCTGTACATATGTACACTTATAAAATCCGGTTAACACTAAAATGACAAAATAGAGTACAGAGTAACTGATCTAGACTTAAGGATACCAGTGGTACAGTTAAAATGAATGTCTCTAACAATTACCCCCCACCCCTTTACTAATGACAAAAGTTGTTTAACTTTTCACTTGATCATAAATCACAACCAAGGTGTGTTGAAAATGATATAACATATAAATAAAATGACGGAAACATTGTGTACGAAAAAAATAAGCCACTAAACTACGATCTATTTCACTGGGAAGAAAGACTAATCGTGTAAAAATATACAGTTATGAACGAAGGCCGATGAATACGTTTGGGAAAGAAACCAATCATATATTCGTGTTTTTTTTTAACAAATTGATGGTAATAAACACGATTTGTTGAAAACACATATTTTCCAGCCACAACACAACTTCACACTGTCTTGTTATGCTTCCCTAAGTCTGATAGTTTTGTAAACCTTTAACAATTGGTCGACATGTTTTCATAACAGAAGCTCGTGTCCGTCTATATATGGTTACCCTCGGTACGTATAGATACAAGTTTTTGTCTTGCAAAATTTAGGTTCATAACAAATAATTATCAAATTAATACAAAAATAGGCATACTTATCAGTTTTACACCGACAAGGTTTCCCAGTGACTTAATATGATAAAATCTATTTCTGTTTGAAAATGTCCAGCAACCATGTTTTTTTCTTTATTTATATTTACATGTCTAAGCCAAAAACGAAATTAAAATACAGTTTGAGAACTCAAGGGAAATTGTAGACCGACACCCATTACACGCCATTAAGAGCAAAATATCAAGTATCTGCTTTGATTCAACTAAAATGTACACAGATAATATAATTACTTTTTGTCATGGAATGAACATTATGAAAAAGGAAATATTATTATAGAAATCTCGAGTCTCGCGGAAGCTGATACTATTAAATTCGATTACCGTCCTTCTTTTTGTCTGAAACAAAAGAAAACAAAGGATCGTTAGGAAGTTTATGATATTCTAACATGCAATATGGAAAGGGAAAGCTGTTTAACTTTAAAAAGAATAAACGTGTAGTCATGATTCTAGCAGAATAAAATCAGAAGTTTTTTTATTAGGAATCAGACACAAACCTATTGTTCATGCCTATTATGATAATTTAATGATGTCTTAATAAGAAATGGAAAGGCGGTGCTCAGGGATACAATAATCAAACACAATACACGCGCTGGTCCAGGTATCGATTCTAGACCCTGGTAATACAATATATTGTTCGAAAACTTCATGCTGATTGTGGAATCATCCTTATTTTTGTAGGAATTACGGTCTGGCAGGAAAACGGATCCCCCCACTGTCTTGATATTAGAATAACGTACAGATATGATAACTGTTGGTTTAAACCCTAAATTCTCTCGTACCTAGATATCTCCTATAAAAATCAAACATTACTTGTTTCATAATTGTCACTTACAACAACGACTGTACTTGAAAAAGAGAATTTGGATAGAAAATATCAAAAGAAGCGTTTATGAAAAAGGAAATATACAGTCTTTACCTGTCACAGCATATTGCCAGTTTCCTCTGAAAGCTGAAATACAGAATACAATTGTCATTGAAACGCGCCTTTTCTATTTAGTGGGGGTAAAACGGCGGTGACATGAATATTACAACGGGGATTTATACACTGATAGAAAAAAAATGATATATGATAAAGAAAAAGATATGCTAGTACTGTAAGTAAGATTATTACGCGAATATCGAGGATGAAAAAGGACATAAAGAAGGTGAGAAAGGAAGCACGAGTTTTCTTTGATTTTGTGGCGTACTTTTAAGTTTTCAGAAAAAATCGGAACGACACTGAATATTGCAGTGGGGACTTATACAAAACACACAATCTTTTTTATGTAAGAAAATATTTAGAAGTACTGTAGCCAAGAGTTTAAGGCTAATATCAAGGATGGAAGAGGACAACAAGAAGACTGAAGGAGTTGTCGATGGTGATGACGAAGTCTTACCTGTTCCGGCGGGGTTTCCTTGTGAAGACTTGTCCAGGTTAGTTGTGGTTGTTGTGGTCGAAGCCCCACTGTCCTCTGCAATGTACAAACATTGGATTGTTAGTAAACCAAACAAAAAAACTGTAGCTCTATTTCATCGCACAAACAAATCGTAATATAAAACAACGTGACACATGGAAATATATATATATATGAATAACAATATACAAATCTTCAATGAATTTCACGTACGATGCTTGTTTGTTTGTATTAAAGTTGAATGACCCATCGACAACCGTTAGTGTTGGGTCTTTTGAAGACTGATTTTGAGATATAGTACTGCCTCTTTACCATATGACGTAAGCAAATGACGCCCACTACGTCAAGGTGACGCTCTAACTACTAGGTTTCCAAGACCAGGCACCGTGTTCGGTACTTATGTATGATTTTCATTCCCATTAAAATATGCCCATTCATTTTGATACTATTGTGGAAAAGGGCATGAGATCGTACTTAAGTATTTTCGAGAACATGGGGCCTGAACTTAAGATGTGAAGTTTTGTATAAAAAACATGCGCATATTTCAATATTGAGAACATCACAATCTAATATAAAAGAGTATTTGTTATCGAGTAAATATTAAAAAATAATAATAACATAACAAATCCTGACAGTGAACATTTGTAGGATTTCCGTGTAAATTAAATACCTTTGTAGGCTATATGGTTTGTTTTTACAACACAGTTTCATTTTTAATTCGATTTTCTAATTCGATTCAATGGAAAGAAATTGTAAAGGCAACACATTTACAAACATATGCTAAATATTTCTTACTCCTACTTATTTATATCCAAATAAAGCTAACTTAAAGTATGTTTAGGCAAATGATATTTAATCCTTACCTTTAATAGTTTTATTCGTGTTGAATGTACTCGACATACCTGTGAAGCAAAACAAATTTTCTGAATTAAAAAATTTTCCTTTTTTAAAAAAAAAAAAACAACATGTTATTTTCTATATAATTACTGTACGTAATGGTTTGTTAATAAGAAAATACGAAAACAAAAACATTAATTTAATCGTTCCATATAGAAAATGACATCTGCTAGTTTTTGTTTATACATTGGCGCACCTTGGCTGTTGGTAGTGGTCCTTGTCGCTTCATATGGTGATTTGAAGCAAGGCAGCGCGCGCTTCCAAGATTGTTGTACTTCCGGTTTCAAGAGGCAGTAAAAGATGAAGATGAAAAATCCTTGCAGAGAATTAAATATTGCAAACAAGTAATGAAACGCCAAGCCATAGTTGTCCACGGCAAAGATTGCAAACAACCAAGTAAGTCCGAGTAGTATTATAAGGCTTATAGCACCTCGTAGGCGCACAGCAGTCTGAGATTTATCAGTTTTGGTCAGTTTTGTGTTCGAGCTTCTTTGCATGATCTGCCTGAGGACTAATATAAACACGATCACATTGGCCAGAAGGATAAGGCAAACGGGGGCAAGAAAGGCTGCGTAAAATGGAATTTGGTCCAGCCAACATCTGAAAAGAAATAGAAATGTTGGGGTCTTATTGAGATACAACCGGTTTTAAACATGACAATGAGTTCGTTGCGTGGGGCAATGGAGGATTCTAAGAAATGGAATTAAAAATGGGTATAATGCATATAGCAGAATTCCTTTTTTTAAGTTAGAGCATTTTAATTTATTTTTTTCAAACAATAGTTAATCTATTTTCTTCAATTCATTTTTACTAAAAAGGTGCGCTCTTTTTAAATGACATGTATGCATATCCTTATAAAATAGACGAATTTCAATTGTCACTTTCAGAATTGTTAATAAAATAAAATAAAATTTGAGAGAGAGAGAGAGTAAACCTACATTCCGCCTGGCTGGACACCGTAGTTGTCTGACGTATTGATACATGCTGTTATGACTACTATTACCAGTGGTAACCCTGGAAACATGAATGTAGATAATTAGTTAACAAACACGCCCATCTAGGAGATATAAAGAACCGACAAAATGTTGGAAATATAAAGTTAGCAAGCTTGCATATTATTTATACTATGCCGCCATTTGAATTCCTATATTTTCACATTAAATCGCACTATGAACAGTTATTCTTTTGCATAACAATATATATTTCTAAATCCGCCACAAAACCTCAATTTTAACTTTTGTGGATCAAAAAGCTAATTTGTGTATCTTCTAGTGGTTAACTTTTAAGCTGCCATTATGAAACCGCCAGTGTGGAGAAAATCCCATTCACCAAAAGCAAAAGTCTTTGGATATTCGCAAAAAACAACAATAAATAAATAAAAAAAAAAAAAAAAAAAAAAACCCAAAAAAACATAAAAGATACGCACCCCATCCAAATAAAGAACTTTTCAACTGGAAGCGGGCGATGTATGTATCAAACACCTTGACCAGCGCCATGTACATGTAGAACGCCTCAACCGCCATCCAGCACATGGCCGCCAACAGGAAGTAGTGAAGCAAGATGGCTACCATCTGCAGAATCACCAATTGTATTTAATAATTTTCGAAGGATTATAGAGAAATATCTGTGAATTAAAAATGGTAATTTCACTGTTTCAAACAGTGAATATTACCATTTTTTTTATAATTTTTGACCGTTTATAATGGGACTATTAAAAGACACTATCATATTTTTTTCAAGACAATTCAATATTGATCTCTACATTGAAATAAAACTTCTACAAGAAATACAAGAAAAAATGCTGTTTACAAGCTTTCTTTGTATTGATATGTTGGACAATGCGACTTCGGAAATTTGGGGCTCCCCACAGGTTATAATTTATGAAGAACTTAATAACATGTGTGAAACGTCGCAGAAGGCATTAAATAAAAATAAAAGTTGTTAGTTACAGAGAAATATTATTTCTAATTCATCTCGTGAGGAGGAAAATCAATATTTT
>CM037777.1:26935301-26985301 GCA_021229015.1 Solen grandis
TCTCCTCACTCGATGAATTAAAAATGATATTCTACTGAAACCAACAATTAATTTTTCCTATCTATCATATAGTTAATGTGTAATATGGCTCAAGAATACACCTACTATGACTTCATGGTATTCTATGGTATTTCACGTACGTGAGGTGAGAAAACAACAACAACAACAAAAAAAAACAACAAAAAAAATGAGGTGGCTTAGTATATGCAAAGAAAAGCTTGCAGTGTTAGTGATTACCAGCATATGGTAGGAAAGTAGTCCTAATATGTCGCCTAAATTTTTCGGAGATGACGTCAAAGTTAAACTTGTGTAAGAGACATTTGGAGTCTGTATTAAAACAGCCGCGGCTTAGCGGTCAACAAAGTGACATTTAAATTATGTACAATGTACACCGCCAGCTGGGCTAAATTCAAGGATATTCAGAGTCTACCGTCCCCGGTGGCCAAGTGGTTAGAGCGTCCTCCTCGGCCGCGACATACCAAAGTCGAAAAAAAAAGTAGTTATAGCTCCCTTGCTTGGCGCTCAGCATATAAGGTTAGTTGCATGACTGGTTGGCCCGGCGTCAGGATAATGTGACTGGGTGTGGTATCATGCCACATATCTACTGCGTGATACTGCAATGTGGCCGCACTATATATAAAGTTTTAGAAAATTCTCATGGCTAGTTTTAATTTTTCCTTCCTTGGGAACAGAAAATGAATACGTATGCTGACACTTCTGTTTGATCATTTTGACTACTGATGTACTTTATTGTGTCAAATGCAAACATTCATCACAACGTTCTTTGTCAGAAATTCAAGTGAATCACATCTCCTTTGATATACACAAAAGGAATAAAATGTAACGTATGTAGAGTTTCGTATGAAATTTGTTTTAATGGTAACGATTTCTCTCATTTGTCGATTCCATATATCATTGATTATATGAGCTCATATTGCAGTCGATACTTAGTAATTTGATCACATTTCTGGTTATTTGAGGAATATTGTAAAATAATAATACCTGTTTTCGTGAGGAGAAAACAGGCTTGAAAAAAATCACTGAATTATTACTTTGTTTTCAGGCATCGGTTTTAATTTGCTAATGAGTCGCGACAAAATGAAACATGATCCTGTACGTGAAATTAAGATCGAGACATGACTATGTTTAAGTAATACATCATTGGTTTAATTCGAAGGAAACCTGATTTTATTTTCATAATATATCCCGCAGCAATTTAACACAAAATATTGTACAGTAAACCGATGTAACGACATTATTTTAGAGAGCTACGTCAAGCATCATACTATAATTAGGGACTAATTAAAAAAATATGTTTTTGATGAAAAAATAAGGTGGAAAAATAACAGCTTTTACAGTAAGTAATACCGTAAATGCTCTGAAAATGGGTACGCCGCGTTTCTCGCGTCGTTTAGAATTATCTCCCTGTACATTGACTCCAAACGGTGATCTTTACGATCCTTACGTGAATCTTTAACTTCAGAAACAGAAAATGTGGCAGCAGCTAAACTGCATAGAATATCGGCAAAACCGGTATTGTTATTTTGTATCGCAGTATGATACTAATTTTACTCAATATCGCAATATACTGGTATACCGGTATATCGTGACAGTCCTAGTACAGAGGATCCTGGTTGAACCCGCAACCAGCCACAAGCCAGCTTGATTAAATCCTTTTTTATATAAGAAATCCGAGTGACAAACCCGAGATTCGAACTCACAGCGGTGAGGGACCAGGTAATTGTATGTCAGCGCCTAACTAATTGGTCACGGAGTTCTCCAGTATCGGTACAATGCAGCAGCTCAAACTAAAACCAACACTAGTATTAACTAGATGGTTAGAAGTGAACAAGTTGGATAGTTGTTGAAAAATTGACCATAACAAAAAACTTAGCCAACCTCGAAAATTCTAAGTCAAAAGGGGCATTACTGTGCCAAAATGATTTTTAGGGTTACCTGTCCGTTTGAAATGGGTTCCGCTTTCTTATAGTGATCAAGTATTGCAAGTTTGAAGTGAATTTGAATTTTGATGTGTTTGATTTTTTTTTAAATCTTAACCAGTCCAGAAAATTCTAAGTTGAAAAAAGGCCATGACTCTGCCAAAATGATTTTAGGGTTACTGCCCCTTTGAAATGTGTTTAATTTTAAAGTGAATACGTTTCACATTTTCTGAGAAATTGACCTTAGCATAAACTTAACAAACCCAGAAAGGGTATAGAGTATTGAAACACATGGTCACATATGGTCTTGCAATATTTACGTAGTTTGGTAAAATTTCAGGCTATTACTAGTTAATATAGGTTTTCATTGTGAAATAGCGCAGACTTGAGAAAAACAAATTGATCAAAAGTAAATAACCAGTATTCCGGTAACTTTTACAATTCAAGATTCAGGAATGCGTGCTCATCCTATTTTAATTAGAACACGTTATTGGATAGAATGCTTACAAATAACAATTCAAAAAGCTCTACATGTGCTGGAAAGTGTACAAGCCTATTAAATTGCTTTCCTTACGGGACCACATTCAACTTAAGGCCCTGGGTCTGTACCTGGAAGTGATTTGTGTTTACTAATGCAACACGTTTCAGTATAACAACAATACAACAAACTAAGTGCAACAACAAGTACCTTCCTAAAACAAACAAAGTACAACTACAATGTAACAACAAATTTAAAGACTGGATAAAATATATGTCTCCTGCGACATACATAAATGCTCTGTAACTTAGAACATATATACATTAACTGCGTACCTTTACGCAACAAACAACATGAGCACAGCAATACGCATCATAAGGCAACAAACGTGAGGACAACAGCTATATATCTTCCTGAAAACATACGTATTAGCATGCAACAAACATAAGTATGCAACTGGGTAACCTCACGCGACAAAAATAAGTATCAAACTTCGTTTAATGCAACAGTTGCGTATCCTATTGCAACAAACATACATAAATACTTCAGCTACGTCCCCTAATGCAACAAACATACATAAATACTTCAGCTACGTCCCCTAATGCAACAAACATACATAAATACTTCAGTTTCGCCCCCTTATGCAACAAACATACACAAATACTTCAGCTACATATCCTAATGCAACAAACATGCAAAAATACTTCAGCTACGTCCCCTAATGCAACAAACATACATAAATACTACAGCTATGTCCAATAATATCATTAAACATAAATACTACAGCTTCGTATCCTAATGCACCAAACATAAATACTACAGCTATGACCCCTAATGCAACAAACATAAATGCTACATAACGTATTCGATAAGTGTCAACATATAAAAATGAAGAATTTTACAAATAACATAATTATCGTGACAACGATAATGACGATGAGGAATTCATCATTGTTTATATTACCACCGATACCATCAGATAAATTTGATAAATCGATTCATGTGTCTTGAATGTATAGATCTATCACTTTAATTTCTTTTTTTTTTTCTGATACAAATGCTGCTTCTACTGCGCTATTTCTCACGCCACTAATACTAACAAGAATTATCACTGAAAATGATGAATACCCCCAGATACCGCCTCGTCACAGTTAATGTTACCATGTCAGACAGTCTTGATAAAGTTGAAGGGTAAAAATAAAAATACACCAAAAACCAGGCAGGGTTCTGATTCACTTATACGTGTATCACTGATATAATATTTAAAATGAATATGTTTGTTTACTGGGTTTAAAATCCCACTGATAGTTTTCGGTCATTTGGAGACTATGTCTGCTTGAGAAAGATAAAGTGCTGCCAAACTGAAGTATCACACCGCAGACATGTAGCATGATACTACACCCAACCGGGCCAACCAGTCCTGCAACTACTCTTTTATGCTGAGCGCCAAGCAAGGGAGCTATACCAATACCATCTTTTACAACTTTGATATGTCGGACCGAACCCACAACCTCCCGATTCCGAAGTGAATGCTCTAATCACTCTGCCAACGGGCCCGTTTTGATAAGAAAAAAAAAAAAAGAAAAAAATTAAGCGGATCATGACATGCCAAAAATATATGGATTTTCTTTTGGTACTTATTAGTGCTGTGAAGTTAAATCAACATCTGATCATTAGTAAAATATATAATAAAGGGCCATACCTCATTTAAAATCGAGCGAATCATGATGTGCTTACGATATGCACAACTAGGCATGGTACAAACCATTCTTGTAAAGTTAAATCAAAATCCATCTGAAGGTAGCTGAGAAATAACGCAGACAAATCTCGTCTACAGACGGACCAACGGACGGACTGATGAGCCAACCGACCGACCGACGATGGACGTGACTCCAGTATAGCCCGCATATACTTCGTATCTGGGGTTATAACAACAACAATAGCCCCTTAAACGCCAATCAAATTAAATGCCTTACCTTACATCCTACCGGGCTGTTGGATGAATATCCCTGCATACCGGCAATAAACACAAAGTCCACAAGACCGATCGCTAAACACAAGTTCATCAAGATCTTAGAGGGGTTGTCCCGACGAAGCTTCCTAGGAAAATAATCAGAAAACAAAGTACAGTTCCATTGTAAGACGTTTCCACTAAGTGTGATACTGCAAAAGAAAAGTGTGATTTCAGTATTGCATAACCATTATTTTTCGTTTTATTATTTCAAAAAGATAGATATTTAAAAGGCTTTTGCGATCTATACACAACGCATTTCAATATTATACAATCAAACATACTTAAAATGACTCATTTTATCTAGCAGCTGAGCACATGAATATAAACACCATATCCATACGACGTAAACAACAACAAAGAACTTGTTACCGAGAATATGTGATGTTTATAGGTTAGATGTTTTCAGGGATGATTTTCGAGATGTTTCGAGTAATACGTACTTGAACATGAGATAGGTGAATATGGTCACCATGACAGAGACGAAAGAAATGCCGCAGCCGACATACGAGATGATTGCTAGTGCCATTTTGTCTGCGTCACTCAAGCCGCCTCCCGTACCGTACACATCCTGCAATGAAACAACAGAAAAGAATAGGATGTTGTCCAGTGGTAACGTACATACATGACGGCGGGTCCGAGGTTTGGGTTCGAGCCCAGTTGGGAGGGGGGATATATTGTATGACTTTCCCAAGGCTTAAGCACTAATCCACACTAGAAACATAAAAACGTTTATTCCATTCGACGTAGAAATAAGTACTTTAAGTAAATTTACCCATAAAATAACTATCAGCTTATCATTAAGTATACCGGTAACGGTGGCTAAGTGGTTAGAGCGTCCGCCTCGGAATTCCCCGCTTCGACATACCAAAGTCGTAAAATATGGTATTAGTATGTCCCCCTTGCTTGGCGCTCAGCATATAAGGGTAGTTGCAGGACTGGTTGGCCCGGTGTCAGGTTAATGTGACTGGGTGTGTTATCATGTCACAAGTCCACGGCCTGATAGTGCAGCGTGGCAGCACTATATCTGTCTCAAGTAGACATCGTCTCCAAATGACTGAAATATTGTGCGGGGGACGTTATATCCAATAAACCAACAAACATCATTTAGTATAGCGTGTCTTTGTTTTACTAAGTACAAAAAGAAATACCTTGTTCAATATATGTATTTAGCATCACTCTTTAGTGAAAAGATATTACGGCACCATATTCAAGCTATGATTATATCTATGGGGTGCAAAGTGGTCGTATTATGCTTAGTCAAACTATATTCGATACTGTCATCGACAGTTTATCTGGACAAATATTTCATTTTAAGTAGTCGCTTTATACTAAACTTTCATCGTGGCTTGTCATCTTCGCCTTGGAAAGTCATTGTCTTGAACACTAACCTGCTTTTGTCAATTTGTTGGCGAAAACATTTTTAATAAAAAAAATATATAAAAATGTTTCAAGCACTTTTTTTTCTTTTACCTATTACTAGTGGTTTGTTTGCTACAATACATGTATCAGTAAATGTACCAACATGACACCTAATATTGATTTATACGTTTCCATGTTAAATATATGTATTAATATCTTTAATCAAGCTAATGCGAACATATGTTTTGTTAACAAGTATTCATTTTTTCTTTTCCTCTCGAATTGATATAATACATAAAGACACGCCAAGACCCCTAGTGCTCAAGAACAACGGACAAGACAGGGCTTCGAACCTACAGCGTTGAGGGATTAAATGAGATAAAGTCAGCGACTATAACCACCTAGTCACGGAGGCCTCGACGACACAAAGTCCTATAAATATACTGTCCTTTTTCAATCGCAAACGACATGTACTTTAATACTATCATTATTATATTCTAACCCAAAACCCTTATAGTCAGGCTAGAAATATGTCTCGAAAACATGCCATGGACGCCTTATGTGTGTGGGACCAACCTCTTAGTCAAATACATGTAGTTAATATACATATGTAAGACATAGTGTGGCTTTGTTCTCAAGCACCTGCGCCCTCCTATAATCCTACACATCTTGACTTCAGTTATAGGAGGACGGGAGAGATGTTGTGCAAAAAGAATTTCTTTATATGTTTTATTACTTTATGGCTGAGACATATTCCAATTAAATTTGGCACAACACGACCAAATTATTCAGTCCTATTTGTCAGGGATCCAAATATTTTATCATACTGATATATACCTTTTGTATCAGCCAAATTCTTTTTTTTTTCTCTTTTTTTTTGAGGGGGGGGGGGGGGGGGGGGTAAATGTCTAGTAAGAAAATTGGTGCTTCTATTTCAATGCGATATAAATGTGGTATAATCAATCAATCAATCAATCAAAAAAACTTTTTTTTCTGTATTTCGTGGGGATTTAACTTCGCTGTTATTCTTGATATGAATCTACATTTTTTCACATTCTAAGCTCAACCAAAAAATAGCAATCGAAAAATAATAAGTTTAAAGTTTCTGAAAAAAAAAACACAAAAAAAAACACCACACACACACACACATTGAAAAGTACTTTAAACTTCTAGTTTTATTCATATAAGGATATATTTAGAGGAGGGCTTTGTTGGTAGAAGGCGTGTGACTCATGCTGGCGTCGCGTCTTCTTATACCCAAATCAAGTGGTTTTTTTTGTTGTGTGTTTGTTATTTTGTTTGTTTTGTTTTGTTGTTTTTTTCGTGTTTTTTTTTTCTTCAATTTATGCATCATTGTTTGATTTATTTACATGAGTTCACTTAAATAAATTTATCTAATGTTTGTTTTAAAGTGTGTATGTTTTCTCTTAGTCTGTTATGTCACATGTTTGCGTATAGATAAAAAAATTTATCGTCAGCTATACGGGGCTCGTACGATTTTAGCTGTATCAATTATTTTTGAAATAGCAGAGAAGATGAGATTGAATAACCTACACTAGAATACGAACAATCTTACTGTTATGAAATGCAATTATTAATCTCTTATACAGCATGCCGCCCGATAAGGTAAAGTTCCTGTAATGGTTCCGCTACGTCTTGGACCACGTAACCTCTACCAAGAAAACCTTATGAAACATTAGGAAACCTTGGTTATCTCCGTGAAAGACCATGAAGTCCAAAATGTAGCGAACCATAACAGGGACGTTACCTACGTGGATAATTACGTTAAAATACGCCGAGTTTTAATTGTGAGAATGCGTTAAAGTGGCTTATTTCTGTCAGGTCGTGTGATGTGTTTTCGGGGCAAAAGGTCGAAGGCGAAAAGACGAAAAAACCTAGTTTGGCGGGGCGAAAAGAAAAAAAGTCGAAATTTCGGGGCGATAAGACGAAAAAGTATTTCTTCTTTTCGCTGCGAAGTTTCGTCTTTTCGCCCCGAAATTTTGACTTTTCGTCTTTTCACCCCGCAAAAAATCCAATATTTCGTCTTGACGTGCTAGCGACCCAAAACCCGTCAACATGATTATTAATTTTTCGTCTTTTCGTGCTCCGGATTGTAAACAGAGCTACATGAATATCAAACCTTAAATCGTAGGGAATCTCACTCAAAGAATGAGATTACATCCACAATCCATTTGTGTTTCTCAGAAAGCTAAGTCACTGAGAAACAAAATGTTATGATTTTCTTTATACAGTGAAATCGATTAATCAATTTAATCTAAATCTATATATTATGAATATTGCATAGTGGATGCACCTGTTAAAAAATATAAATAAGCCCAATAATGTTGTCACATACAAGTGAGTATTTATTTCTCTCTCTCTCTCTCTCTCTCTCTCTCTCTCTCTCTCAATGTCGATTTTATTGAGAAAATATCTTATTTTGGGAAAATGGTCACATTGTTTTCAAGGGAATACAGCCAGAAAAGAGTACATTGTAGTATATTTTAACTAGACTGCGTGATGAAACATTTATTTTCATTATTCTCTTGACTCTTGTCATAGCTCGATCACTTTATCTTATAGACAAAGCTCGGTTTTGAGAGAGGTAGTAAAATGGAACGTATATATCATTGCGATTATGAACCGGAGTATACTGAGGAAGAGTTGCAACTTCTGCAAAAAAAAAAAAAAAAAAAAAAAAAAAAAGAATGAGCTTGAATGTGTGTGTACGGACGATTTTTTTCAGAGTGGGAACCAACAGTATTTCAGTCATTTAGAGATTATTTCTATGTGAGAAAGATATAGTGCTGTCACACTGCAATATCACGCTGTAGACATGTGGCATGATACCACACACAGTCACATTATCCTGATATCGGGTCTGCCAGTCCTGGAACTACCCTTATATATTGAGCGCCAAGCAATGGTAGCTATACAAGCACAGAAAAGAATTACATACATATAAGACTAAGAATGTACATGTTTCCTTTATCTCACTCCTCCACTGATATTTTCTCTGTATTTCTTTTAACTCGATCTAATAAACTATTGAAACACCATTACAAACTTGCAGTTTTAGTTATATATTCTTTATATATGTATATATGTAACAAAATACTACATTTTGGTAATATTAATAATTATCACTAAACACAGGTTGACCGCTTAATACAGGTGGTCGCTTATACACGTTCAGATGTAGGCCCTATATCTCATGATTTTACACATCACCTACTGCAGAAGGGGTTATTCAAAGAGAAATAGACATCGATATTCAGGTGCGGATAAATCAAACACGTAAAAAAAATCAATATTTTTAACAATAATAATCGGCAGTGCTCGTGAAACTCTAGAAATCAGCATGGTTGTCTTATATTCAAACATTACAAACCAAAAATATCATAACACTGATATGAACACAATATACAAGTAGTGCAATATACACAATCCTTTTTATGTGAAATAAGGGTGAAAATAGTTATGATAGTGAGTTTTTGAAACCCACAGGGACACGAAGTTGAACAGGGTGTATCATATCCTACATAAACAAGACAAATATTAATGCCAAGCATCAAAGACGCAGCCCATGTTTTTGAAGCACGACTTGCACGACTTAAATAAAACAAAGCCATACAGAAAAGGTCCAAAAACAACAAAAAAAGTTTTTTTATCAGATTATTCAGAAATATAGATAAAAAAAGTACACAAAATACTTTGATTATAGTAGACACATTATGTGACGATGATTTAAAATGACATAAATTAACTAATTTATAGATCAATAAAGATACATTTTACAACAGGTAATTCGTTTCTTATATAATTATTGGAATAGTTAGGGTCTGCAAGATGCATGGAATTTCCAGACAGTAAGCTACTAAGGCGGTATTAATGTCAATGTAAAATAAATCATCATCAGCAGCAGCAAGAACAAGGTCAATGATGACGAAATATTCAGCACAGATAAGTTTTTATTTGGTAAGGGAATTAGGTACAAGGCCCAGTATTAATTAACAATCTACTTCCCTTGATAATGTAGCGTGACGTAGGAGTATGGCACTCTTTTTGTATTGATGATATGTATTAAACTAAATACATGTATATATTTACAAGGCTTTACAGCATAAGCTATGCAATGCTCAGTTAAATTTACCCATTTCAAACACTATACATACTGGGACCGCAAACTGGCCGTAAATTAGACATGTCCGCTACGGCCATATGTATAGTGTTTGTGTGTTTTTACACTCTCAACATTATGCGGTAATACTTATATTAAACTGCTTTTTAATTGATTTTTCAAGTTGACGGTTTGTATCTGAATTCTGAATATTTTAAGATCTCAAAACATCTTTGAAAAAATAAATTCTGAGCTTTAATGAATCGGGTTGCTTGCAATGTTCATTAACCAAGTTTTTAAACCCGTTGCCTACGAATTTAATAAGGAGAAGTCATCAGATACACATTATATGTGACCAGTTTCTTTGTAATAACGATTGGAGACTTGCATATTTTGACTCTTGTTATTTATTTTCACCAGTTAATGCAAGTAATTGATTCATAAAGTGTTTCTTTTGAACATATTACTGTTTTTTATTACTTTTTTATTTTACAATAATAGCAGTAGTTGCTCCCTGTTTTGATTATGCGGCTCCACTGGCAAAATAAAAACCTATTCCATACTGGACATAAGTCAATAATGGTAACATGAATCAAAGTACCGAGAGTCCTTGTGTTGCGGCATAAACAGGTACAGTGGCTGGATCTGTTTTACTGATTTTCCCCATAAAATTAATCTTGTTAATTAAGGGCCTAATGATGTATTGCCATAATCAGGGACACATTAAATGCCAGAGGTGGGTTAACTGCTGCACTCCTCTGGCTTACGTCACACAACTTCCACCCTTACGTATCTTTCTTTGTGTGCTGTGGCATTCATTCATTTTATAAGTAAACAAGACTAATTTTGATGCAAAGCATATTTATTTTAATAACATTTGCATTTACAAACAGTGGGTCTAAATATTACCACTAGGCTACGATACATGCCATTTTGACAAATATCCTCAACTGTAGGCCTTTTCCTATCTCTAAAGTGTGTTCTTAAATGTCCATGTAGCAGGGTCTCTATTTATACGTGGTCTCTAATTCTAGGGTCATGCAACTCTCTGATTGGTCGAAACATCATGTTGAATCGCGAGAACGAGATTGGTTTATCTGCGCCATTTTTAAATCTCACTGAGAGAAAGGGGAAATACGTGTTTTGTATTTGATCGTCTTTACTTTTTAAAGCTGAATAGAACATTAATTATAAGTTCACACACAAAGTATAATTATTCCATTTGTTTCCCTTCTTTATTTTTCTATTATAATGCGGTTAATAAGGGTTTAAATAATCTAAAAATAATGTCGTGTAATCATCCCGAGATCAAATGTTTACAAAATGGCGGATTTCGCAGGTTTAAGCGTAATTTTATAAAACATTTTGTCAATAAGGAAAAGAACAAATATTTTATAATCTACGCAACTTTGTAAAAAAAGAATGGGAAAATGTAAACAAAAAAGAGTTTTAAATTTTTGTCGCACTGATCGGAAGATATCAAAATCCGAAAGGTTGCCTAAAAACCTGTTTTTGATGTTGACTTCGAATTTACTAGCATATTTTATTTTGTAAAAGCCTTTCATTATCTAGATCTAACTATTCATAGAACTTAACAAAATATCAAAATACAGGAATTCATATCTCTCACTCGTGATTTGCCTTGTTTCTTTGTTCCTTGTTACGGTTATGATTTAAACGTCTGTGTAACATATTCCACTCGTATCCGTTTGTGCAGAATCGCATTGCATGGATCCGCACTACGCGCGGAGGGTACAGTTAAAATTGTTGTGGAAAATATGCAAATTAGCAAGGCCTGATTTCGTTCTTCAGCATAAGACGGCTATCGCCGTCTAAAAATGGTTTTGGAGAAATTTTTGAGATGCTAAACTTGCTTAACTCACCATTAGAAGAGCGAAGTTGGTCAGGTGTTCGCAGTGACACACAGTGTGAGAGTCGTCCGAGATATTGAGGCTGCATCCCTCTGAAGACCATGAGCGGCTAACGGTGTCCCAGAAAACACAAGTCGCATTCTTTCCAGCCTTTATATAGAGAATGGGTAGTACTGGATATAGTCTATGTAGACGTTACTATGCGATAGAGTATAGATATGGGATTCTACGTGATTTAGAATCCTTAATTATAAGAAATTCTTTTTTCTACACTCCTAATATTAAGAGACATTCAATCACGACTATACATTAGGTAATTCAAATCTCTCATTCTACATATTAACTTAATTCTGAAGAGTGCTCTGTCAGTGATAAATTCAACAGCTTAATTGTCGTCATAAACCAGCAATTTGAAGTTTTTCAAGCACTGGTAAAGAAATATACATTATTCACGCAAACAAATATAGTAATAATCGTTCTCTAAGAATGCGTAATTTGCCTGTAAAGTGCTAAAAATATATAAGTATCTAGAAAGATATACATTTACTTTTCTTCTAAATCTACTCACTGGTTTAGGTTTACATGTACGTATTTGTAAATTAAAATAATGTTTGCATTTATTATTTTAACTGGATACCTGTATCAAGTTAAAACAAAGGGGGCCAAGATTGCCCTGAATCGCTCATCTGAGAAACATTGCCTTCATTGCCTATTATAGTATTATGAGTCATACTGAATACATAATCAATGCAGAAGTACAGCAAGATCAGCAAAATTCCACACGAAAACTGTATCTGCCAACCAAATTTTGAAGGTCATAGCTCTAATAAGTTTATATTAAATCAAGTGACCCCTGACCCCATGTTCTCGAAAATGCTTGAGTACGATTTAAGGCTCAAATTTGAGTATCATACTGAAATCCCTATTGAAAGTAATGGGCATATTTTGAGTTTGAGTATGAAATCATACTGAAGTACCATTTTGTTTTCGAGAACACGGGCCTTGGGTGGGGCAAATTTTGACACCAAGGCCATGATTTGAACAGACTATGTTGAGGTCCTCTAGTAAACATCTTTATTCCAGGCCTTGTGGTTTCTGACAAGGAGATTTTTTGATGGTTTTCCTATACAAGTCTATGTAAAATCAAATGACCCCTAGGGCGGGACCAATTTAGATCACAGGGCCTTGATTTGAACAAACAGCCAATTATCCTAAAAGCTCATATGGGCACTACGCGCTCAGGTGAGCTAAAAAGTAAATCATCATTTTACAATACGGTATGGTATGATAATAATTTGAACATTTCTAATGACCAAAATGTAAAACAACAATGTTTAGACAAACAGACAGAATATTATATTTTGATTTGTAAAAAGTACATCATCATTTCAAATGTAAATATGCATATAAATAGATATCATTTCTCAATACACTTCATTTTAAACTATTTCATAAATACAACAAATGTTTGGCATAAACTTTTTTTAAACAGAACACATTTTCTCTTTTCTTGAAGCTCCAGTTTCAAGAGGATGTTGCATCATAGAAATTATCGTAAATATATTAAAAAAATATCCATGATGCGGGAAAGAAAGAAAACAAATAATCACAATTTGTAAATTGTAATTTACTTATCAAAAAAATCGACGCAAGTTTTATTTAATTATTCGTATTAATAATTTTTTTTAATTAAACCTGTCTTCATACTCAGGTCCCGTAATATTCATTAGAGCAAATGCTATTGTACAATGACAATTAAAAACATAGAAAATATGTCAGTCAAACTGTGTCTTGACGTAGGGAAACTGTTGGAGATCACCCACAATAATGAATAAAACCGGATAATTAATTCCACACTTTTCAGTGACAAACTGTGCTCCTGATTTTTAAATAAAAAACTTGCCGTAAAAAACTGCAGGAGATTGTCCACAATATTAAATATTAAGACCATAATTAATCAAACAGTCATCTTTTGGTCATATGAAATTTTACATTTGCTTAAGGGACTCTATAAAAGCTCGCACATAATAATGAATAAGTATAGACAACTCATATTAATATCAAAAGCTTTAACGTGTCTTCCTCCCGGAGCGAGCGTGTGTTTTGCCATGATGTTCGGCGGCACGTGAAATCAACCTCATGTAAAGAGTATGTAATTCATTACCGATCCTCTTACCACAAAGGTAAGAATTTATAATTATAGAAAAACAAGAGGGCCATGATGGCCCTGAAACGCTCACCTGAGTACTATTGCTACAACTGATTACAAGGTTTTTAAACAGACAAGAATTCTGATATAACTCAATCTTAAACATTTTAGCCCTGACAATACTACACACCAAAAATCTAACTTAGGCCTTATGATTCACAGTAGAAGATTTTTTTTAAAGATTTTCCTATATAACTCTATGTAAAACAAGTGACCCCTGGTGCGGGGGCATTTATCACCATAAGGTCATGATTTGTACAATCTTGGTAATGAACCATAAGATGATGCTACATACCAAATATCTATTCTCTAGGCCTTATGAAGAGAAGATTTTTAAAGATTTTCCTATATAACTCTATGTAAAACAAGTGACCCCTTGCGGGGGCATTTATCACCTGGCATGATTTGACAATCTTCGTAATGAACCATAAGATGATGCTACATACCAAATATCTAATCTCTAGGCCTTATGGATTCATAGAAGAAGATTTTTAAAGATTTTCCTAAATAACTCTATGTAAAACAAGTGACCCCTGGTGCGGGGGCATTTATCACCGTAGGGCTATGATTTGAACAATCTTGGTAATGAACCATTAGATAATGCTACATACCAAATATCTAAGCTCTAGGCCTAATGGATTCATAGAAGAAGACTATTAAAGATTTTCCTATATAACTCTATGTAAAACAAGTGACCCTGGTGCGGGAGCATTTATCACCGTAGGGCTATGATTTGTACAATCTTGGTAATGGCCCATAAGATGATGCTACATACAAAATATCTAAGCTCTAGGCCTTGCAGTTTTGCAGAAGAAGATTTTCAAAGTTTGCATTTTTAAAATCTATTTTTAGCTCCTGTGACCTACTTTTTTTAACCAATCTGAATAATTTGTACAACTTTGATAGAGGGCATCATAAGGATGATTCCTGTGAAGTTTGGTCAAAATCCCTTCAGCGGTTCATGAGGAGATGTTGTTTAAAGCAAATTGTTGACGCCGGACGCACGGACGCACGCACGGACGACAGGACGCCGGACAAAAGGCGATCAGAAAAGCTCACCTTGAGCACGTTGTGCTCAGGTGAGCTAAAAATGTTTACGGTTTAAAGTACAGAGCTACAGGTAAACTATTAGAGTTATTTTATCGGTGTAGCAGTATTATCATATTATACCTATAGACTTGACTATTTGAGTTTACCGTCGCTTCGACAGTATTTCAGTCATATAGCGACGTTCAGCTAATTACAGGTGGAGGAAGACCCCGAATTCACGGAAGCATCCGGTGTCCGGTGTAGAACCACCGACCTACCGCAAGCCAGCTGGAAGGCTTCCTCACATGAAACTCCGAATGATCCTGCCGGGATTCGAAGCCATGCGGTGAGGGGCTGAGTGAGTGTTAAAGTCAGCAACTTTACCCTCTCGGTAACGGAGGCCCCTTATTATACATATAGAATTTTAATTTGTTGTGTGTGTGGGGGGGGGGGGATTCAATTGATTTGAATGTGTACGCTTTAGAAAAGTGGTGGCTGTGATATTACAGTCCTTCAGTCTTAATGAATCTTGCAATCTTAAACAAATTGTGAAAATTTTATTTTAAAGGATTGCAGGAGATTTGTAATAATGCAAGGTAAGAATGGTAAAAATACGTATTTATGTACATAGAGATATAAGTTTCATATAAGTTTTAAAACATTTCGAAATTTGACAGATAAGGATTACTTGATTGGCACTTAAGTAAAAAAATATATATACATATAAGAAAATAAATAAATGAATATAGGAGAATATAAAGAATAATAATGTTTACCAAAAAAATCAGTATAAGTATTGTTATGATACTGTGGATCACAAGTGGAAAGAAGGAAAAAATGAACACGATTTGATCCATGCTTATGATGAATAGATGTACACACACGGGAGAACACACTGTAAACACACGGGAGAACACACTGTAAACACACGGGAGAATACACTGTAAACACACGGGAGAAAACACCGTAAAGACACGAGAGAAAACACTGTAAACACACGGGAGATCGTGGTTTCTTTCCCATGTGGACGTAATTGAAACTTTTATATGGCAACCATTTAAGGGACTCGCGTAGTTACTCGAGCAGACAAGAAATAACAAGCGTCAGATAACAAGCACTTACAATTTATAAACTTTCATAATAAATATATGAATTTTGACGCACAGGAAACTAAATTAACTATATAGGCTGATGATTAGAGGAGAAAGAATATAGTATTCCCAATTATTACGCAGAAAACAAAATTAATGGGATGTTTTGTAAATAAAAAGGTTTAATATGCAGAAAATTGTTTTTTCGGACGACAATTAGGAAGCTAGAAAGAAATAATTAGGATTTTAATGGAGATATACATGCAGGAAAAATAAAAAAATATCTCCATGAGACATGAAATGTCAAATAACGGAAAGATGTATAAATAGGCAGACTTGAAAACGGATAGTCAGGCAGACAGACTGCGAAACATATTCTATGCTGAGTAAATGTGTCGAGGAAGAAATAAGATTCAGTAAATAAAGAATATTTTTGTCCTTAGACGGACAAATACACTCGTACATATCAAGCCTGAACTCCGCCTTCCATCCATACTTAGTGATAAGTAGTACTTCAATACTTAGCGGTGAAATTCATCATTTTTGTTTCTCTAATAAAATTAACAAAATGTTTAATTTCCTATAGCAATATGGTTAATTTTCAAGGTGATAATACAAGACAATTTAGTCATATACTTTAAAATTTGGAATTAAATATTTTGGTATTGTTATAAGGGAATAAACAATAATTAGACCCTAGATATTTACGAATCATGGAATTAGCCCCTAAGTATTTACGAATCATGGAATTAGCCCCTAAGTATTTACGTTTCATGGAATTAGCCCCTAAGTATTTACGTTTCATGGAATTAGCCCCTTAACGCTAAGTATGGTTGGAGGAATTAGTGCCTGTACATTATTCTGAGTCTTGATACCTTGCTAGAAACATGCCCATGGAGTAATGACGTAAAAAGTGTTTACAAACAGGCAGACGGAAGGGCAGAGAAAAGAGAATAGTTTAGCTGTCCGCATGCTTATTCTCCACTTTCATTGACTAAAACCATACATTCGTTTAACTGATAAATGATTATAATACAAGGAAACAAAATTAAAGTTGGGTGAAATATATTGTAAAACGAGATCTGGATATTGTAAGTTTATATATTAGTTATATTTTTTATCACTTTCTAATGTGATTATTCTTATGCATGCTCCATCTCCCATAGGAATTATACACATAGCAATAATATAACGACGGTATGAGAAAAT
The DNA here is from genome assembly GCA_021229015.1 of Solen grandis. Taxonomy (NCBI): domain Eukaryota; kingdom Metazoa; phylum Mollusca; class Bivalvia; order Adapedonta; family Solenidae; genus Solen; species Solen grandis. Next base: position 26,952,622 of record CM037777.1, read on the forward strand.
AGGTGCACGTATAGCTTGCCCGCCAGAGGCGCTGAATTTGGATATCCGGTATTGAGATTCCCACTATCAATTGTAATATGTTGCGTTGTAAGCAACGCAGCATAAAGCATAAAAACCGACAACAGCAAAAACACCAACAACAAGCAAACAACAACGAAACAAAGTTCGAACACACAACCTCAGATCGACAATATGCTACAAATGGACCAGGGTGCTGATTAATCACATCTTATCAGTCGTGGAATTCAAAATATGAAAAGTATAGTATAGTATATCGTGTTGCTAATTACTTACTTGTAAATGCTGAAACGTGATTTTCACCGGCTCACGTAAGTTGGTCACTGTAACTTTAGGAACTGTAGCCCCGACAACAAAGCTGTTAATATCTCTCCTGACAATAACACGGGTCCCATCATCTCGGATAACTTCTTTCGTTTCATTGTTTTGGACGATGGCCTTTAAATACACGTACAATAGCATATATAAGTTCAAGACTAGTTTTAAAATTGCGAATCTTTAATCAAATTGAAGTCCGCATGCTTAGAACATCATCACTGGTTAGAACTAAGAAAACAGGAAACCAGATTCAGTCAGTGCACAGGACGGCCGGTAGACAGTCCATTCTCGTCGAAAACCTCGAACATCGGACAAACATAGGCACACAGTCACCCATACATACACACAAACAGAGGAACATAGGAACACAACCATTCATACATACACATAAAGGCACACAGTCACCCATAAATACACACAAACATAGGACCATAGGACCACAACCATTCATACATACAAATATAGGCACACAGTCACCCATACATACACACAAACAGAGGACCATAGGAACACAACCATTCATACATACACATATAGGCACACAGTCACCCATAATACACACAAACAAGGAACATAGGCACAACAGCACCCATACATACACACAACATAGGAACATAGGCACACAACCATTCATACATACAAAAATAGGCACACAGCCACCCATATATACACACAAACATAGGACATAGGTACATAACCATTCATACATACAAATATAGGCACACAGCCATCCAAACATACACACAAACATAGGAACATAGGCACACAATCAACCATACATACACACAAACAAAAGGGGATAGGTACACAATCAACCAATCATACACACAAACAAAAGGGGATAGGTACACAATAAATCAATCATACACACAAACAAAAGGGGATAGGTACACAATCAACCAATCATACTCACAAACAAAAGGGGATAGGTACACAATCAACCAATCATACACACAAACAAAGAAACATAAGTCAAGACATCAATTCATACATACAAACATAGGAACATAGGCAAACAACCACTCATGCATACACAAACATAGGCAATCTTTTTTTCCGATTTCCGATCCCGACTTCGGCAGATACCTAATATGAAACATTTCTAGAAAAAAAATTCGCTTGTAAGATCATTTAATTTTATTGCTGAGGTCTTTTGAAGACTTGAAGACCGAGGATGCTGAAGTCAACCGCCAACACGTAGGCGAGGAGGGAAAAGAGCAATAGAAACATGAGAACAAAATATAAAAAAAATCTTAAATATAAAAAGTGACGAATAAACAGGTAAACTATGTCCAATATCGAATATTTATATCAACACTGCACTCTTTAACGGCACCTCATACGTTTCGGAGAAAAACAATAGTTCTTAAATATTTTTAGCTACTTTTGCGACAGAGTTTTGGATGGATCTAGTGTCACTTTCGTTTTATTCACTTTTGTAAGGGAAAGTCAACGAATCAACAATATCTAGATTTATGCTCAGTGAAGATATCATTAACACATTCCTTTTTTGAGAATGTAAAAAGATGGAAATCGAACAGGGGATGTTCACAAAAGCTCGCCTTCAGCACATTCTAAGTTAAAAACTTAGACTTGAATACTTACCTGAAACACGTTTGAGTCCCTAATGATAGACATCGTAACTTTGTCCACTTTGTTAACATCGGTAGCCGGGAGGGACCGCAATAAGGACCGGGGTAATACAATGCCAGTGTGGTCATCACTTACCAACGCCTCGGAGTTCTTGTACACAACCTATAGAAAGCAATATCAAACCTGACAAAAGTATACAGCCGAAAGTTTAACAAAAGTTGTTGTTTTTTCCGTACTTTTCATTCCTATTGTATACAGCCTGTAAAGCCCAAACACATTAACTTGTAATAAGCCGTCACCTCAGAGAAATAGTTGCTGCTAGTGTTGAAAATCATTCAAAAAAAAAAATCGTCGATCAATCAGCCCGTCTTTCTGACTGACTAATGATTAATCAGTGAATGTTATTGATATACAGACTGTTCTTATTAAAGTTATGATAAATATTAAAACACAACAATCAAATTTGAATGTCTCAGTTATTATTTGTTCCATTTATTCATGTCCACAGTTTCCAAGTCAAAATATTACTGATTAATATTGAACGAGATCTCGCTGAGACACTTTAAATTTGGCAGACGCTTGCAGACGCTTAACAGACAGACGCTTTACACTATCACTGGTAAAAGAGGTTTGCGATCTAATGAGTGACATACATATTTGGTTTAATGACCAAAAAATTGAAGAGAAAAATTAGTATATATATAATTGATATGAGTAATTTTACACATCACACGTTATCTCGCGATAACATTATCGAACACGTAACTTAGCGAGAGATTCTCTTGACTTGTTCTTTACTTATATCAGAGTTGCGAATCTCTGTTAGGTTATTAGGTCTTTGGCCTGGCAATCGTTTCTACTCAGCAATACCTAGAATAATATCAAACGTATTGCACTGGTTCGTGCGGCAGTCTATAGTTTATCACTTGATCAACGTTGCCAATATTGATTACGACGGGGCATTTCGTAAAATGCCGTGTTTCTCCTTCGAGACTCGACTTCTATATTTTTCTCATATCCCTCATCTTTGTTTTCTGTGAAGAAGTTGATGAATAAATACATATGATTCATGTCCTAGTCCACTAAGGAAAAATAGTCAGCTCTAATGACACTCATAATATGTCTAAATATGTTGAAAAAAAAAACTGATTCAACCTCAAACATTAAGTCTTTCCTATTATTATAGGGTGCCTGGATAGCGTAGTGGTAACGTGCTTCGCTTCTCACTAATACGTCCAGGGTCCGATTCCTGGTCACGTACGTGAGAGGGTAGAGTGGTTGCCCGCCCTGGCACGTGGGTTTTCTACGGGCTGTCCGGTTTCCTCCCACAGTAATAACCACATACGCCGGCACCAGAATCAGCGAGAGTGATTAATATAAGTTGTGAAAATTTGTTCCGTAATCGATGTAAAGTAAATAAAGCTTTAACCTTTCAGTCTTTCCTAGCTAATGAAACTGAACAAGCTATGCCAGTAAATATATAAAGTGTTGTAACCAAACATTTTTAGGACTTTTGAAATATTTTTTTTACGATATTTCTTTCTAATCCAACAGAACACTACTCTGAATAAATAACATTTTCAAGGCCGAGGGCCATACTAATTGCCATTAAACTACCACGTATTATCATTATGATCGTATTATTTCAGATTTACTGTTACTATCACGCCTATGTACACACCTTCTCTACAGTTTTCATTACTCCGGAACATTGCTGCCTCTAGAGAATCGAAGATCATATCTAAAGTGAGGTTCCAAGCGATTTCCAATACATACAATCATAACCCATTATATTATCATATAACATACTTAATACCACCGGTGTTCATTTTCAAAGAAAAGCAATACACGTAAACCGCGATGATATCTGGTAAACATTTTTTATATGGAATCACTGAAAAAATTTCTTTCGGCACTCCGAAAAGCTACCTGTATATGGTTTGAGTTCGGATTAAAAAAGCTACCTGTATATGTTTTCTGTTCGGATTAAAAAAGCTACCTGTATATGTTTTCTGTTCGGATTAAAAAAGCTACCTGTATATGTTTTCTGTTCGGATTAAAAAAGCTACCTGTATATGTTTTATGTTCATATTGGTTCTATTATTGAGCAAAATTGTTACAAGGAAACGTACTGCTCAAACGACAAAGTGTCAGTTTTCATCCATAACGTCTATACATATGTATATATATTTAAGACAGCATATCTGACAGGCTATTAAATGCAGTCTTACCAGTCACGATGTCAATAAATAGTATAATACATCAAAGCGGCGAATTTACCTAGTGTGGTGGCACTTGGGTCTGTCCCCAAATCCCAAGATGGTAAGCGAATGCTGCAGTGTGCAACTTATCAGCATAACTTGCGTGTCTTTATGTTACGACATTAGCTAATTGTCTATCTTTTACGTATTAAACAAGCATTTATTGTATAAAATACTGTTCAAGTTGCCAGAAAATGTGAACGTAATGTCTTGCCACATGAAAAAAACAAGAATTCCGCATTACGGATGCTGACGCACATCTAATTTATGTCACTATATAATAATCTTATCCCATTAACTAGACTCTTAACTTATTATATGTCATTCGGTTACATTGTTCCAAAAGGCAGAACGTACCTTTGGGCGGAACAATTGTTAATTATTTATATGTCAACAATGCTTCTTTAATTTAAATAGGGTAAGACAAGTAAAAAGTAATTCAGAAAATAAAAAGTAAATATCTACTCTATGCGTGTGTGGAAGAGGGGGATCTCCTACACATCGAATTCCTTCCAATATGAAGATCAGAGAACCAAGAAGACACCTTTTAAGTATCAAATTAGTACATGCAATGGATACTGAGATAAATGACTTTGATTTCACTTTTATATAACAAAAAAAAACACACAAAAAACTCAAGTTAAAATAGGTCCAAAATTTGCATCAAATTCAAACAAGAATTATTTAACTTGATTAATTTTGGAAGGCTGGGAAGTGTTGTGTTAAGTTTCAGTAAGTTACCTGCAGTGGTTACTGAGATATGTCTTTTATAGGTATGGAGAAGAAGCTGACATACACCCAATACTTCAAGAAATCAGACACTCTTATATATGTTAAAAGGGGCCACAATTCTTGCAAAAGGCAAGCTGAGAGTAATGGATTTTGCATCTTGGAGAAACATTATGATGTTACGTAAGTGTAAACAAGTTTTAAAACTATACAAAAATTAGCTTTTATAGGTAAATAAAACTTTACAAAAACTCAAAAATTTAATTAGCAAATTTGCTATTTTTTAGGAGTAAAAGGGCCATAATCTTGTAATAAACAGAATAGACTTATGGTTCTTGCAGCCGGAGCCAACTTATGGTGGTGAAAAAGTGTTTCAAGTTTCAAAGCAGTAGCTTGAGGTGAAAAGCTGACATAAACATAAAACTTAACCAAGAAACCTGATTTTTTTTTTTTAAAAAGGGCCTTAATGAAAAAATAATAAATAAATAAAACAAGAGGGCCATGATGGCCCTGAATCGCTCACCTGAGTACCATTGCTTCAACTGATGTCAAGGTTTTTAAACAGACATTCTGATATAACTTTATCTAAAACATTTTACCCCTGACAATACTACACACCAAATATCTAAGCAATGGGCCATATGGTTTCAGAGAAGACTTGGGCGCAGGGTCATTTATCACCGTAGGGCCAAGACTTTGAAAATCTTGGTAATGAACCATAAGATGATGCTACATACCAAATATCTAAGCTCTAGGCCTTAAGGATTCATAGAAGAAGATTTTTTAAGATTTTCCTATATAACTCTGTGTAAAACAAGTGACCCCTGGTGCGGGGTCATTTATCACCATAGGGCTATGATTTGTACAATCTTGGTAGTGGCCAATAAGATGATGCTTCATACCAAATATCTAAGCTCTAGGCCTTATGCATTCATGGAAGAAGATTTTTTTAAGATTTTCCTATATAACTCTTGTAAAACAAGTGACCCCTGGTGCGGGGTCATTTATCACCATAGGGCTATGATTTGTACAATCTTGGTAGTGGGCTTCATACCAAATATCTAAGCTCTAGGCTTATGCATTATGGAAAAGATTTTTTAAGATTTTTCTATATAACTCTATGTAAAACAAGTGACCCCTGGTGCGGGGTCATTTATCACCATAGGGCTATGATTTATACAATCTTGGTAGTGGCCCATAAGATGATGCTACATACCAAATATCTAAGCTCTAGGCCTTGCAGTTTTGCAGAAGAAGATTTTCAAAGTTTGCATTTTTAAAATCTATTTTTAGCTCCTGTGACCTAATTATGCAATGGACCAGAACCATTTATACAACTTTAGTAGAGCTTCATCCAAGGAACATTCCTGCAAAATATTTATCAAATTGGCCAAGCTGTTTAGGAGGAGATGTTGTTTGAAGCAATTGTTGACGCCGGACGCACGCACGGACGCACGGACGACGGACGAAAGGCGATCAGAAAAGCTCACCTTGAGCACGTTGTGCTCATGTGAGCTAAAAAATCAAAGAGTTATGTTTCTTGCAGTCTGAAGTCAGCTGATGATGGTTTTAAGTATCAAAGCAACAGCTTTGATAGTTCATGTGGAATAATTGACCTAAACATAAAACTTAACCAGGAAATCTAATATTTAAGTGTAAAAAGGCCACAAATCTAACAAAAAGCAATACAGAGTTATGACTGAAAATAATAGTAAGAATTCAAATCAATAGTTTTGATAGTTCATGTGAAAAAGCTGACCTAAACATAAAAAATAACCATGTCGAACGCCAACGCCAGAGTGATGACAACAGCTAATCATTTTTTTTTCTCAAAAATCAGATGAGCTAAAATACTATTCAGACTTATTATGAATGTCCTAATATATTTATGTCAGTTATTTGTCACAGTGGTATTTCTGCTGCTTGTACTCGAAAAAGTGTATCCATTAGTGATATAAACAGTGTCTGACCTATATCTCAACTTACTTGTCCAGATACACGTGACGTTGATTGAAAGGAAAAGCGTGTTTTTGTCTGACGGTCTAATTGTCATTCTTCCGGAAACCTTTTCTGACATCCTTTTTAATTAGGACCAGTTAACGAACTGATAAAACGTGACTATTGGATGTGCGTGTCCCTAGAGACAGTGACGGATTAAAACAGTACAGAAGTATAGATTTTATTTAAAGAAACTTATCCAGTGTACACCGTCTAAACATATTGCATCCTGATGTACTAAAGTACGTAGCTTATTAAAATATTAATTAACACGTCCTGATTTTAAAAATACATGTATAACTATTTTATTTGATAATGCGTCAACAGTGCCCCTATGCATGGGTATTAAATGTGTATTGAAATCAACAGTAACTTTTGATATTATTAACTACGTCACAGGTTACCGGAGAACTCAAGATGTGACTTAAATAGATTTTCATCTCGAATATTCAGACGAGTAGTGAACAGTATAAAACCTGACCAGCCTGCGAGGAAAAGGAAATGATTTTTAACTGAAAAATAAAGAAAAAAATGTTTCATATCGTATAATTGTATACGTCATGTTATGTAAACCATCTACAACGATAAACACACATTTTTTTAGCTGAATTACGAACTACTATTAAATTTCATGAAATTAGCTTCCATTCAAAAGTATAATGAGTTACATATTTTCAAATCCTACCTTGCCGTCTGTTAAAGAATTGCGCTCATTTCCATCATACGTCAATGTTGCCCCAGCAAAATTTGACGTCATCACCGGCGAAACCAGGCCGGCAACGTTTTCTTTCACTTCCTGGAAGTCATCACCGGCAACCTCAATTCCGACAAGCAACTTGTCCAAAGCTTCAAGTATCCTGAGGTTAACAGTAAATGACCATCAGATTGTACATAATATATTAAGCATAACTTTGATTTTCGCCTGGTCTATCTTGAGGGAACGAGAAACCATCTTGAGGGAACTAGAGATAGCTTTTTTTGTGGGAACGAGAAAGCTCTCTAGAGGGAACGAGAAACTATCTTGTGGGAAGGAGACAGCTATCTTATAGGAACGAGCAAGTTATCCTGAGGAAACGACTTAACGTCGAGCTGTCCTTTCTTCACCATCTAGTATAAAAAATAAATAAAATTGTTGACATTTTCCTGGCACAAATTACTTATTACATTGTATGGTGTAAAATTAGCAAGATATTGCAATTCTACAACCATTTGACCATTATGTCTTAGAAACTTTCGATTTCTTATGAAAACTATTTATCAACAACTTTTGAAATGAATTTTACAAAACGGGAGATTTTATGATTCCAAGACCACGATTCTCGCTAATGTCACAGCATAATATTTAGTAACAGTAAGTTTAGGAAAAAAAACATGATAAATGCTCATATCAATGAAATGTCAATCTTTGTATTTTTATCAAAAGAACGACATATGATAATGTCGGTACGACAAGATATTGCCGTCAATTGTCCATCTGATTTACTGACTGTTCCCTTTAGCAAATCATCATCTAATTATTTATATGACCGGAATAAAAAAGACATATTAACACTGCAAACTGGTGCTATCGTTTGTCTATTTAGATAATATTTCCTTATTAACTAGATTAATCGGACCTAGACTTCCTTTATGTTGTGAATCCTGCAAAGGTTCTACACCAAAAGGAATTAAACAATATGTTTGATGATATCTATGGTTCGATGATATGACTCCATGGCGATCGATCTAACTATATACCAGGGCCGGTCAAAAGTGATATACATGGTACATATAAAGGCAACTTAAAGGGAACATCAATGAGAGAGAAACGTTTTAATATAAGGCTTGTACTTAATTTCATGGCTGAAATATTCATTTGTGTGAAATACTTGAATAAAGATTAATTTCACACGGAACATGACCCATGTCGTATATAACTGTAAGGGTAATATTCTTTACATACTTTGAAACTAAAATGTACAAAAAATTGAAAAAGTAAATTTTTCAAGTACCAGTATTTACAGGAAAAAATAATTTCAATTAATGCATTATATGCCAAGAAAGGGGTTAAGTTTGAGTTGTCACTCTTCGTGATGGCTGGCATCCGTTCATATTTGTACATACAGATTTCGACATTGATTATTGTTATACTGCTTTTTGGCTTATTGTGGACATTGTAGGTTTTATTCTCTTTTATATTCTTGTGTTCAGCCTGTCATAAAATAAATTATTGGTTTTGATTTTCTATGTTCATACATGATAGGAAAAGTGGGGATCATTCTGCGCTAAGCCAACAGTATTATATATACTATATATATATTACATGGGGTGCCTGGATAGCGTAGAGGTAACGCACTTCGCATCTCACCAAGGCGTCCCTGGTTCGATTCCCGGTCACGTACTTGAGAGGGTACATTGGTCGCCAGTTCAGACACGTGGGTTTTCTCCGGGTTTTCTGGTTTCCTCCCACATTAATGACCACATACGCCACTATAGGAGTCATCGAGAGTGACTTTTATAAGTTGTAAAACTGTTTCGTAATCGATGTAAAATAAATAAAGTTTAAATTATATATACGAAATATTTTATATTGAAAATGTATTGCCACAGATATGGAACAACGGCTAAATAAACAAGATATCGTTGCGCAGAACGACTAGTCTTGTCGAAATATATGCCATGTTCCCAAATATCTAATCCTTATGAGGTGTGGAGATTAGTTCACTATACATATTCACTTCATAAAAAGCAATGAAATAATCTGTTTTCATGATATCACTGAATTAGGGTTAATTCTTTTGCTTTGACCTTGACCTTTGACCCCTCAAATCCCCAAATCAATTTGGCAAACATATATATTTTCCTCGTTCCTGCAAGATAGTTTCTCTTTCCCTTAAGATAGTATTTCGTCCCAAAGAGTTCCGTTCCTCAAGACATATCCGTCCAAGTATTTCTGTTCCTCAACCCAAACAAGTATATTAAAAAAAGAATGTTTTTTTTTTTCAAACTTTATATCCGTCAAGTGCAGACAAGATGTCATTCACCTCTATGCCACCGTATCCCCCCCCCCCCCAACACACACACAAACCAGTTTTTATTTTAATTAATGTAAAAAAAAACACGATCTGCAAGCTAAGTTTAAACAGTATTAAAGCTTAGATCAGATTGCGTCAATATTTACCTTTCAGAAGATTTGTCTTTGTTCTGCGAGTCCGTCAGAACGTCTGTGTTGACGTACATGACGTTATTGATACTGGTTAGCGTATTGGTGACCACATCACGTGACGTTTTGGACAGGTCAGTGGTCAGTATGTCTTCCACAATGTCCACTACAAGGGAGACAGAATCGCCACCAAAATCTTCCCATTCGTTGGTCAATGTGCTGACGTTAGCCGAGATGGATTGCACATTTCCTGAGAAGGGAAAGAAATTGAATATTTACATAGAGAAAAAAAAAACATGAAAGTATTTTTTAATCTGTTTAAAGCATTCATATTTATTTTATTAATGTAGACATGCTGTAAATAATAACATAATAAGATTGGTTTTCGAAAAAAAATAAAGGTATTGAAAATTAAACTGTGGTCTTGTCGAAATTCAATGTACATGTAATTACATACAATCGTTTGGGGTTGTAAGATCTTAAGATAAACATAATTTAACTCGTATGGTTCCTACTAAGACAGTATCTCGGTCATAAAGCGATGTCCAGCTAATTACAGGTGGGGTAAAGACCCCGTATGCACACATGTACTCGAGTAATGCCATTGACAACCTTATCTAGCTGTAAAGCTTCCTCAGAGTAACACTGTCGAGTTTCGAACCTACAGCGGCTAGGTGATAGTAAGTCAACGATAACCACTCGGCGACAGAAGCCACCTTTTCAATGACTTTACTCGTAAGTCGCTATTTAGATAAATAAAAATGACAGTATGAAAACTGATTTTGAGAGAGGAATAAAACGCTTTATTTTCGTGCTATATAAGACAGGAGCATGAGTAAGCATAATTATAATGGTTATATGATTTTCGATAAACAATAAACTAACAACACTTATACACGCGCATCTCCTTAGATTCATGACTACACAAACAATAAGTAAAAAGACATTGATTTTTTTTATAATACACAAACAACTAGTATTTGATTTGATTACAAACCATTAGTAATAGAGGTTGCTGCGATTTCCTGGAGCGAGCGAGCAGTTACGTCAGCATACGGGCATCCACTCATATTAGGGGGTCCCCAGTAGACGGTTCCGTCGTTATTTTCCAAACTTAAAAAAGATGACAATGAATCAGTTGCAGATCCAGCGAGTGTCCTCAAAGAGTGTCTAACCCTTGATTATGCATCAAATGAAAAAAATATAATGGGATTAAACCCATGGGAAATCTATAATTAATAAGGAAGTTACCTGTTTTACCAAAGCTCAGGGAATGAGGTGCGACTTCCCATTATTATAATCGGTGCTAACCGCATACTAGAGGAATTCACATTTGACAATTGCAAAATTGCGTGACTGGTTTTAATTTATTATTTCTTTCACATTTGTTTCTTTAATTTATGAAATTATATTTGGAGTATGAATCTTAACCATAAATTGAAATATGAATAAAAACATGCATACTTATCAGATTAAACATGTGTCAGCATATTTTATGTATGTCTAGATAAACTGTACGCAATTTATATAGGTAAAACACACTGCCTGATAGATTAGACACTTTAACGAAATGAAGGTATATTGCAAACTATTCTACAAAATAAAACATCTTTTCACGTACGTGAAAATAATTATAAAGTCATAATCTGAACTAGACGTAATTCTGCACCAATCGGAAACAATTCAAAGTTTCAGAAGCCCCACAGACATTCAACCTTCAGAAACCTGAGGACATATTCTTGAAACTATTATATTTGTTGGTTGGTTTAACGTCTCACCGACAGTATTTCAGTCATTTGAAGAAGTTGTCTCCTTGAGACAGATATAGTGTTGCCACATTGGAGCATCACGCCGTAGACATGTGGCATGATACCACACTCAGTCACATTATCCTGACATCGGGTCTGCCAGTCCTGGAACTATCCTTTAGTTATATGCTGTTTACAAAGCAAGGGAACTATGCCAGTACCATTTTTACGACTTTGGTATGTCACGGCCGGGGATCGATTCCACGACCTCCCGCTCAATAGACGGACGCTCTAATCACGCGGCCACCGGGGACGGTCAAACATATTTCAAACACAAACCAGAGCTCCTCACGCGTCTAAATGGAATATTACTACAAGCTGTTGTGATGACTGACTGTACCATTCGAGATACCAATCGTGTTTAAATTGATGCTTAATAAAGTGACTTGTACAATATTTGTTTATAAAACACCATAACTTCTGAATCGTGGTGACAGAGTTGGTACAGAATGTTTATAATATGGCTGTATATTCATTTAGATATTGAACGTTTGTCAGCTTTTTCTTTTTAAACATCAAACGGATGAAAGATGCTCCATTGATGCCAAAGATAAAATTATTCAAACACATGTAACAGCTTGTAATATCAAATACGCATAAAACTTATTTTTTTCCCGACTGATTGTTTTGTACTCGAGTTGGATAGAGCATTTTAGATAATTTTCTAAAGATGTGAGTTTTCTTAAATTTTGCACGAAAATACTTTAAGTTAGACTGCTTATTACACGATAGATTAAACTTAAACATAACTATCTCCATTCTGGTTTATGAGTGTTGAACTAAAATATTAAGAAAAATAAAGAATGACGAGAATTATTGAAGATGATGAATACCCCAAGATACCACTTTGTCACAGTAATTGCTACCATGTCAGACAGTCTTGAGATATATAACAAAGGGCTATAACTCATTCAAAATCAAGCGAATCATACAGTACCAACAATACGCGCAACTAGGTTTGATACTTATCAGTCTTGTCAAGTTTCAACAAAATCTGACCAAACGTAGCTGTATAAATAGGGCGGACTTATCTTGTCTACAGACGATAGACCGACCGAATATTTATTGTTAAAAATCCTTCAAAAGTAAATCAAAACGGTATTCGATTTTGTTTGTCAGCATATATAAATATGACTACATTTGAAACTAGTGATACGTCAGCAATATATATTTATAAATATCCACGTGTCAACAATTACAATCCAGTGAAACAATTACTGGCCCGTGGATTTGCAGGTGGTTATACTCAACCCGAATCTACATTCCTTTGTTCTTTGCTTATCAGTTAAGAATACTACACAGATTGCGACATGAAGAGGCAGAATTACCCTATTTCAAAACCTTTTTTTCTACGCTCCACTGAAATGTTTTTCTACACTCCATTGTTACTGATTCTTAATACAAGAAACAACCCAGGCCTATCGGTTTATAAATATAGGATCGGAAATGAGTTGTCCTTTCCTAAGCTCATTCATGAAAATGTTATTAAGCGAACCTCTATCAAGCTTAATAAGCCTAATAACATTTGCATGAACGAGTTAAGTAAAAAAGAATGACAACTCAAGATTCGCTTTACTCAGTAAACTGCAATTACAAAAATATAACAGACTGTTGACGACTCAGACTATTTTATGTGAAACAGTTCTGAACAACATAACAGTAAATAATACATATTTTCAATCAAAGTTTGTTACAGTTGTTATTCTGCTGTTCAACATAATATTCATATAGACTTATATCGTCACTATACAAAAAAGACCGCCTATATAATCATCAGTTGTTGTTTTCTTGTTGTTTTTTTTGTTTGTTTGTTTTGTTGTTGTTTTTTCATTTATTTATATTTTTTATCCAAATGCGAACAAATAACAGTACCTTACAACCTTTAAAGTCGATTTTTTTTCGTTTTTTTATAGTAATCTCGAAAAATAGAGAGCAAGTGAAATAAAGTCCTCTAGGAGTTCTTACCAGGGTCTGCTGGCGGTTAAAATCGATCCGGACTGAAGTTGGAAGGGACAGTTGACAATGGCTAAAGCCCTAGCGTTTACACTTGGCCACGTGAATACGCCGTAAGTTCGTCAACAGTTGTCTCCCCGGAACACTTGACTGTAAATTTGGGAGGTGGAAGGATTATATTAGATTTAAATGACCAGTAAATGTTATAATTATGGAGTTAACCGTAACTGCGACAGTATTTCAGTCATATAGCAATGTCCAGCCTATCATATGAGAAGGCAGAACTCTATTAAAACATAAATATAATTACTGTTGAGTGTCACCATGTAAGGTGTATAATTGGACCTGGTCATTTTTTGTAGAACTTAGAAAATATGCTGATATACTTGTGAATTACTTGTGATTGTTGTGTTTTCTGTAACAAAGAAATACCTCTGTATCATGCATATCGTATTTACAAACGGTGCATGTTTATATTTCAATGCACGCGTGCTTTCATTTATGATAGATCTAAATTTATATTTTCCTACCATATGTGTTTTATTATTTTTGATTTTGTGCAATTTACTAATGATACCTTGGATAAAATAAAAATGATTGTATTTCAGCAAATTGAACGCTCTCACTCTCTCTCTCTCTCTCTCTACCTCTCTCTGTAAAATAATAATATGCTCATAGTACACAACACATGTTATAATTGACATGCAGTCTAATATAAACAAGAGGGCCATGATGGCCCTGAATCGCTCACCTGAGTACCATTGCTTCAACTGATGTCAAGGTTTTTAAACAGACAAAGATTCTGATATAACTTAATCTAAAACATTTTACCCTTGACAATACTACACACCAAATATCTAAGCAATGGGCCATATGGTTTCAGAGAAGACTTGGGCGCAGGGTCATTTATCACCGTAGGGCCAAGACTTTGAAAATCTTTGTAATGAACCATTAGATGCTACTACATACCAAAAATCTTAGCTCTAGGCCTTATTGATTCATAGAAGAAGATTTTTTAAGATTTTCCTATTTAACTCTATGTAAAACAAGTGACCCTGGTGTGGGGTCATTTATCACCGTAGGGCTATGATTTGTACAATCTTGGTAGTGGCCCATAAGATGATGCTACATACTAAATATCTAAGCTCTAGGCCTTATGGATTCATAGAAGAAGATTTTTTAAGATTTTCCTATATAACTCTGTGTAAAACAAGTGACCCCTGGTGGGGGGTCATTTATCACCATAGGGCTATGATTTGTACAATCTTGGTAGTGGCCCATAAGATGATGCTTCATACCAAATATCTAAGCTCTAGGCCTTATGCATTCATGGAAGAAGATTTTTTAAGATTTTCCTATATAACTCTGTGTAAAACAAGTGACCCCTGGTGGGGGGTCATTTATCACCATAGGGCTATGATTTGTACAATCTTGGTAGTGGCCCATAAGATGATGCTACATACCAAATATCTAAGCTCTAGGCCTTATGGATTCATAGAAGAAGATTATTTAAGATTTTCCTATATAACTCTATGTAAAACAAGTGACCCCTGGTGCGGGGTCATTTATCACCATAGGGCTATGATTTGTACAATCTTGGTAGTGGCCCATAAGATGATGCTTCATACCAAATATCTAAGCTCTAGGCCTTATGCATTCATGGAAGAAGATTTTTTAAGATTTTCCTATATAACTCTATGTAAAACAAGTGACCCCTGGTGGGGGGTCATTTATCACCATAGGGCTATGATTTGTACAATCTTGGTAGTGGCCCATAAGATGATGCTACATACCAAATATCTAAGCTCTAGGCCTTATGGATTCATAGAAGAAGATTTTTTAAGATTTTTCTATATAACTCTATGTAAAACAAGTGACCCCTGGTGCGGGGTCATTTATCACCATAGGGCTATGATTTGTACAATCTTGGTAGTGGCCCATAAGATGATGCTACATACCAAAAATCAAAAGGCTAGGCCTTGTGGTTTCGTAGAAGAAGATTTTTTCAAGTTTTTCCTATATTAGCCTATGTGAAATCAAGTGACCCCTGGGGCGGGGCCAATTTTGACCCCAGGGTCATAATTTGTACAATCCTGGTAGACAGTCATAAGATCATGCTACATACCAAAAATCAAAAGGCTAGGCCTTGTGGTTTCAGAGAAGAAGATTTTTTAAATTTTCATTTTTAAAATCTATTTTTAGCTCCTGTGACCTAATTATGCGATGGACCAGAACCATTTATACAACTTTAGTAGAGCTTCATCCAAGGAACATTCCTGCAAAATATTTTTCAAATTGGCCAAGCCGTTTAGGAGGAGATGTTGTTTGAAGCAATTGTTGACGCCGGACGCACGGACGGACGGACGCACGGACGCACGGACGACGGACGACGGACGCCGGACAAAAGGCGATCAGAAAAGCTCACCTTGAGCACGTTGTGCTCATGTGAGCTAAAAAGAAGAAAAAAAGAAAAAAAAAAGATAGAAAAAAGAGCTCCGCTGAGAGCGGGGCAATGTACGCCCGAAGAAAGGTATTGAAAGTGAACTACCTTTGACGAATGGATAGTACTTTATCAAAAGCAAAATTTTAATAAGGAGATGCGGACAGACAGTAAGAAGGAGGGCAAACTTACAGCCCCCTCTTGTGTAAACATCGATAGGGGACTAAATAAATGGACACAAACTATTTTCGCATTATATCAGTATGACATGTTGTTTCATACTGTGACCTTGACCAAATACAGCTGAAACTTGCACTTGATCTGCACCTCATCTCAACATGGTTGTCATTTCTGGCAAATAGTTTAAATTTAAATCAACTTAATTGATTCAAGGGATACAGAGCGGACACAAAATATATCTGTATAACAATATGATATGTGACCTTCAAGTGTGACCTTGACCTTGAACTAAGACATCGAAAACTACGCTCTGCACATCCTCTCAGTATAGCTGACATTTCTGTCAAATACTTTCAGTTTCCTTCTAGTGGTTCTTAAGATACAGAGCAGACACAAAATATTCTTTCATTATAATAGTATGAGATGTGACCTCCAAGTGTAACCTTGACTTTGAACCAAGACGTCTGAAAACTACGCTCTGCACATCCTCTCATTATGGTTGACATTTCTGTCAAATCATTTCAAATTCGTTCCAGTAGTTTTTAAGATACAGAGAGGACACACATATTCTAACATTATAATAGTATGACATGTGACCTTCAAGTGTGACAATGACCTTGAACCAAGACATCCGAAAACTACGCTCTGCACATGGAAAAATTACCTTGACCTTAAACCAAGTCATCCGAAACCTACACTCTATACATCCTCTTTGTATGGTTGACATTTCCGTCAAATAATTATAACTTCCTTCCAGTTGTGCTAAGGATACAGAGCGGACACAAAATATTCTTACATTATAATAGTATGAGATGTGACCTTCAAGTGTGACCTTGACCTTGAACCAAGACATCTGAAAACTACGCTTTGTACATCCTCTCAGTATTGTTGACACTTCTGTCAAATACTTTCAATTTCCTTTCAGTAGTTCTTAAGATACAGAGCGGACAAAATATTCTAACATTATAATAGTATGACATGTAATCTTCAAGTGTGACCTTGACCTTGAAACAAAACATCTGAAAACTACGCTCTGTACATCCTCTCTGTATGCTTAACATTTCTGTCAAATCATTTCAAATTCGTTTCAGTGTTTTTTTAAGATACAGAGCGGACACAAATATTCTAACATTATAATAGTGTGAAATGTGACCTTCAAGTGTGACCTTGACCTTGAACAAAGACATTCGAAAACTACGTTCTGCACATCCCCTCTGTATGCTTAAAATACTTTCTTTCAGTTTCCTTCCTGTGGTTCCTAAGATACAGAGCGGACACGAAATTGCTAACGGACGGACGAAAGACCAGTTGTATAACATAAAAAGAAAAAAAAGAAAGAGAAAAACAACAAAAGAAACTTGTATTACTTATGTTTAAAAGAAAAGTTAAACACGGTTGTGGGGAATTCCGTAAATCGTTAGATCCACTTGTAGACATCTACATTTCACTTTCCGAGATGTATATTCGTAGCATTTAACGGTGGTTGGTTTGATTGACTTTCAAGGCAATACAATTAGCCAAGCAGTGTGGGGAAGCAAGAGAAAACGAGAGCTATAATGCGCCACAGTTATGTTAGAGCTTGTAAAGACAGTAACGGCAATCCATATGATTGTATTTGATAGGCAAATAACACTGACATGTTGACATTAGAAACATTAGAAATCTGTTTCAATGTCGAGCAATTGCTATTTTAATATAGTAACAATGTTTGCTATTCTATGACATAAGCGCCGCATTGTGGGAATGCACTTTGGGGCCTGACTATGTCTAAGTCAATTATTAAATATATATTATATAATTATAGTTATTGTGCAGTTTTATTTTTGGTACCTGCCACCCCTATAGTTTTATTTGCTTAACTTTCAGGACTAGGTATGCTTTAATGAAAGGCGGCCCTACGTGGTCTAATTGTACGGTTCATTTGCCTGTGCGTTATTTGTGATTAATTCATTCATCCACTTTAAAAAATGAATTATTGAGGAAAGACAAAGATCAAGTAGGAGACATCGGTACATCCTTTAGAAGAGACAAACATTAAAGTGCAACGTGAACATGGGTATCTGCAAAAAAAACCCATAAGAATTCTTACTTTGATCCAGAAATGATACATAGACGGAGTCAACGGTAAAACCATTGTAGCGTTGTGCAGTCAGCCTCTCTCTGATGACGCCCTTAACCTCTGACTTTTGGATAAACCACATGGTTGCACAGTCAATGTCGAAAGCAATGGTGACCTTTGGACTCCTGCAGATAAACAGACACTAACAATTATACCGGGAACCAAACATATCAAAATATGGATAAGCAGAAATCAGAGTTCTATCAGAAGATGATCCGAAAACTTTAAAAGTGTAATAGCGGTTTTGAAATATAAACACTCACTGTTATCGAATAAAGGTACCGGTAATTCATTCATCATTAAATTATAATCATGATCCTTCAAATGCTTAAAAATACTTAAGTGCAGATGCAAGCATCTATTGGCAGGGGGTTAAAGGCTCTTCTGCTCAATTATTATAAAATTCCCACGATCACTTTCCACACTCGATGCGAAACTTGATGTTGATAATATCTACTTTTTGCCGTCAGATGCATGGATATGTTTATTAATGGTAGTATCAAAAAAAAAAAAAAAATGATTTTTAAGAAGAGACATTGTAGCATAATTATATTTAATATGTGTGCATTTGACTTTATATCATTATGCAAAGTGTTTATCTTTTTATTTACATAATGTTTTTTGTTGTTGTTGTTGTTTTATTTTTGAAGTTGTTGTTTTGTTAGTATGCTTTCCTATGTGTAGACGTGTAACATTGCATCATGCATTTAATTGCATTTATAACCATTGATGATTTATATTTTTTCTCATATTGTTTTTGTGTTTGTTTTTATTTCCTCTGTCAGTCTTAACAACCTTTGCTGAAATGACACTAAAAAAGTTCATATCTGAGAAGAGAAAATATATAAGAATAAATAAATAAATAAAAAAAAAAAAGAAAAAAAGAACAAAGAGCGGCAACAGCATTATGAAGTAAACATAATTTTACGATGTCATTTCAAAGAGATGCATTCATTTTTGGTCGTTCATTAATTTTACCTTAGGTCCAAGAACGTGACAGTATACGCTCCAAGTTGTCTTTTCAAATGATTCTTCGCCTGAAATTGAAGGGAAAATGTCTATAAACAAAAGGCTTGTCTTTCAAAGGAAATCATAACAAGGAAACGAAAAGTATCATTTTTCCTTATAAATACTAAAAAGCTGAACAAAACAACCACGTATGACGCATCTAACGCTATAAATGTATGTCCATATTTCATGTTTGGTTTTAGATCATTCCACTGAAATAGCAATATAATATTTTCGAAATAAACTTCAGTTGAACCTGTTGAAGGGATCACCTGTATTATGCGACCAACGCGTATTTAGCGGTCAGTTTAAATATTACCAAGCTTGCATTTTGTTATATGTTTGACCTTCATTTACCGACCACCTCTGTTATACTCTTGTTCCCTTGACTGACCGCTTAGGACAGGGTTGACTGTATATATACATCACCTGTGTCAGACAATTCTCAATTATCTTTGCTATACTCTTGTTCCCTTGACTGGCCGCTTAGGACAGGGTTGACTGTATATATACGTCACCTGTGTCAGACAATTCTCAATTATCTTTGCTATACTCTTGTTCCCTTGACTGGCCGCTTAGGACAGGGTTGACTGTATATATACGTCACCTGTGTCAGACAATTCTCAATTATCTTTGCTATACTCTTGTTCCCTTGACTGGCCTCTGAGGACAGGGTTGACTGTATATATACGTCACCTGTGTCAGACAATTCTCAATTATCTTTGCTATACTCAGGGTTGACTGTATATATCGTCACCTGTGTCAGACAATTCTCAATTATCTTTGCTATACTCTTGTTCCCTTGACTGGCCTCTGAGGACAGGGTTGATGTATATATACGTCACCTGTGTCAGACAATTCTCAATTATCTTTGCTATACTCTTGTTCCCTTGACTGACCGCTTAGGACAGGGTTGACTGTATATATACGTCACCTGTGTCAGACAATTCTCAATTATCTTTGTTATACTCTTGTTCCCTTGACTGACCGCTTAGGACAGGATTGACTGTATATATACGTCACCTGTGTCAGACAATTCTCAATTATCTTTGTTATACTCTTGTTCCCTTGACTGACCGCTTAGGACAGGGTTGACTGTATATATACGTCACCTGTGTCAGACAATCCTCAATTATCTTTTCTTTTTTTTTCTACCAAACATTGTATACTTGTGAAAAATGGCATTTAAATTAATAAAATTAAATGAAAGCATTAGTGCTCAGTTTCGTTGCAACTGCATATAAATCATTGGGCAACTGAGTCTTTGTTGAAACTGGACGTAAAGTCCTATACATATATGAAGAAATATGAAAAATGTGTTTCAGTTGTTGGTCAAAACGCTCCAAGTGGAAATTTCACAGCGTTACTATGGAGACTCACGTGACTCAAATTCACTTATTTAAAGACGTTAGATAAGATACGTCATGATTTTTCAAGATCTTTTTACGATTCTTAAAAAAAAGTCACAAACCGACTGAAAGCATGGTCTCAAAAATACTACCGACATACACAGAATTAATCAATCAGGTATATCGATTATTGTGACACCGTAACTATGTAATAATGGGTTTATAACAATTCATCAAGTTCTAATTTTAAGGTTTGACATGACTTGAACATTTAATCCGCGTTTAATAATTTACTAAAATATTCAAATAATTGCAGCATGATAACCCAGTTCTTTCTGCGCTATACGCATATACGTGTTAAATTCAAGATTCCAGACAAAATCACATGGAAACGATAAAAATAAAGGAGGGAAAGAAATAGGAATTATTCGAAAGGAAAAATAGAAAACATAAAACAAACGTATACTATGGTGGCATATTTCTGCCAGCCACTTATCCACTTAGCTATATCGAAACTTTTCTGAAAATTTGTCACATATTCAGTTATTATCTGGCAAGTAGAAAACTTTCGTGTTATCCTCCTAGGTATCTTAACAGAACAAAAATGCCTGTTAGTGCCCACTACTGCCAGCCATATATTCACTTAAGATGACAGGATATCTCGCCTTTTTTCAAGTTAGTCAGTTAAATTATGTGGATAACAAGCATTTTTTCACATAATTATCTGGGAAAAAAAGCATGATATCCAGTTAATTTAAGTGAATATGTGATTGGCAGTAGTGGGCACTAACAGACAGTTTAGTCCTGTTAAGATACCTAAGTGGATAACTTGAAAATTTTCTACTTGCCAGATACTAACTGAATATGTGACAATTTTTCAGAAAAGTTTTGACATAGCTAAGTGGATAAGTGGCTGGCAGAAATATGCCATACAAACGGAATAAAAGTTATATATATCAAGTTAAAAATAATACCTCAACGGCTAAATTATACGTGAACGTCTTATACACAGATGATGTTGGATCCTGTAAATCTGACGTCATTTCCGTATTTAACGTCACGAGCACATGAACGCGGAACTCCTTCAGCGTGTCTGAAAATATGAAAAAAATCATAATTTAATATTTTCATACATTGTACTTTCGAGTTGCAATGATTAATTGGTGTCAAATAATATTTGTAATTACATCATTGCTTGTCAGGTAAGGGTTTTAATTACATAAGACCTGTCATGTGATATGTAACTGATTAATTAATAAAGTAATAAAAGAAAAAAAATATTGTAACAAAAAGTTACAATGAAATATACGCTTTATCGCAATGAATCCGTATTTCCACACTTTAAAAGAACACGCATATATATTTTTTTTCGCTTGCTCGAGTCCAAAAAGAAATATTTTCGTTATACATATTTCTACTTTTCTAAACTTAGACATACTCATAAAGTTTAAGCTGTTCGACATATGGCCTTCGGAACAGAAGTAACACGAGGTCAAAGTTCGACTACTCTTGCACTCCAGTATGTTGTTCTTCTCGTGACCTAGACACGTGTTGTAGTCGATACAGCCTCCCCACACACCCAGGTGACCCGAGTTATAATCCATCTGAGTATAGCAAACCGACTGGAAATAGAGAAAATTCCATATTAAGATAATCGCCTCAAGTAGGAAACCGACAAAATTACATTCAGCTACGCATGTATAATTTTCATGGGGGAAAATGTTCGTGGATTTCTGGGATTATACCTTATGAAAACTTTTCGTAGTTTCTTAAGCATTAATCCACGAACCAGAAATCACCCACAAATTACCGTTTCGACTGTGCTGAATAATAGGTTAAATTGTTGGAAATATTCCTAGAGATGTAAAGCTCATTTAGAAAACATGCTTTAGTTAGTATGTTCACTCTACTTATGGCGTTTATCGCATAGCGCTGCGGTTTGATCAGAGAAAGCATATATTTATGGTCCAGTACTTCTTAATAATCATAGACAAGTTCAAACTAAGTGTACAGACACATACAATAAATAATAGAAACTAGAACTATCACTGAAGG
Source organism: Solen grandis (assembly GCA_021229015.1). NCBI lineage: Eukaryota > Metazoa > Mollusca > Bivalvia > Adapedonta > Solenidae > Solen > Solen grandis. The sequence goes on from CM037777.1 coordinate 26,975,593, forward strand.
TGATTCATACCCCCACCCCCATCTTTGACACAGGATGTATTCACATGACACATAAAACGAATGTTCACACATAGGATTTGGGCATATAAGCATACCCCAAAAAAATATTATCACTAAAGGTGATCAATACCCACACCGGAAGTCTGTCATATGTAGGAATACAGTTTCAAAAGTTTGCGTGAGTGAAAGACTACATGTATGTAAGGTTTAAAGTTAGTGTGAGCAATGGTTCAAAAGTTTTGGACAATGCTAAAAAGTTTTGACAGACAGACAGATAGACAGAGAGACACACATACAGACACACAGAAGAAAACAATTTGCCCCCAAGATCTGTAGCTGAGGAGAATAAAAATGCAGTCTAATTATGGTTCACATCCATATTTATTGTTTGCAAAAACCTGTCTTTAAAATTTTACATTGTGGTTTTCTTATGCACTGCACTTCCTCTCATCAAGATCAATCTACATATGAAGTTTCATCAACCTAGCTACTTTAGTATTGGAGTTATGCTCCGGACAAAATCAAAAGATTAAAAATGACAAAGGGCAATAACTCCTTTCAAAATACATGCAGAGTTATGGTTCTTATGCACTGCACTTCCTCTTATCAAGATCAATCTAATATGAAGTTTCATCAACCTAGCTACTTTAGTATTGGAGTTATGGTCCGGACAAAATCAAAATATTAAAAATGACAAAGGGCAATAACTCCTTTCAAAATACATGCAGAGTTATGGTTCTTTGCACTGCACTTCCTCTATCAGTCATCTACTATGAAGTTTCATCAACATAGGTACAGTAGTTTTGGAGAAATGCTCCGGACAAATATTTGTAGACCAACCGCCGGACCGACGGACCGACCGACCGACAGGGTGACTCCTATATACACCCCCCCCCCCCCCCCAAATTTCATTTGTGGGGGTATAATGAGTGAGAGACCTCCCGAAAGGACCCTCTACCACCGTCTGGATGAACCAGCAGTGAGTTTCTTGAAATAAATAAATAAATCAAAGGACCGAGAGTCCTAATGTTGCGTCAAGCATAAACTGGAACAGTAAAGAGGAAAGTGTGGCTTGTAATTTGGAACCGTTTAATTGATTCCCTCATTAAAATGGATCTTGTAGCTGTATCATTTTATTTGCCATATTCGTATTAAATTAACCAAGGACACATTACATGCCAGAGGTGTGTGAACTGCTGCACTTGTCATAATCGCAGTTGCGTTGTAAACAACGCAACATAAAAACAACAAAAATCAACAACTGATCATACATGCAAACAAGAAATATCTTTAAAAAAGAAATTCGGTGTAAGGAAAAAAAAAGCAAAGATATAAAAGTTAAAGAAAGTAAAAGTGTTACAACATAATATCTTTAATATAATAATGTCTCAAGTTTTAAATTGTCTGTGGTTTTAAAATAATGCTAAATACGTATTTATCGCTACGTTTAGGAGATGTCATATACTAGCCAGTGAAAAAAGAAAGAAAAAAGATTAGAGGAAGATTAGCAGAAGCCACGGAGGCAGGTACTTTCCAAAGCTTATATTAGCTAACTTATACACTGCGAGTTTTGCGACTAAGAGGGACGAGTCAACTGCCAAGGTTAAGGGTCACAACTGCTTATTTTTTTCAACTGAGTGGTTTGAATTTTGCAACTGGTTTTTTTATTTATGTTTCAATAGGTAGATTAAATTGTTATTTGCCAACTGACAATCATACAGAAAGGGCGCTTTTCCGAACTCTTCAGTTGTTAACCAAGATTCAATTAGTTCCAGAAATAGGTCAAAATTCATTTTATACAGCTTACGCCGAAAATTATAGATCCAAATACTTAAGTGTATTCACGTTCAAATGATCTACATTCGCCTATTTAGTTTATTAAGCATGTTTATTTGGTTTCACACTAATATCAAAATTTAGTACAAGCAAATAATTAAAGCATCAGGTCAAATAATCTTTTGACTTAGTTATGTAGTAACGATCCATATATAATTTACAGATATAAATCTTTCATTTAACCATTTAACCGGTCTTGGGTTAATTCCTTTTTTTCTGATCGGGTGCCGTGGGATTGAACCGCGTCCGAGAAAGTATTATGTCTTTAAAATGACGCTGGTATAGTTTTGCTCTCAAAATTTCCCGGGGTTAATCTACCAAAGGTGGGACAGTCCTTCTCTATACGCCACAAACACCCTTGGATGACCTATACCTAAGGTAATTCATCCATCATTAAATTATAATCATGGTTATTCAAATGCTTCAAAAGACTTCAGTGCATATGCAAGCATCTACTGAGTTACATGCTATTTTGCTCTATGTCCATAAAGGCTCGAAATAACTATAAAATTTCCATGATCTGATCGCTTGATTAACCATGAGCACAATTCAATAATGGATGGTTTACTTTAACTTAAATTACGGTTTGGATATATGGCGTTAAGAGGCCATTCATCCCGTCCAAACATTATACTCGTTCATTAATGTTTGTTAATGAGACGGGAAAAACGCTCTATATATTCATAGTGATTTAGGAAGAGTATTTTCGAATTCAGAAATGGTTCGTGGAACGTTCCCGTAATACTGGTAAATAATTCAGCTTACAAACAAGTTGATATTATTCGAAACATTATATCATGATAAATATGTCATAAATAGAACACTATATCAAATTCCTTTAATCACGATACATCGAGTACAGCATATTTTCCTAGGAAAGACGTATCACCTGAAATTAATAAAAAGTAACGCATTCTTCACATAACAGGCTCCAATTTCTATGTTATTTAAGAATTGAAATATTACTTAGCGCAAAGTTGAGGACAAATTTCTGTTTTAAACCACAGCATTAGGTGAAGTCACACACGTTTCAAAGCGAGTGCTAATCAGAGGGAATAATGGGTGAGAGTTTATACATGCTATTGAATTGATATCATCTAACATTTATTTTAAATTTCAATTTGAATATCATACGTGATGTAAATGTTTGATCAAACCAGTAATTTGATGGAAATCAAATAGCACACTCTATTTTATTTGATCTTTCGTAAATAAATCACACGCGCGAACACACAAACGCACACCTTTATATTAATATAAATAGCACAGAAACCAGAGAGAGAGAGAAAGAGGAGAGAGCTAGTTAATTTTGTGGAAAGATGTTTCCAGTCGACGTTAAAAAAAGATTTATTAATAATTGTTGCATTAACAGCAGAAATCAATTTATTTGAATTGTACAGTGCTTATAAACATGAACAGCTTAAAACATGTGGACGTTCTGCTTGTTAAATAAATAAAAATCAATATTCTTATGAACAAGAATTATGCAGGGTGGCTTAAATGTGCACGTGAGATTCCATTTTATTAACTGTCAAATAATGAAGCATGAGATCTCTCTCTTAATTTTGTAAATGCTGAAAAGAAAACATTTCTCTCTTTACTTTTAGTAGCATATAATACATTTGTTTATTTCTCTAGTTATTGTTTTATACAGTTCGTTTTCGTTGTGTCATTATATTTTGTGTGTGAGTGTGTGTGTTTATTTGTTTGTTTATTATTATTGTTGTTGTTGTTTTCGGCGTCTAACCTCACTTTGACGTTATTAGAGATGGTGCTTATTTTGACTTCCTAGGGTAAAATGCTTCACAACGTTATCCGTTACTTTAATTCTCATCAGAGTTGCATGACTTTCTTGTTATATCATATTTCCTATTTCATTCTCCTTCTCTAGTATTTAGTCCGCCTTGGGGACCAGGAGGTTGTGGGTTCGATCCACAGCCGCGACATACCAAAGTTGTACGATATGTACTGGTAAAGCTCCCATGCTTGGCGCTCATCATATAAGGGTAGTTCCAGGACAGGTTGACCTGATGTCAGGATAATATGACTGGGTGTGGTATCATGCCACATGTGTACAGCGTGATACTGCAGTGTGGCAGCACTATATCAGTCTCAAGTAAACATAGTCTCCAAATGACTGAAATACTGTCGGTGGGACGTTAAATCCAACGATCAAACTTCTAGTATTTCGTATGGTCAATATAGTACAGAACCCAGTTAGTGTCATGTTGAATGTCGTGTGTCGTTTTTATCGCACGACGCTCGACATTTATTGCGATATTTCGTGATAATACGCGAAATTTGCGCGCTATAATGTCGTGTCGCATTGTCGTGTGTCGTCTAATATTGCCGTATGTTGTTTACAATTGTCGTGCGTCGTCTTTATGAAGCGTCACACGACATTCAACGTGGCCCTTATTGAATTCCGTAATACCGGGTTTAACCAACCTACAGTATTTTAGCCATAATGCAAATATGAGATATGGCGTTGCCTAAATGCAGAATTATGCCATAGTCAAGTGGCATGACACTACATACAATTCATCATTGAAACCCATGGTAAATATTCCGTTATCACTACTGTTATTAATTTATGATTAAGAAGCAAATCGTATTGATGACACTGGATCTACCAAACTTTCCGTTGCAGTTATTTCCCTTGATAAATGTGACGTAACCGGTGCGGGCAGTATATGGGTTTACCACCTACTAACCAAACTGCCGGATTTACGGTTAAACTACCTGTTAGAATATCCTTAAAATCTATTCGTTTTACTTTCAATTCCATGAATATACTGCAAACCCTCTTGATTATATACCAATCTGGTCAGAATAAAAGCATTTATTCTTAAAAAGCTATTGGCACTTGTGACTGCCTTTGCGACCAGTGTAGACCAAGATCAGCCTCATGTTCTACACTGATAGCTGTTCAGTCAGTACAATTTTCGGCAAGCAACCCCATTAACAACTAATGGTACAGTCCAAAATGAAGAAAGGACAAATCCAATTCAGAAATTTAGTATGGGTTCATTTTGCAGAGCCGATAACAGACACAGGGGAACGCTTTAGTAGTGATTGCAATTATACAATGGAATGTATGCTAAAAGGACGCAAACATTTGCGATTTGTAAATGTTTCTGCTAAGAACTCTCAATGAAATGGATCAATTACTTTTATCTAAATTACACAATCTCGGATATTGTTTATTCGATACAGAGAAAATATTGCAATTTGTTTCAACGAGTTTTACAAATGTCTGTTAGTGATATTGGAATTGATTTAATACCGGAAAAATCAACAAGAGAATAACTGTTAATTTGTTTGATACTATGTAGTCTATGAATAAAGTTGAGTTAGCCTATTTACAACCTTGACGAAAGGTAGAAAAATACTGGGCCATTGCAACATTACTTTCCCTTCTGTTAAAACCATGTTATGAAAAATCGTCAGATCATTGCCATTAAAAGTTCAATCAGGATGAAATTAGTCTTAAACGGAAATGTTTTTTAGGGTTGTCTATTTATCTTAAAAATTAATGAGAAAAGAATATGCCTTTTTCTTTATAGTGATAATAGTAATATAGTTAATATTGTAATATCTCGTATATGGACGATGTTATATTGCAACAAGATTGTCAATAAAAATACAGTTGTATTATATGATATTAAATTGCAATACGATTTTCAAATGCCATAATTTAAAAAAGGATAATAATTTAATTGATGCAAAAGCATCAGTAAATTAAACAAGTTTATGTATTTCTAAGTTGTGAAATTTGAATAAAAATGTTGCATTATAATTATTGCAACATCTAGCTTAAGTATTGAATAATGACAATATTTCAAAATCATTTCTGAATACATGTATTTACCAGTATTATGTGTCCATTGAGAAAAAAATTTCAATCGAGAATTCGATCCCTGGTCATAACAAGGTCGTAAAATAACGGTGCCAGTATATGACTGTATTACCCTTGCAGTAATAATAATAAATACTAATAATAATAATAATAAATACAGAGGTTCCAGAGATGATGGGACTCGGTGTGGTTTATTTGTTTGTTTGTTTGTTGGGTTTAATGTCCTACCGACAGTATTTCAGTCATTTGGAGACGATGTCTACTTGAGACAGATATAGTGCTGCCACACTGCAGTATCACGCCGTAGACATGTGGCATGATACAATATCCAGTCACATTATCCTGACACCGAGCCAACCAGTCCTGCAACTACCCTTATATGCTGAGCGCCAAGCAAAGGAGCAATAACAATACCATTTTTACGACTTTGGTATGTCGCGGCCGAGGATCGAACCCATGACATCTCACGGACTCGGTGTGGTATTATGTCAAATGTATACGGCGTGTCACTGCAGAGTGGCAGCACCGAATCTGTCATTAATAGACAGTTTCCAAATGACTTAATTAAATACCTACAAATATCAATTATATTTATTTGAACATATGGAAGCAAATCTAAAACAACAAGCTTTCATTATTTAATTAATTTATTATTATTTCTTTTTTTTCATTTTATATACACATGTACTTAATATAGGTAAATTAATGATATTCTATATAACAAAAAATATATGTATCTTATATTGAAAAAAAAAGAGTGTAAAAATTGTGCCACGGCTGAGTCTCGAACCCACACCCTTTTCGACGTTGTTTAAATGGCGAACAGCTTAACTATTTTATCCGCTGCACCAATGGGCCAAATGTTGCATACATATATAAATATTTACCCTATATTGTTACATGTACCTGTCGCTAGCAGGTCAAGCCAGTTATGTTATAAAATATCTTCGATTGAGGTACAAGTTTTTCGCTTGCGTACTTTCTTTATTCCATGGCAGCCTGGATCTTAATTCAGTTTCGACTTCCATAACGCAATTGTACTCAGATGAACATAAAAATTATCACCATTTAGTGATAAGACAGAAAACCAATTTGGAACTTTATCCTATTAAAAAGGGGGTCTATGTCTCATATAGCAACCTGTCAAAAATCACAAACATATCTATTTAAGAATGCATTCTTACAAAAATGAGAAAAAAAACTTTATCTCCGCGTATAAAAAAAGGGGGGGGGTCTATGTCTTCATATAAAGCAACCCTGTTCAAAAATCACAAACATATCTATTTAAGAATGCATTCTTACAAAAATGAAAAAAAATGAAAATATTTTCATAATTCAAATACAAATCAAATTGTCGTCCAAATGTTAGAGCTTTATTTGAAAAACAGTTTGATGTCATAGAACAAACGTACTCATTAACACCTTAATTTCTGGCTTAAGATTGATTTTGATATTATTTCCTATTAATTGTCCCCTTTTGATACCAATCAATATACATCAGATTACTAAACATATAACAAAAGAATAACAACAACAACATATATTCCAGGAAATCCATCATCATTAAATTATAGTTATGGTCTTTCAAACGCTTTAAAAAAACAGTGCAGACGCAAGCATCCATTAGCTTGGAGTTATAGGTTCTTTTGGCCATAGTCTATAAAGGTTTGCATTTACTATAAACTTTTAACGACCACTTGATGGACAAAGATCACAATTTAATAAGGGATAGATTAACTTAACCCTTTCCCTCATATAGACTCATTTTGACGCACTCAATAGGTACCACATAAAGCCTGATCTGCAGAAAACCGCAGTTAAACCTTACCAAATTTAATTACAAAATCCTCATTTCCAGACCACTGAGGAGCAGCGAACAGCATAAAACCTGATCAGCCTGCAAGAACTGGTTTTATGTTGTTCGCATAGGGCTTTTCATGGTTTCCTCTATGAGGGAAAGGGTTAAAAGCTTATTTGATTAATCTAAGGTTGCTGTATTCTGGAGCAAACGAAAAGTGTAAGGGCGATACATGTTCAACATTTTGGCGATGGTAGGGCGACATTTACTCCCATTTTAAGAGTGTTTTTTTATTATTAATATTTTTTTTTAATCCTTTGCCTGGCAGTTCAAAAATATAAATATGTTCACTTTTAGACGAAAGAACAATTGTATAGTAAGCCTTTCAAATTTCAAACAGACACTACTTCTTTAACGAGAATACTAGTTTATTTGTTGCTAAAACATTTTCTTATTCGTATTGTATACTTATGTTTAATACTGTCGTGTTACTTTAGTCATGGGTAATTTAAGAACATTGTTTGAAATGAAAGGTACCTAAAACCAAAAACAATTAAACCTGTATTAGCGACTTGCGTAAAGCGGTCAGTTAAAATATTACCAAACTATAACATTTTGTTATATGTTAAACATTCATTTAGAGGTCAACTCTGTTAAACAGCCACTTTCTGGTCGCTTAAGACAGGTTTGACTATATGCCAAAAATATGTTCATGAACGTGATTCGATATTTTCCCTTTCCAATACAATGATGCAATAATAGAAAATGGTAAATCATGTGTGGTCAAGATGTAGCGTACATGACCACGAACGCGTAGGTTGTGGATTCGAACCGCGTTAAGGGCAAGAATATTTGATAACCTTTCTAGGCGCAAAGTACTGGCCCAACCTAGGAATGATTAGTATAATTAATAAGAACTTATTCGACGGTAACAAACATACGCTATGAATAGTCACTGCTGAAATAAAACAACTTCATGTGTAACAATACCACAAAAATACAAGTATGTGTAACTATTTTCTGAAAAATGCAAAGACACGTTTGCAGTCTTGTCGGAATCTTTTGTTTATCATCGTATAAATTATCGGATTGATTGAGTTGTTGATGTATATCAAATGATTGATAATTCCGTTGATAATACGCGCAGCTTCAGAATCTGTATTTACAAAACTGGCATTCAACGCGTAGCAAATCCTGATGATAAAAAAGGGCATCCAAGAAAGGAAAAACACAGCTGTAACCATGAATAATATTTTAGCGGCTTTAAGTCTGTTATTCATGTTCTGTCTTGCAATCGAGAATGTTGCTGTCCCCTTTATTTTATTCCTAGCTCTTTCTGGAATTCGACTACGGTTGCGATCTTGGTTTGTTTCGTCAACACAGAACATTTTGACCGGTCCTGGTAAATTTCTATCACTCCCCGCAGTGAATATGTCTAAATTTTGACTTGGATTCGTATCCGAGTTGAAATTGTGTGTGCTAAGTGGGTCTCTGTGAGGGGAGGAATCTGTTGTCGAGTCTGGTATTCTTGTAGACCTCGGAGAAGATAGATGAAAACTTGTTGAGGCGTTTGAATTCATTCCGGCAAGCATATGAGCGTTTGAAAGAGGCACGACAGCATTACGACTTCTGTATGCTGTCAGAGCGACGTTGAAATAAAAGATGATCATGACGACTATTTCAGTCAGAAACACGACCATCACGACTGAACTGTATCCCATCATTGCCGGCGATTTGTCGTAATGTTTTTCGTAATGGCAGGAATATACGACTAATATAACGTTAGGGGTCTCCACTTCCGTCGGATGGGCCCCGTAAAACTCGAGTATCGGCAAACTTCCCAGTACACAAAATAAAACAACGGCTATCATGATTTTCGTGATGTTCGGGCGAAACACCATGAATTTAACTGGGTGACAGATTGCAAGGAACCGATCAAGGGCAACTGCCAACAATGTGAGACCAGACAGGCTGAGGTTCATATGGACAAGATATTCAAATATCTTGCAAGGCACTGCCCAAGTTTGATCGTGTCTGTTGAACAATTTAAATATGATATACGGGTGGATCACAAGGCAGGCGAATAGATCAATGGCCCCGAGGCAAATCATAAACACTTGCGATGACGTTTTGTCCTTAATCATCAAGTACACAATGAGAACAAAGGAATTGCCGACGACTCCGACGACCATAAATGTTATCATCATAATCTCCAC
>CM037777.1:26985401-27035401 GCA_021229015.1 Solen grandis
GCTTAATCATTTATCCCAATCAAACGGCAAGGAAGCCAAAAGGAAAATTAATATATAGTTTGTTATCTTTATTCCTTGACAGTACTTTGATTCTTACCCACAAAATTTTTTTCCTTCATATTTAACTTTTTGTGGTTTTCGTTACCTTTACCGTTTACCTTCACTACACGCCTGTTTGCTTCACATTCACTCTTCACTTTCCTTACGCTGTTACTTGTGTCACATTCATAATTCACCGCACACACTGTTGCTTCTGTCACCGTTACTATTCCCATCCATCGTATTGTTCGTATCACGTTTATCATTCATATTAAATGTGCTGTTTTTATTGTCAAATTCTCCATATAGATTCAATTTATGAATGATATTTTGTTCCCTGCATGAACTCCCGTTTGTTTTAAGACATAGCAACTTCAAGCTTCCTTTTTAAACTAGCCATTTGTACAAGTAGTTGATAATAACCACCCAGACTCACATTTTGGGCAATGTTTGCCGTTTTCTCAAATGTCACTAAATGAGAAAGGTTTAGGGCTTCATCTAGGAAAGTCCCGTGCAAACAATATATGGTAGTAACGTTGACAATCCTCAAATCTGTACCTCACATACAGTTGTCCATTTGGCAGTGTCCATTTTCAACAATTTGCGTTTAATACGTGTACCAGAATATTGAATGTTGGTTTAATGTTGCAAATGTGGCACTTATATTGTTGTATATAAGTTTCTTGATCACTTTCAGTGTCACTATCCCCTGAGTTGGATAAAAAATAAAAACAAATGTCGTGTTTATTAATATTTTCAGAGGAAAGCGATTCTAAATACAAGTTCGAATACCAAATCAATGTACATGTAAAATGCCGAAGTTGCACGGCATTTACCAGATGTACATGTAGGTAAGTAATATAAAATGCCGAATCTGCATTTTGTTTTAAGACATGCATTGTACATAATGTTACTGCTCTTAAAACATAACGATTTTCAAATACCTATGAATAAAATTGAAATATAGAAATATGAATAAGGTAAACGATATTTCAGCTTCCTGATCATTCAACTTTAGTCTTGAACTTAGGGCTTTTATGCAGACGTTAATATACAATGTATTCTATTCAAACATGCGTTGTCTAATTAAGTTGAATCACATTTACATATAAATATTAAAGGAATTTATATTACCTTTTGCAATATCCACTTATTTTTATTAAAAAAAAACACATTTTTACTCCGGTAATTTATTTTCGCCTGTTTTTGTTTATTTTGCAGTATGAAAATACCGGAACTGCGCTTTGTGTAACTCCGGTATTTTATAATTAAAGAAGAGATAGCCGATGAAAGTTCGGTATTTTTTCATGTGATGAATTTTGATATTTTTGATTGGATGATGGGATTGGGTGTCAGACAGAAAGAAGCGGGAACGTATGTAGGTTCGGAATATTAAAAAAAAAACAACAAAAAAAAAAAAACACACACCGCAAAATCGAAAATAGTGTAGGTCCGGCATTTTATAGTGAGAGCATCGATGATAATATTGTATATGACCGGATAATGACACAGGACATTTAAAAATTTAAGGAAAAAAATAATATATATATATATATATAGTATGATTTACAGTTTCTTCGATAAAAATATAACTGTTCTCTTAGACATTAATCTCTTATGAAATTATAAATATCATCTTCGAATACCCACGGCAGATCGATGCCATGTAGTGAAACGATGTAAGTCAGCCTAGGGTATCCGACGATGTATAATATATGCACTGAAGTATATTATGATTATAGTCAAGGGGACGTTTTGCTTCTCTTGGCTTTACATAACGAAAAGCGACACAGGTTATAATTCGTACATAGATTCTCCATTATTTCAATCCCCATCAACGCCGCAAATCTTTTTTAAAACATATATCTTGTTTTGAATAATTTCATCTCACAGCCTCTACTTTTACAACGAGTTGTAGTTGTCAACAAATCAACAAATGTGCTCCATTATAAACTGATGAACATGTTTCAAATTTGGATAAAATTTGACATTTTACTGATACTGTTTTATTGCTATTAATAGCACTTTCCAGGAAATGCCAAGTGCAGACGTATGCAAAATAATGTGTTTCATTAATAATGAATAAACTACATATATAGAGAGAAATTGAAATTATAAAATAATAAAAAAAAATCCGATGAAGTTGAAGGGATAACAAAATGAATGTTAATATTGACAGATAAAGTAAATGTATCAGTATCTGAATTTGATTGGAAAAAGTGGAAGGTTTGCTGGTTCGATCTCTAACCACGGCATACATTATAAATGGTCCGGAGATAACATGTTTGTTTTTATTCATCATATAGGGACTATTTCAGAAATGCCAGGCATAGCAAAGAGAAGCTATTGAGAGGTATCATTGTTGTTGTTGAGTATCACCACTATGTAATGTAGATAATTTGTGGGAATCCTACCTAATAAATGATGAATAATCATAAGTTGTTACAATTGTCTAACAAAATTTATTAAAGTAAGACATTTTAATCCTTTCAGCGCAAAGTAAGGTTGATAGAATTTGATCCTATCTAAAGTAAGCTTTCATTTCGAATTAAGTATGTTGGTACCTGTGATCGAACCTGCGACCTATAATTCCCGAAACGGAATCTTTACCCAGTCTGCCACTAATAACGGATGAGTCTATTATAATTGCTGTTCAAGGGCACGTGAAGAGGGAATTATTCCTTAGGTTTAAGATCGATTATGTATCATACAATTATTGAGTTGTTGTCGCTGCGGAAACATTTCAGTCATATAACATTATCATTAAGCGACGTCCGGTTTGTTTGTTTGTTTGTTTGGTTTAACGTCCCGCAGACAAAATTTTCAGTCGTTTGGAGACGATGTCTACTTGAGACAGATATAATGCTGCCACACTGCAGTATCACGCCGTAGACATTTGGCATGATACCACACCCAGTCACATTATCCTGACACCGGGTCAACCAGTCCTGGAACTACCCTTATATGCTGAGTGCCAAGCAAGGGAGCTGTATCAGTACCATTTTTTACGACATTGGTATGTCGCGGCCGGGGATTGAACCCATGACTTCCCGCTCCCAAGGCGAATGCACTAACCAAGCGGCAAACGGGTTTGGGCGTCCGGTTTAAATCCCAACTGAGGAAGTATATATTTTGAGTGCCATGAAATACACACAAAACAACAGCTACAAAAACAAACTTACAATTATTTAATAAAATAAGGCTCGAAGATTGATGTCCTTAGAATAATAATTACAATTCCAAACCTGGAAAGAAGAGAACTAATGATAAATTGCTACTACTGTTGTTACTACTACTTCTACTATCTCTGTCGCTGCTACTGATGATGTTTGACCTTGCAGGATTGTCTTAGAAAACCATCCCACTTTCAACACAAAGCAAATCCAGAACGCACGTGATAGCTACATTCAGTGTGTAGTTTATAGGAGAAAAGCCTGTTTCTCCAAGATAAAAGATGCCTGATGTATAAACAAGAGAGTTAACGGACAAACACTTGCCGTGAAAGGAGATGCAGGCTCCAAAACACTGCAGACGAGAAACAACTTAAAATGTCGTACGGAACCTAGTTGCTCAGCAACCACGTACACCTTTTTGTAAATTAAGAAAATAATCTCTGCATTTTTTAAAGAATGAACGATAGTATAATCATTTATTGCAACATACTTTTCAAAACACTCATACATGCACATATTATTTGTTTGATAACGCACGCAAATACGTGCATACGCACGTAAATACGTAAAGCGATTGAGATACGCACAATCATTCCGTAATAATAATAATAATAATAATAATAAAAACAACTGAAATAGACTCTATACTGACGGAAAAAAAGCATGCATTTAAGTTGGATATATTAGTTATGCTCAAATGGTAGATCTATATTTTATCATATGACCGTCGGCGTGATTACCCGTATCATGAAAAAAGGACGAGTTCAGCGACTTACTACTAGTAACTAGAGTTTCTGGAAAACGATTTTTTTTGCCATCACATTACTACCACCAAGAACAAAAGCTCATCAAAGTGTACCTACAACTTTGTAACGATACATTTACCACGCCTCGTTTTCAAACAACCTATCCACAGTCTTAAATCGTGAGTCAATCTAACTTGATAAGCTTTTCAAGAAACTTATCTCTGAAACATGATTTATAGTTATTTCTGATGAACAACTGGATTTATATGTCAATAAATCGATATAGTATTTTCATATTTGCATCTAAATTCAATAAGCCCACCGAATGATCCCTGTTCAGATATAGTCTTTGTTGACCATTATATCTGAGTGTTGACAGTAAACATCTAATGAACACACTGACCTATAGTAACGAAAGATAGCGTATCTAATTTACGGACAAAGACCCTTAAACACTTCCGATCGCCCCTTTAATTAAAATTGTACCTAACATGAAAACTCCTTGAAGGAGCGGGTACTCTATCGTTATGACGCACAGCGCGTGAAATTGTATATGAAAATGAAAGTAAACAGTAGACATTGAAAGAACGAAATACGCCCCACTTAAACATTTTATTAAAATTCATAGAAAATGACTCAAATATTGGCCTTAACTTAAGACGTGTCATTGGATTTAATCAAGAAACTTAATCAATTTGCATAACAATTTTTCCTTGTATCTTATGATTTCAATTTGAAAGGCAAAAAAGCAGTATATAAGGCAAACAGTAAAAAAAAAAAAAAAAAAAAAAGAAAGTATGCCTTTTCTTTTTGGAATCATCTCCCAAAGTATTTAGAGAGAAGTCAAAAGTACTAAATATTGCAAGATATTGGATCTTATGCAAAATTTGATACCCTATCAAAATTTACATGATAAGAAAAAATGATCTTATTACTTTAGAAATGTTAAATTAAATCTATTTGGCAGGTTTGTGCAAACCCAAAATGGACATTTTTAAATGAAATGTTCCTATCTTAGTCCAAATTCTATTTTTTGATACTTTCTATCCACAATGCATAAATTATCCTCTCTGAACGGTTAGTTCCTCCTCATATTTTTTCCGCGTTCAGTGAAAGCTTTGCGTGATCTTAAATGACCTGAATTGAAATCTAACTAAGCTTGATAAACTTACTTTCCTGTTTCGACAAAGCATTGATGTTTTAACATTGTAAGGAATGGTATATTGTTGTTTTTTTTTTTAAACTGGAGGTAAAATAATAAATGCATAGAATCGTATAACATCTGATGAGAAAACTTGAGAAGTGCTTAAGCATATCTGAATGTAATTTAAACGACTAACATGAGTGAAAGATAAATAACAACATTTTCTAATGTAGTAAGTTCATACAATTTACTTTTTGTCTATAGCAGCTAACCAAAGACTTCCAAATATTTTACAATTAAATGGCATCTCTCAAAACAAATCACAAATGTAACCAACAATCTACATTAAAGACCAAACGAACATAAAAAGTTAAAATAAATATTCATGTATTTTGCTCATCTTCCAACATCACCCCAAGTGGATGAGTCCATTATTCATGATAAGATTGGGGACGTTTATATTCTACATGAGAGCAGCAGACGACATAGGGGAGAGGGTGTTTTGTTTGGGGAACACTTGACAGAAATTGATATCGGCTTATAACGCTCTCTAAGCTGAATTGCTTATGTACTTGAAAGGACGTTTTCTATAGTATCTTACTGGAAAGCGATAGGCACGATTGGGATACGGGCTTTGGTATGAAGCGAAAGTTTTATGGATTTTGTTTTGCTTGTGGATGTTTTGGATAACTAGTTCTCAAAGGTAGGTTTATGATTGTTTTATCATAATTTTGCCGAATACCGGTAGTTACAAATTTGATCAGATTTTTATTTTATAAAATTTATAATTGTAATTAATTTAAGTCTTTTGATTTGATTAAAGAACTTTCTTTAAAATGGATTTAAAAACGATTTATCTATTACAGTGCTGATTTAACAACCCAGCTCATAATAATGTAACATTTCATTTTTGATGTATTATATAAACGAGTCATTAAAGTATACAGTCAATTCTGTCTTAAGCGGTCAGTCAATGTAACAGGAAAAAGTGACCGCTTAACAGAAATGGGCGCTAAATGAAGGTTAAACATAAAACAAAATGCTTCTTTAGCGATATTAAAACTGACCGCTAAATGCAGTTTGACTGCTTAATACAGGTGCCGCTAATACAGGTTCAGATTAATGTTTTATTTAACCTAAAATATGCTGGTGTCATAAATAATCTGACTTTAGATGTATATACTTTGCCAAATATCTTACTCGTTCTTTAGTTTTAAAATAATCTCTCGTATTTATATTCAAAGTAGTCTAAAACCATTTAAAGTACATATATGTTTGACATTAATCCAAATAATACACCTGCATGGAAAAAGACCATTTCAAAAACCCTGACATGATTATCACCCCCTAACACTATACACACTCTGACAGATCTCCGATCATCCTATCTCATCCCCACTGTTATTACAAGGCATAAATTCAAATCCCCGACACCGAGTTCATAAACTTTGCATGAGTCACGGTTGGGGATGGCTTGTGTTTATTTGAATCATATTCTGTCTTGTAAATGCCTTTCTGTTCCCCATTTTGTGTCTGATAAGCATACCTGGCATCTATACAGGCAGTTTCACGTCCCCACCACCTTCACCATTATCACTATCGTCGTCGTCGTCAGCATCAGCGTTGCCGAAGTCGTCTTCGTCGTTGTCGTCAAAATAGCACTCTTGGCGCTTCATGGTTGCCATTATTTTCCTTCCACATCCTTTAATATCCTCCCATTTTCTGCTACTTTTACAATAACAACACTTTTCACGACTACCACTGTTGTTGCTACTACTACTTCTACTTTTACATCTACTTCTTTACACGATTTAAAAAAAAATGTAGCTTAAAAGAAGGTATTATGTGATTTTTATTAGATATATACCCATATAAGACCACGGTTCAATTTTCTCATATCTGAGAAAGATGTCAAAGTGAGCTTTTTTTATTAATTAAAACTCACAAAACGTGTCATAAAATGTATAGCTAAATCGGTATATCAAATTATTTGCGAATAAAATGGTTAATGGGTTTAGTTACGGTGTTCGCGTGACGCATTTCTGCCGAGGAAAAATGGCAGCCAAGCGTAAAGTATAAACAGTAGGTATACGGAAATGAAATTTTTAATCAGATTAAAACTAAACCATCAGTCTTTGATCTGCATCGATCTATTCATAGACTCTCGGTATTGAACCTCAATGTATAATCGGAAGTTGTATTGGATCGACAGTAGTATGACGGAAAGAGCAAAATGCCGTAAAACAACAACAACAATATATATAAATAAATGAATAAATAAGAACAACAACAACAAAAACAACAACGTATTTTTGTATTTCATTTTATTGTTCTGCATTGATGCCTCAATATGTAATGAAATGGTCCCGGTGGCCGAGTTTTAAAGATCCGCCTCGTAACAAGGATGCTGTGGGGTTTGATCACTGGTCATGTATTGATAACAAAACGTCAAAAATATATGCCTTGCTTGGTGCGCAGCATATGTGAGATGTTTTGACAAGTGTCATGATAATGGGATGGCATCATGCCATTTGATTTCTGTGTGTTATCGCACCCAAGTGCTTGGATAGCGAATTGGTAACGTGCTTCGCTTCTCACCAATGCGTCCCGGGTTCGAATCCTGGTCATGTACGTGAGAGGGTACAGTGGTCGCCCGTCCAAACACGTGGGTTTTCTCCGGTTTCCTCCCACAATATTGACCACATACGCCACCACCAGAGCCATCGTGATTAATATATATTGTAAGAACCTGTTTCATTATCGATGTAAAATAAATAAAGTTTAAACGTAAACCCAAGTGAAAAAGAAATCAATATACATGGTAAGAAACCGGCCCCGTGAGACTGATCGCCTTTTAAGATTTCTTTCATAAGTGATTTTTTAAAGTCAGTATTTCTGTTTTGATATCTCTCAAGTTTGTTAAAGAGGTATTTAATGTCCCATTTATCTAGTAAATTATTGACTTAGTCAGATGTAAAATTTTAGAAAATAAATAATTTGTAACATTTCACCAAAGTTATGTTTGTTTAATTGGCTTTATGTCCCACTGACAGTACTTCAGACGATGTCTACTTCAGACAAATATAGTGCTGTCACACTGCAGTATCACGCCGTAGACATGTGGCATGATACGACACCCAGTCTCATTATCCTTACACCGGGTCAACCAGTCCTGGTACTACCAATATATGCTGAGCGCCAACCAAGGGAGCTATACAAGTACCACTTTTACGACTTTAGTATATCACGACCGGCGATCGAACCCACGATCTTTCGATTCCGAAACGGACGCTCTAACCACTCGGCCCCCGGGGACGGTATTCACCAAAGATAAGACCTTTCTTGAACATGGTCCCAGAAAAAACACAACCGTATTGCCATGAAGAAAATAACATACTTACCATCTTAATTTCTTCATAAAATATTGACTTATAGAAAGTCCACAGATTATTATTTTTCCAAAAGAACTTGAAGTCACAAAACCGTATACAAAGTATACGCAATTTGATACTGTTTACAATTTGGACTAACTAATCTTTGACTTCGGTTCAGCTGTCACTACAGTCGTAATACACACAGCAGCTGACTCGAGAAATGGCGTCCTTGCTTAGCAGGACAGATTAGTACTGATCATTAGAATAATGTTGATTCCGCCAACCGTACTTAGCACCAAGTAATACTTTAACACTTAAATACTTTTGGACGAATTTCGTCATTTTTCCAGTAAACCATCATATTTACTCTTCTTCAATATTTCGGCAAAATTTTGCCTTTCTCAAGAAAAAAAAGAAACACACACACACAAAAAAAAAACATGATTTTTTGAGCAACTACATGATGGGCGTTTATACAGTCGCCATTTTGTTGTTGCCCATCTCATCATTTTTTTTTCACTATTAGAAAATCCTAAGTTATTTCATTCCTTTACGAATATTCTTACCGGAAGTTATTAATAATTGTAATAGATAATAATCGAGGTAATTCATCCATCAATGATTTATAAGCAGGGTCCCTCAAAAGCGTCAAAAGACTTCAGTGTAGTTGCAGGTATCCATTGACTTGGAGTTATATGCTCTTTTGCTTAAGTCTTAAAAGGCTCACATTTACAGTAAATTTCAAATTTATAGCGATTTATTGCAATAGAACACCTTTCTATGTTCAAATTTCCATGTACAAAATAAATCGATCTAACTGACAAAATCAAGTGTTTCTGATATTTACGGTGACTTATCTAGTAAGACATTTCTCCAGATAAATCAAGTCCATGCTCGCTTCGGACTTCTAATGGCTATAGAAATATCTAAGCTAAACGTAGAAAGGAACAATATCAATTTGATATGTTCCGTGAAACACACGTCTGTAGAATTGAACTTTGATCGAATTCTTCTTACAATACAGCTTTAAACACTGTATTGTTCTATGCATTCAAAGACCTAGGTCTTTTTGATGCAATCAAGCTTCAGACTTTATACTTTTACACGTACACTTGGATAATATTGATATAGACTTACGTCCACTCAACATAAAAAGATACTGGTCAGGTGTATAAGGATGTGTCATGATACTTGTCAATTGCGTAATATCTCATGTAGACAAAGTCTCCAGATGACTAAAACTTTGTCGGTGAGGCGTTCAAAACCAGAATTGATGAACAGATAACGGATGATGCAATGTGTTAGGAGTGTGACGGAACACATGTTTCGGTTTAATCAGTTGTACAGGATGTGTTCACTCTATTTTTTGTTAATTTTATCAGCGACTTAGATTAGACATCGATGTCTAATATATCTTTATTTCCTCCAATTTCGGAGAGCATTTAAAGACACGAAAGTAACATAAACACCATACACATATGATACAACAATAACAAGTGTGACATTAATTTACATCAACATGTATATTTTAATTAACAAATAGATTAATGTGACCAGTGATGAAAAAAATGCGAAAAGAGAAAGATGAAGAAACAAAACAAATATTTTTCATGGAAACCCTTTCCGAAACGAAACTAAAGAGCTTATAAATGGTTATTATTGTTTTATGTATAAATAATAAGATAACAGTCCATTAATAAATTAATGGCATAACATACAAATCAGTATATATTTAATTAGGGTTGTCACAATGCGCCGAAATGGACCGATATATTGCGATACACTAGCACCGTATTGCGATACATACCACGATATATTGCTTCATGGACCAAAGATATGACTGCATATTCTTTCTTACTTCAAATATTTTACTTTAACTGCTCAAATATGTAGCAGTCAGTAAATAAACACATAAAAAGTCATACAGTTATTTATATCATTTAAGATTTTGACTAGTAATATGAGATTGGCAATGCCATGACTAAAATATTCTGAATAATGTCCAATTAACTCAATGTCTTTTCATTTTATAACTCCTAGAGCCTCTGGCTCTTTTGGGGCAGATTCAGGTGAAATAGATCGATCAGATCCTACTTTAGATGTCGCACTAAGAGGCTGACGTACAATGTGCGTTTTTAATTGTTACTTTGCAAAGTTGTTGACAAACAGTAACCCGATCGATGATTTTGACCCATTCTTTTATGAGGCTAAAAAAAAGGTCCAAATTACTACTCAAGTTTAAAATTAGAAAAATGTAAATGTCAATGAATACGCTCTCCCTACCTCAATGATATTATCTATCAATCTTATAATCCAGTGCATGATAAGAATTTTGTTGTCATAGTTGATTTTTTGTCTCCTTGTCTTCATTTTTAAACTAGTATATAACAACAATGATCACGATGGGGACAACCGTCTGGACATCATATTTGTTGTCAAAACATAGGCATATGAATTAAAATCAGTAACAAAAATAGTGTATATATATGAATATAATTATTTGCAAGCATTAAATTACAAAATGATCCTAATTATGTTTAGCAATGCGGATAAAGGTGTTGCAGTCACCATCTGCAGGCTCACTTGCACTGCAGCTGACAAAAACTTTAAAAAAGTATACGAGCACAATAAGGGACACTCTTTCCACAAATGACACTTTAATCATTACATTTGCCAATTAGCAGGTTGCATTTCCAAATAAATCTTACTATGAAAAAATATCACTAAAAACCGGTACGTTGATTTCGTATGTGGTACAATACCGTTCAGCTGCATACAGCAATATATCGTGACACCTCTATATTTAATATATAGCAAGGACATGGGAAAGGACGTGAGGTGAAACATCCACTTAGTCATAGAAGTCACGGGAACATTGTTGTACAATATGACAGCTTACTAAGTTTTCACATGACAAGTTAAAAAAAAGTGTTATCCATAATATCTTAACCAATTTTATGCACATATATAAAGATTTTTTTTTAATAAACCTGGTCAAAGTGCTACCAAGCTCCAAGTACCGTATTAACAAACGTTGACCTGGCCATATGTAACACTGCGTCTACCTTTTGACCGCAGAACACTACTTGAAGCCTATGAAAGTAATACAGTCGCATGGGAACGGTAACCAGACAATCATAAGGCATATAAGGGTAGTTCCAGGACTGGTTGACCCGCTATCAGGATAATGTGACTAGGTGTGGTATCATGCCACATGTCTACGGCGTGAAACTGCAGTGTAACAACGCTATTTCTGTCTCAAGTAGACATCGTCTCCAAATGACTGAAATACTGTCGGCGGAACGTTAAACTCAATAAAGAAACAAATAAGTATTACGTAGCATCTTACAGACACATTTCAGTAACATCAGTACATTTATAGCCCCAGGCCGTGTACTGAGTCATCACTCTGACAATGGTTTGCTTACAATAGCTAGATTAGCTTTGGTATTCATTCCAGTTATCCGTTCAAATTGTAAAAATATCAAGCCGCCAATATATCACATTTATCTCCAACCATTATCATAACAACGTCATAAATAGCTTCAGTCTCGTGTACACATTGGCTATGTGATATTTTACTGTCATAGATAAAGGGACATGTAATGGCACATAAGACTTACAATGGCTTTTTCTTACATTGTACTACACGAACTAACCGTGCTCGGTTGCCGAGAGGTTAGTGTATCCGCTTCATGAGGTCGTGGGTTCGATTCTCATTCGCGACCTACCAAAGACATCAAAATGGTACTGGTAGCTCCGTGCTTGGCGCTCAGCATACAGGGTAGTTCCAAGACCGCTAAGCCCCAGTGTTAGGATAATGTGACTGGGTGTGGTTTCATGCCACATGCCTACGGCGTGATACTGCAGTGTGTAATAAAAAAATCAACAACTGATATATGTCTCAACTATCCAAATGACTGAAATTCTATCGATGGGACATTATACTCAACAAACAAACAAACAAAAATTACATGAACTCCTGACATGGAACAAAAAAATACCGTAAATATGAGTATAAAAGTATAAATGCCGGTGAGTTGAAGAAGAATACCTAGATGAAAATGAAGACTTGCGACAAGATGGTCTTAGACTAATAATTGGGTCCTCGCATGAAACATTGAACCCGACACCTCTGTAATCTTTGGAAGAATGTCAAATGATCTTGCCCACTTATGCCTATCAGATCCCCACGTTCAACTTTTTTTTACTTCAGTGTTTATATGTGCTTTATAATCATTGCTCTAGCGGCCAGTGTTAGGTCATAGAAATATTACAGAGAATTCATAAGCATTCGTCCAACTTCAGGGCTTTTTAAATCTATATATTAAGAAAGAAATCAAGTTGTAAGATGCATTTAATACATTATGTTGCATAAAACTACGTGTCTGATAGTAAGACATGCTATTCACGGCATTATGCCTTAAAACCAAGATAAGGGCCCTGTTGGCTATCGGTAACATACATGACTGCAGTTCCGAATGCCATAGGCTTGAACCCTGTTGGGGCAAATATTGTTCATAGTCTGTTTATACACAAAGTACAGGTCCAACCCAGTGAAACCGTCGAAAGGGATTAGTTGAAGTAGTAAGAACTTGTTTTGTTTTCCATTAAAAAAATAAAAAAGTCTAAAATTTAAAACTAGGCAATCTTCTAATGAATAGTGTGAAATCAGAGAATATATTCCACCATGTAACAACTGGCTAATAATATTTTTAAGTTTATGTTTTGATTGACGTCTCCCTGTTTTCATGTATGAAAACCATATTTTCAAAAACAATCTGCAAGTTAACTAAACCCATGTTCTTCTTAAATCCTACCAGTTCCCGTTTGTTGCTCCCTGTGTACAATGTAGGACCAGTACTTCACAGTGTAAATGCCTTGAAGTAATATTGCACTTATCGGAGCTCGAACTCCCACTTTCTAGATCCAGAGTACAGGGCCACCAAACCACCCGAGCACGGGGCCTTCAGTTGTGAGACATTACGGGGAACAGCATGTGACGTAAGGTTACAGTTCAAGACTTAAACCACTTAAGTAGCGAGGAATTAAAGTTATGTAGGGCGAGGACCTATCATGTAAAGGTCTGAATCAATCCCGGTCAAACCTTCCTCAGTATCACGTAGCGGATTCCGGAGATAGCCGGAGTTATACGATTGGGTGGCGAGGTGTGAGTGCATACTAGCTATCAGACTACAAAACAGTCTTTCTGGCCCAGGTGACTCATTTCTATTGAATCTGTTTAAATATATCATTTTTTTTTATAAATGTAATAAACTCCATTAAGTTAAATGGGCTGTTTAACATAAAGCATTTTTACAATAGTATATAAATTACCATTTATTTAACACATCCCCCTTTTACCCTCTTTGAAACTCATTTCACTAAATGTGATGGATCAAAAAGTTGAATTTAAATTTTGTGACAATAGTATATAAAGGAGATAGCTGAAATGTCGGTTGATGGCAAGTTTTTTTTCCAGAGAGTTGATGACTTGATAGTACCTTTTTTATCAAGACTATCGATCTAATAACTAATGTCGTCTAAAAAACGTGATATCTTTACTAAGTATACATGTCCCTGTTTCACCAACACAACTAAACACTTAGCAATGCTGAACAAAGTCAATATATAAGCAACTATCTTTCTTTCACAATTTAAATCTTAATCAAGGAAGTACTCTTTTAAGCATCCTACCGACGATAACTTAGTTCATCCCATTGCCCGATAAAGTACACTTTTAGTTAGCAACACAAACACATTTCTTTAGCAATGATAAATCATTTTCTTAAAAAGAGAATATTTTAATAGGATTGGATTAAACTTTAAATAAAAAATTTTTTTTTTTTAAATAAAATTTCGATAAAACTTTTTTTGAATATTGCTTAACATTGATTATTTACATAATGATAACTAAGCATTTTCTTAATCGCGAAAGATAGAATACGGTTGAGATGTAATTATGATGAAACGCTTCTTTAAGTATTGCTGGAACAGGTGTGTTCTGATATCGACATGATTGCAGTCATGTGGCGACGTTCTAATTATATGTGAAACGTAGCCATTTCCAAAAGAACGTGCAGTTTTTAATTTCAAATATTTCAATATTTATCAAACATATCAGTTTCAATTTTTGGACGCTATATCTCGTGTGTATTTGTCATCGATATAGCCCAAAATCTACTTCGTGGCAAGGAGAGATTTTGGGCTAGATCGATGACAAATATACACGAGATATAATGTGCGAAAAATGAAACTAATATGTTTGCTAAATATTGATATATTTAAAATTAAAAAGTGACACTGTCATTTGGAACTGAATGTATACACACCCCATAGAACCTCAGACCGAATATAACAACCTGGCCAAGCCGGAAGGCTTCTCTTATGAACAATTTGTGTGACCAGGCCGGGATTCGAACCCACAGTGGTGATGGTCCAACAGATGGTAAATTATCAGCTATAGACACTCCATCACCAAGCTTCTTTGTCTATATTAGCTCTGCACATAAACCAACATCTAGTATGTACTACCCATTCTAAATGAGTATAAGAAAGATGATATCCTTGCTACCTTCGTTTTTATCCCCTGGTAGGAGGAGAAGAAGATCCATGTCGTGCTAAATATAAAGGCCTTAAGTTTCTAGATATGTAAGAATTCGGCGTGTCATTGTGTCAGGCAATCGCATCTTCTACGCATTATTGAAAGTTTTTTTTGCTTTCGGATTTTTTTTATCAAAATTATGTTTGTGTGTACTCATTGATCATGCCCAAAACACTTCAAGAGTCGTTATACTTATATATTTTTGTAGATGTTTGGGGGTTGTTTAAATGTTTCGTGTCACTGGAATCATTCAACGTGTATTTTAGGGTAATGCTTATGATTACATTTAATGACTTATTGTCACTCATATATGCTTGTTTTATTTGAGTAATTTTCTTTGATGAAAATATTAACTTTCGCGTAAAGATGTAACGAAACATAACACTTTGACCGACATGACTTCTGTTCGTACTAGATCTTGAACTGCCATAAATTTGATTCTGTAGAGGTTGTATTAGTAGTAGTAGTAATTTTATCAATATGCCATGTACATACAATACAATCAAACACAACAGTTTGAAAGGCAAACCTGTATATCACCAAGAAATCTGATACTGAAATCATTAATAACAGTTAAGGTCTTCATTCTATTTAAGGTAATCCACACGTACATCATTATATTATAATCATGGTCCTTCAAATGCTTAAAAAGACTTCAGTGCGGGTGCAAGCATCTATTGACATTAAGTTGTAAGCTCTGCTGCTCAAGGTCTATAAAGGCTTGCATTTATTAATTCTAACGATCTCTTGATGGACCATGATATCTCAATTAAATGATGGATGAATTAACTTAAGTAAGTAATAAATACTGTCAAACACCTGAGATATCTAAGTTAATTTGAAAACTAATAATTAGACGACCAGAAGACTTTCAGTAATTTTTATTAGTTCTTGTAGAGCAGGCAAACGAAAACCAGAAATTTCAGTTGAAATAGGACTCCCTGAAGAAGTTTATATACGACTTTCATGGCCCATTTACTAAGACAACTACATAGCGAAGATAATGGGGGAAAAAAGAGGGGACCCGAATTTGTATTTGTATACATCACATAAACACGTATAAGGTTACTATTAAAGAGTATTTAATATAGCTTTCCGGTAGATTGGGCGAATCTAGGTTTATTTTCGTTACCAAATGAGTTTTTTGTGGGGGTGTACCATGTCAGCTATGTAATCTGAAGGACATTTAAGCTGTAAGCTGTGAGCACTTGTGACTACCTTTGCGACCATTGTAGGCCAAGATCAGCCTGCACGTCAGTGCAGTCTGGTCATGACCTGCACTGTTCGCTATTCAATCAAAGAAAAAAGTCAGCAAGGACCCCCATAAACAACTTATGGTACATTCTTAAATGAAGAACGGGCAAGTCCAAATAAGAAATTTAAGGTAAGGTTTAAGCGGTCCAGGTGTAGTGTGTGTACTGCTACGTTTACCCAAGTTTAAAATCGTGAATACCTTATTTGATTACAGACTTTTTATTTAAAGATCTTTAGTTCAAGGAGCACAACCAGTTTTACGGTTGAATAGCATGGGTTAGGACATTCAAATATTATTGTACTGGGTTTCAAAGCTTTACAATAGTTTCATATTTTCTCTTAACCGGATATTCGGCTTATTGCTGGACTACTTATTTTGTGCAAAAGGTAAGAATATCAGTAACTTTTTGCAGATGGTCTGTGCCCAGATTGTCTTAACATTAATTGATGTTGAGCGTTGTAACATACACAATTTTGGACCCGAAGGTTGTGGGTTCGGGCACAATTGTGGTCAAGAATATTTCATGGTCATCCCAGGCGCCAAGTGCAGGTCCAACCCAGGAACCGCCAAGATAGATTAATATAAGTTGTAAGAACTTGATTCCCAATCGACGTAAAATAAATACGATTGACTTTATATGCTATAACATGTATGTTGTGAATGTATATTATCTCATTGTTTCTTGAAAAGACAGCAAGTACGGCTCTAGCTTGTCATGTTATTAGAATGCCCACTTCAAAAGTGGGAATGTTTGGGTTCGACTCCCAGCCGTAGCATACGGGATTTTTTTTTCAAATTGGAATAGCCACAAAGGGATGATAAGATAATAAGACTGCCTGGAGACTTAGGTATGACTCTGCAATGTGACGACTATATATCTGCATCGAATAATGCAATTTTGCAAACCATCTGAAATATATCATTAAACATTTAACTGAAAAAAAATGTGTAAATATTATTTCAATGCAATGCACATGAAAAGGTTCAAAATAACACGGACAATTTTTTATTCCTTTTTTCTGATTTAAGTACTTTTTAATAAGAACCATTTCTTTCTTTAAGATCTCTTGCATATCAACTTCAACTTCTTCTTCTACTCATTCTTTCTCCTCCACATCATCACCATCGTCGACGTCTATTTCCATCTCTTCTTCTTCCCCCTTCTGTCTCTTCTTCTTCATTTTCATCATCATAATTTTCATCATTATGATAAGAGCTGTTTCTTTTAAATCTGCAATTTTTCAGTCATTTAGACAGCGACTATGGTGCCACCGAACATATTAGTGAACACAAAATATATCTTTCAGCAAAATATTTTATGACGATGCACTCCAAAATCGTCCAGAATGTGAATTTGCATTAATTTCTGGGATATTATTCACACGAATCTAAATGATTTTATGTTATGGGACATTAAATGAAGATTGGGGAGTCAAAAGTACCATTCTGTGTATACAACGAAATAAAAATATAATTTAGTAAGAAAATGAACATCGCAAACGTTGTCATGGAAAATTAATTTTAAATGAAATCGTTCACAGATCCTGCAGGGAGGTTGACGGTATAACAATGGTCGAGAAATAGTGTGGGGGCGCCGAGATCTCGTGACTATTCTTCGTTTTGATGTCACGAGATACAGTGTCGAATTACACCAAGGTTGTCGAATCATTGTGATTCGGATACGCACGAAAATTTTACTTAACACTATTAAGGCCATTGAAATTTTCATTTGCTCGGGATGTAACGCCCCACCTGATAGTAGTTCAGTTATGCTTTGACGACTTCTATATAGTGCTTGCTGCAGTATGACGCCGTAGACAAGTGGATTTGTACCACACCAAATTAAAATAGTCTGCAGCTGATCTCACCTGTCTAGAAAGTACTCGCATGTGTATATAGAGATACACATTATGCACCAGTACCCTTTTAAGCTTGTGATATATCGCGACCGAGGATCAAACCCACACCTTCCAGGTTACGGAGCGGACGCTCAAACTACATGGCCACATTGAACCAGTTCGCTACCAGCATATCTCAAAGAAACCGATAAGTAGCAAATGGTGAAGATCCTTATCTGCTTGCTAGTAAGACGATCAGGTGTCATACCGTCTGTCAAATTTATTTTTGTCAAAGCACGATGCCATGTATGTTGTGAATAACTATTTATTAACAAAACTAAAAATAGTTCAGATTTTAGAAGAAACGCCAAAAATCGTATGTGTGTTGATTATAAATGCATTTATCTAATATGATTTTATTACAGCAAGTCTGTTCATATGAATTTATTTTTAAAGTGGAGAATGGCAAATCTACACAGAGATAATTCGAACAATACACTGAGTAAAATACCAGACGGTAGCTCATGATCAAACATTATTCAATACATAAAAGAACCGATGATGTTGCGAGGTATATACAAACACAGGTATCCAGTCTGTCTAAATGTGTATATACACTTTAATCACTTTCTTCTTCTATGGACACTAGCTTTCTGTTGTTACTTATTTCTTGACATAATGAAATTAAATACACTGTATAAACAACCGTTGATAAAAGCTATATATTATCATCCACCGGATACAGAAATTTGTGTCAGCTATTGTTTACCTTACAAACATTTCGTCTATTTCCACAGGACATGGTTAATAATATCTGATAACTCTCAGTCCTGACTAGAGAAAAATCGCACATTTTTGGACTGCAGAAACTAATTATTCATAACAGGTAAAGAAAACGTCTTTTGTGGCGAAACCTTAAATGTTCATACAATAGAAATATCATTTGAAATCTAAAACCATTTATCAGAATGAAACTATTTGCTCGCCATATTTAGGTCACACTCACAATTGCTCCGCTCTGTACAAATATTAAGACCAAGGATAATGAGTTCGTCATTTTATTTACACAACGTGAGAATCACATTCATCTAGTTTCGAAATCTCAGAAGTTTAAAAAATAATAACAACGTTAACATTTTCAATGTTTGCCGTAATGGATAATGCTTATAAACTGATATAGTCATATTTAAATATGACAGGGAATTTGTACACTTTTTTTTAAAAGCAGCACGTTCCCAGATAGTCATTTTCTAAGAGTTTGATTTTTAACCGTATGTGTGTATTACGTCTATCAATACCCATCTATAGATTGAAACCTTCCGTGACTGTTAAAAAAAAAAATGGTTGATTTCCCATTACCAGCAATAGCGTTACACACGGTATTGTAATTATATTTAGAATTACTAAACCTTTATTTAGATTTTTGGCGTCACATGACTGATCACATTCACTATTTGCGCATGCGCTAACTTTACAAGTTTATAGTTTGAACTTTCGAATTCGTTACCCGAAAGAACATATGTTGCGGAACGTGTCACGTGGTACCGCAAGCACCTGCTTCGGGGATACCGTATTCTATATTAAACCGATTACCTCGAAGTGGCGTTTACGAAATAAGCGCTGTCCTAAGCAATGTGACCTACATTTGCGGTATTTTTTTTTTATTTTTTTTTGTGAGGAAACAAAAACTTTACCAACATTAATGAAACTCTTTTGTTTATTTCTACCGATGATCTGTGAACGAACTGCTCTAAGCTTCCATAAATATATTCCACCATGCAATTTTCAATCACAAGGTTAAGTACATTGTCTCATTAATCATATACTATTTCATATAAATGCATGCCACCATTCATGTCTTAATATAATCTCATTTCTATAATGTATATTAGAAATACAGTTTGTTTTGAGGTTCAGACCTAGATATACGCTCAAAGGATATTCACTCCCCTAAAAGGGACATTAATCTAAAAAAATGTACAACTCTACGAGTGAACAAAGAGCACGTGCAATTAACTTGAATGTTCGAGAGCGTATGAAGAATGTGATTTTTATTTTTCATTCCAATTACATAAGCACGAACTGAATACCATAACATAATGATTTTTCAAGGAGTCGAGGATTTTTTGTTGAATTTTCAGACAGTCATTTTTTCTCACGATATTGATTTCAGCGGCCAATTCAGTATTATATCTAAATTATATAAAGGTTAATGAATTAATATACGAGTACATGACTGAATCCGCGAGCATGTGTTTTACTCCGAATCCACGAAAATGCATGCCAACCAGTCCTGGAGCTGCGCTATACCCTTATAAACTGAGCGCCAATAAAAATAGTCATACCAGTAACATATTTTACTTTATGTCGAGGCCGCGGGTCGAACCCAAGACGTCCCGATATTTTAACCATTCGTATTAATATTACTGTTTTTTCGTTGTATTTCGTTGAATAAAATTTGTTTCTATAGACTTTTTAAAACGACATCTTGTTTGAATTAAGACTTATGTTAGGGAGGTATGGCGAGTAAAAATAATTTTACGTAAGAGTTTCTTGTGCCCAGTTAAAATATTTGCAGCGGTAATCCACACATAATAAAATAAAACTAACACTATTTACCCATAGCCTCGTCACACGTGAAAATGTTTGTTCATGTAAATGAAATTACGTTCTAATATAAATAAATATCACATACGTCATCTTCCAGAATCGGAGATCTTTTGACTTTTCGAAATCCCATTTATAAATACTTTTATAACTCAATCCTACTCTACTATGAGCTAAATCAAATTTACAGTAATTCTAAACCATCGCAGATTTTACTGGAACAGTCCCAGTAACCGAGAGGTAACATCGTCTGCCCCGTAATGGGTATATTGTGCGTTTGGTTCCCGGCGAGTCGTTGAAATCTCCCTGGCTTGGCACTAAGAGGTCCGGTTTCAAGATAATATGACTGGGTGTGGTACAAGGTCACTTATGTTTGTTGCGTGTAATGGACTAAGACCACAATTAATTTTACTATATGTTCTATATAAGCATATATATACAAATGACAATTCATTCGGATTTTCATGTGAGGAAGCCTTCCAGCTGGCTTGCGGTAGGTCGGTGGTTCTACCCGGATGCCTCCGTGCATTCGGGGTCTTCCTCCACCTGTAATTAGCTGGACGTCGCTATATGACTGAAATACTATCGAGGCGACGGTAAACTCAAATAGTCAAGTCAAGTCAAATGACAATTTCTGTGAGGGAAATTGACATCCAAACTTACCCTCATTAGATACATGTAGATCTATTCAAGAGAAATAATTCTGTACATTTTAAACATGGGGTCACCCGACTACTTTTTGACCTATTTAAGGCCAAAATAACATATGTATGAATTTAGTGCACCGGTCGGCCATTTCACACCAATTTTCTCAAAAATTCCCCTCGATCTCAGTAATGCTCAACTTTTAAGGTTGTTGTGCAATAAGGCCTCCAAATTGGACATTTTATGACAATTTTAACTGTGTTCTATAGGATTTAATTCTCTATTGCATGTCTTTCAGTAAAAAAATTCACCATAATTCAGCATTAAATAGGGTCACTATTTTCTGTGTAGGCACATCCGGATGCAGGGTAACCAAGGGCAGGTAACTGTGGTCTTAGTCCTAATCGCAGCGAGTCAGCATTATACCGGCATTTGTTCCATGTCCCCAAATGACTGAAATGCTGTTGATGGAACGTTTTGTTCCTGGGTATTCCGGTTATCTCTCACAACTAGAGCATCTTGCAATCTATGTCATAGGGAAATATTTATTTAAGTTGTTGGAACTTGTTTTACAATTCACGTAAAATAAACGAATACGTTCTACTAAATCATCTCCTTTTTATAAAACCGGATATTAAAGTTACCCTTGGGATATAAAATATCGAGTGAAAGGGATTGCACTTCTGAAACAGAACTGGCAAAACCCAGTTTTCCACTACATTACCCGTGTATCTTTAAAAACGACCCAAGTGTCGAATATATCTTAGTTACAGTATCAGACACAATAAAGGTATAGGGTCAACGTTTGGTCCCTTAAAAGATATCTTATATTACATATATGTAAAGATTATGTTCTATTTCTCAGTTTCAGGCATGTTTGGTGGTTGGTATTTTTGAAATAGTTAGGGTAAAAATGGCCACGATTTTGAAATTTAAGTATAAAATAACCGCGTTTAACTAGCACATGGTACTAGCTTAATTTTACCTGTCCAAGTGGCCAAGTAGTAGATTAGAGCGTCCGACCAACAACCGAGATGTAGTAAGTTCAATCTCTGGCCGCAGAATAGCGTAGTATTTCATCTATTATGATGGTCATGTGAGTGTCAATCAGCACACGAGGATCTGTTTGTTGATCCAGTGACTTGTTGTGGTATCATGCCACTTGTCTACGGCCCATGGTATCATGCCACTTGTCTACGGCCCATGGTATCATGCCACTTGTCTACGGCCCATGGTATCATGCCACTTGTCTACGGCCTATAGTATCATGCCACTTGTCTACGGCCCATGGTATCATGCCACTTGTCTACGGCCTATAGTATCATGCCACTTGTCTACGGCCATGGTATCATGCCACTTGTCTACGGCCCATACCGCAGTGAGGCAGCACTCCACTTGTCTTATGTTGAGAAATAGACCTAAAATTACTAAAATAGAATAGATGGGTGTTACATTCAAGTAAGCAATTCAGTTCATTAACGATACTATTTAGGAGAAATTCCACTTTTTTCATTCTAGGGAGAAAATATCTGACCTACTACTTCCTCTAACAGCTCAATTAACGCGCCAAAAATTTCTGCGTTCATGAAATATGGCATAAATTAGCGAAAGCTAATTTTCACATTGATATCCATTATTATTGCACTATTCGCTCTTTTAAGACTTTGTCGTGTTTATTACATGATATTTCAATCACCGCGTGTTATTTCCTAATGCATGGTACCTAATGATGTCAATTATATACAAGAAAAAGAAGTGGGCACTGATAGTGTTATGTAGTAAAACACGTTTTTCGTGTACTGATTTACCTTCATCATTTTATCATTGACGTCATCAACACAACCTAGTAAGTTACTTAACAAGCTTTCTAGAATGCAGTTATTATAAACACTTTTGCAAAAGAAAGCGTGCACCCAGTTTTCGTCTATATGCTATTTTCATTAGAAATATTAAGATATGTTTTTGCCTAAAACATTACCTAAAATATTCTTTTTCGAAATAAAAGAAACCACACACACAAAAAAACAACAAAAAACACCCACGTAAAATAAATAGAACTTTTGTTGATTTTTCTCATAAGATTGCAGTATATCTTGTGGTCTTAGAAAATGTAAATTTTCATTCTTGAGTTTGTCAAATAATACGATGATCATATAAAAATATCAACATACATCCACGATATGATATTGTAACTTAATATCCGCCTCCGAAACCCGGATGCATTGTTGTAAATAAGCGAATAGTTGACAAATTCATGATTTACCATATACATGTACATGTATGAATACGTATTTCATAAGGGCGAAGTGGTCCAATCAATGATTTTTCATAACCTTCAGGCGCCAAGTACTGGTTCAGTACAGGAGCAATCGAGATGGATCTGTATACATACGTACTGTTAAATCATTAAGTTTCGTTGACACTATATTTCGTTATCTACCTAAAGGAATGTCGTGTGTACATTTATTCGTGGATCTATGTTCTAGAAAACGTGAGGTCCATTTGAGAGACAAGTTTTCGTGGGGATAAAAACCTCCACGAAATCGACGAAAATTAGTGTTCAACGAAAATAAATGATTTTACAGCATGTTGTAAGAATTAGTCTCCCAATCGACGTAAAACCTGAACTACATGTGTAATATATATCTTTGATGTCAATTATCATAAAACAAATGTTGCAACACAATAGATTTTTAGTTGTGTGTGACGTCAGTCACATCAACTATAGTACTACGTTTTTAACCCAGGTTATCCTAGATTTAAAACCGAATAACCTCTCAATAGTGTAAATATGATCGAACAAATGTATATATCTCTACAACGTAAGTATACCAGAATTAAGCAAAAATGCTGAAAATCAATGCTGTGTCAAAAATAAATACTTACAGGCTACAAAAATCGCCTTTGACATGAAAACATTATAGGACCTTTTTTTTCTATGCTGATGTTACTGCAGTCGAATTATGTAACTGTTTTCATCACGTAATCACTTTACCAAGCGCACGAAAATAGTTTGTTTCGATGCAAAGGTGGCTCGCAAATAAATTTGCGGTCATTTAAGGCTGTTACAATAACCCATGTAAAGTCCAAAACAAAATCATTATAACATACTAATAATCACATCAATCTATCGACCTCAGATATCTCCAAGGTTTATTTCATACACTAAAAAATGACCGAACTCTGTATATCTACTATCCGAAATGAGTTCAGAGCCTTCGACCTGTGCAGAAAATTTGCATAATTACTTCAATCTATAAATAGAGTATATTGTTGATAAGGTACTGCATGAATACAAATCAAAGCTCTGATAGCGCTGAGAGAACAGGGATGCCGCATTTCTTTTGTTTATCAAAGTGAATTTAATAATTGGTGATCGACTTGCAGCTCTTCAAACACTCTTTCATTTGAGACACACACAGCTTCAGTGCCTTCAACGCTTGGATTTTAATATATGGCAATATAATATTTCACCAAAAGAAGGTTTAAGAGATGAGCAACTGTTCTTTTATAATCTTATTTCGTAATTTGCAACTTTTAAGAATTATATGTTTTCTTATTTTTGTTTCAGATCAAGACTGAAAAACAAAGGAACACGCCCAATTCCAAATCAGGATTTATTTATCCTTTGACTCATCTCGGTTTGGAGTGTTTATCTTCATTTCCTTGAATACATGCACGTCTCCTTATGGAGTGATAATAAACCAAAGTGAAAACACATAAAATTATTGAAATACGTTCTCGAAGCTCAGATGAATAAAGAATGATGTCAACAATGGAGATCACAACTTTTGGATTTGTGTTACTTTGTGGATATATTCGGCTAATCGCTGGTCAAGATACTGACGCGTGCGGTGCTGTCGGTACATCTAGACCAGCTTGCACGTGCAACTCGATTGGCACGGGTATAATTTACGACTGCAGCGTGAATTCACTATCAGAAATACCACAAACGTTTTCAGAAAATGTGTCAGAAATGTAAGTATATCTATAATTTCGTTCATCTAGCTCAACTCTACATCCGTTCGTACACACACACACACACACACATCTAGTATATATAGAAACTTTGAAACATGAACATTCTATAGAGTACCTGTCTAATAAAAAATTGCTTCATTGTCATGAACATGTCACCTTTCATCGAAGGGCGACCTTTTCCAAACAGATGGTACATATGTAAACATGATGTGTCTGATATCAATGTAGACACCATGTAAACCAAACTGAACATGGTTGTCGTATTGGCGGATTCGTGTACATGTCGCTTGAAAATATCGACTGGTATCCCTCCTTTCTCTCTCTACTCCATATTTGTATTACACACAGAGAGAGAGAGAGAGAGAGAGAGAGAGAGAGAGTTGATAATACTATATAAAATTTGGATGGGCTGTTTACACAAAAGATATCATTCGTACTTATGAATTTATCATTTAAGGGTTGTAAAAATGCGTGGTTCTTCATACCCCCGTCACTAAAGATTGGCGTCCTTACTGCGACGGAAAAAAGTCATTCTTTTGGAATCGCCGATGGTCGCATTAAGAACGCCAAAGAATTTTTATTAAAATATACAAATTTCACTCATCCGTCACACCGGTGTCCTGCTGTTTGAGTTTTCTGTGTGTTAAAGGCGTTTCCACTACGACCTTACCGCGTCTGTGATGTTTATATTGAGTTTACACTGCGATCCTTTGGCGTCCACACGGCGATCATCGAGGACCCCACGACGACCCTAGTGCGATCTTTGGATCTTTGGGTGCTTAAGACGACTGTACCGCGACGTTGGCGTTCTCACAGCGATTACAACGCGACCATACAACATCCCCGCTGCATTTATGAAACCGTTTCAGTTTTCGGGAATTTTCATTAGCGAATCTACGTTTTTTATCGAAGGCAACTCGATTTGCACAACGTTATGCCGTGGACAAAAAGCCTAGGGAGGGCTGCAACACCGACACCATTCTTTGACCGAGGCTCTGAGTCGGACTCCAAGGTTAACACCTTAGTCTTTCAATCAAGCATAAAGCTGTATGATAGTCATTTGCCTGCTGCTGCTCCTGCTGCTGCTGCTGCTGGTCAATGATCATGTTTTGTACCAGCAGTAAATTATACATTTTCGCAATCGGCCTGCGACCTAATGTGTCATTGGGGTCCCAATCACGTCTTTCAGCGTTCTCATTACGCCAACATAGCACCCATGGCGATTCTATTGTCTCCTTGGTCGCCTTTAGAACGCAGTAAGGCCGACAGTCTGGTGTGACAAAGGTTTGATTTAAATCATTATCCATACAAAAAGCTCTCCCCTAATTCATTTTGAATTGGAAACATCACGTGTTTCACGATCGTTCCTTGCGAGGAAAAACAACAAAAATACAAAACAAAATTAAACAAACGATTTGTATTCCCCGTATATATTGGATTCATCATGTCAAAAATCGATTCAAATTTGGATGATTTTCTGCTGACATTCTGAAATATGAAACAGTCCTTACACCATGATTGATTACCATCGTCCGTATTGGTTTTCCCTGTAAAGCCACATACCTTGGGTTAGTTCAAAGGTATCGTTTATGGAGAAAATTGTTGGCGTGCTGCAGCGTAATGCCATTTAATGTCTATACGGTGTTCAAATTGAATCATTTCGTCGTTATATTCAATCATAATCGAAATCCAACTACATATATTACAAAACGGGGACAACAGGGGAGATAATAACACTTATTATTAAGTGTCATTTTCATAATGTAGAGTAATATCTGGTTCGAGTAGCCAGTCCGGAGAACACGAGAAAAATGTTTCTTTTATATGTGTGTTTTGTTGTTGTTGTTGAACTTAACGTCCTATCAACAGTGTTACAGTCATTTGGAGACTAAGTCTACTTGAGACAGATAAAGTGCTGCCACACTGTAGTATCACGCCGTAGACATGTTGGATGATACCACACCCAGTCATATTATCCTGACACTGGACCAACCAGTACTATTTTAAACGACGCCGGGGATCGAATACTCGACCTCTCACTCCCGTGGCAGGAAGGCGCTGCTTAGCGTAGGTTGCCGATATTTTGAGGTTAAACGTAGGTCTTTTTCCAGGCTTAGGACAATGGCTGCTAACATTAAAATACGTTAATTATAATCTAACAAGTTAACGTGAAGTTAACGTTAACTTGTATCGCGATACTAAAGCAAGTCTACCTGAATCGTAATAATTTGTATCGTAATAATTTGTATCGTAATAATCCAATAATTGAACAAGGTTTACATGTATCGAAGTAATTAAACATGCCTACATGTATCGTAATAATTTAACCACTAGTTTACATGTATCGAAGTAATTAAACATACCTACCTGTATCATAATAATTTAACTACTAGTATACATGTATCGAAGTAATTAAACATGCCTACCTGTATCGTAATAATTTAACCACTAGTATACATGTATCGTAGTAATTAAACATGCCTACCTGTATCGTAATAATTTAACCACTAGTATACATGTATCGTAGTAATTAAACATGCCTACCTGTATCGTAATAATTTAACCACTAGTATACATGTATCGTAGTAATTAAACATGCCTACCTGTATCGTAATAATTTAACCACTAGTATACATGTATCGTAGTAATTAAACATGCCTACCTGTATCGTAATAATTTAACCACTAGTATACATGTATCGAAGTAATTAAACATGCCTACCTGTATCGTAATAATTTAACTACTAGTATACATGTATCGAAGTAATTAAACATGTCTACCTGTATCGTAATAATTTAACTACTAGTATACATGTATCGAAGTAATTAAACATGCCTACCTGTATCGTAATAATTTAACCACTAGTTTACATGTATCGTAGTAATTAAACATGCCTACCTGTATCGTAATAATTTAACTACTAGTATACATGTATCGCAGAAAAAATAAACATGCCTACCTGTATCGTAATAATTTAACTACTAGTATACATGTATCGTAGTAATTAAACATGCCTACCTGTAACGTAATAATTTAACTACTAGTATACATGTATCGAAGTAATTAAACATGCCTACCTGTATCGTAATAATTTAACCACTAGTATACATGTATCGTAGTAATTAAACATGCCTACCTGTATCGTAATAATTTAACTACTAAGTTTACATGTATCGAAGTAATTAAACATGCCTACCTGTATCGTAATAATTTAACCACTAGTTTACATGTATCGTAGTAATTAAACATGCCTACCTGTATCGTAATAATTTAACTACTAGTTTACATGTATCGTAGTAATTAAACATGCCTACCTGTATCGTAATAATTTAACTACTAGTTTACATGTATCGTAGTAATTAAACATGCCTACCTGTATCGTAATAATTTAACTACTAGTTTACATGTAGGGTGGTGGGATGTTTAACCCATTAATCTCAATAAAAACAAGTTTACCTGTTTCGTAATGAGTTGACAAGTTGTTATTTAAATGGATAGAAACATCTTTTATCTCAGGGGGGATCAAACATGACCATGTACTGTCAAAGAGTACGCGCCTGTACGATTATATTTTAAATATAAAATCATGGGGATGTAGGTATTCAACAGGACATCAACTTGACATGTGCGTGTACAGGTTATATAAATATTTATAACGCTAACTGAAAACAAGAAGAGTAACTCCTTTAGTCTATCGGCTATTATGTTTTGTCTAGTTACGTCCCTTTATTTATTATTCTGTCGGCTATTATGTTTTGTATAGTTACGTCCCTTTATTTATTATATCTGTTTAATGACCGTGCATTTCTTTTAAATTGAAAAATATCCATTTCTTAGGGTATTTTTCTTTTGATTAGTTAAATATCATTAATCCAGTAGAGCGTTTTAAAAGTTTAAGTTTCGTTCAAAATTAAACCTCGCCTATTTCCAAAAATATTACAACTTTGATGATATCATAAATTGTTCAGGGATATGGTTCGCTAAAACCTGGGTTTAACTATGCTGTTATCACGAAGAGAACGTTTGTCTCCATGTTTAAGCATCGAGTTATTAATTTCTTTCTTAAATATCAAAAATGGCGAGCTCATATAAATAACACTTTGTCACTTGAATAACTGTTTCTGTTTTTCCGGCTATCTCAACTGTGTAATAGGACAATCAGGAACTATTTTAGACTTAAATAACAACATGGTAATTGTACAAACGTCCATCATGCAGTTGCTCTAAAAATCATGTGTTTTTTTTTTCTTGTAAAGTCAGACTTTTTGCCGAAATATTGAAAAAGAGTGAATTTGATTGTTTATATCTTAGACGACTTAAATTTCACATTTTTGCACACGGTTTTACAGAATTGTTCAACTTGAATACTGAGACATGAAAGATTATGCTTACTTTGCAATATTTGGCAAATAAATTGAAGAGGAATATCCCTTTGTTCTAAAATGCAACTGTTATTAATTCAGTTTATAAAGAAATATTATTGAACGAATCTTGACATATTCGAACGCATTGAATTATGTTAAGTAATGCAAAGCCAGAAATTGTGTTTATGTAAATTTCTTTAGTTTACTAATTCCAGAAGATAAAAACAACATTACATATAGCCAGTTATATACACAAATTATAAAAATTCAAATGAAAAAACACCCGTAATGTTAGCTATAACACCTCCATAACAATAAATGTGTGCAAGTCTTTCTGTTTCTTTTAACCCATTCCCTCATAGAGGAAACCATTAAAAGACCTATGCGAACAGCATAAAACCAGATCAGCCTGCGAGTTACTCGCAGGCTGATCAGGTTTTATGATGTTCGCTGCTCCTCAGTAGTCTGGAAATGAGAACTTTATAATTAAATTTGGTAAGGTTTAACTGTGGTTTTCTGCAGATCAGGCTTTATGTGGTACCTATTGAGTGCGTCAAAATGAGTCTATATGAGGGAAAGGGTTAATTAATTAACAATTTGAACCAAAAAAAGTATTCCTGTCGTATGACATAGCCTTTTGATGATAATAATGATACTGATGATTTTAATGACGAAATATACAAATAAGATACTGCTGTTGATAAAGATGATGTTGGTTATGTAGTTGTTGTTGATGATGATTCTGATAATTCTGGTTTGATTATGAAGAAGTTGTTATTAATGATGATGATGATGATGATGATGATGATGATCACTATTATACATTGCACAAACAGCACACTAGTGTTAGCTTTGCTTTCTCACGTTTAGCGTCGACACAATAGACAATCCAGCAATTCTATTTCCACTAGGTTGTCCGATACCACAATATTTCCTGGGCTGATATATAATTAATTCTAGCTTACCTAATTATCGTTTTTTTCTCTCTCCTTTTTCCTGTCTCTATGGCGATCCTAACAGATGTATCATTAACACTACCTACAGTATTTCCGTGATACCAAAGCAAAACCCAGATGTGAAAATGAAAATTAACACATACTGTAATATATATATGAATATAGACATTGGTATGAATAGTGATAAATTCTTCAAGTTCCCCTTTTAGGCTTTAAATAGCAATATAGGTTAACAAAAAGTCATGTGTATTGTGTTTACAAAGTTTTAACAAATTACAGCGAGCAATAACGAGAGGTAGAAAGAGGACCTAGTGACGGAAACGTCCATTTTGGAATCTTCGATCACCGGCCGCGACATATCAAAAATGTTAAAATGGTACTGGTATAGCTCTCTTGCTTGGCGCTCAGCAAATAAGGGTAGACGCAGTACTGGTTGGCCCGGTGTCAGGATAATGAGACTGGGTGTAGTATCATGCCTTATGCCTACGGCGTGATACTGCAGCACTTTATCTGTCTCAAGTAGACAGTCTCATTATGACTGAAATACTGTCGGCGGGACAAAGAGAGAGAGAGAGAGAGAGAGAGAGATGGATGAATTGGGGGTTTCAAGGAATACATCGATAACATGATGATATAATGTAATAACACGGAACTCCAATGGAGATATAAACATATTAATACTTAAATTCTAAAATCAATTTTTGAAATGAAAAAGGAAAACCCCCACCCCGACAAATCTTGTTTTCTATATTTATTGTGATCGATATTTCAGTACATGTATTCCGACAGAAGGCAGTAAAAATTGGAAATTTTCAAGATTTAAAATGCACGAAATCTCAACTCTTTTAGAAAATAAACCTTTCTAGGTCAATGCCCTGATGGTATCGATTATAGAAAAAATATGCCAAATCTGTGCTTTTGAAAAAAAAAAATGGGAAAAAAAAACAGACGTTCCAAAAAAAAATAAAAAAAAAATCCAACGACGCGGGTTATTATTATTCAATTAATATGACTTGACTAGACTATTTGAGTTTACTGTCGCTTCGACAGTATTTCAGTCATATAGCGACGTCCAGCAAATTGCAAGTGGAGGAAGACCCCGAATGCACTAAGGCATTCGGGTAGAGCCATCAACCTACCGCAAGCCAGCTGGAAGGCTTCCTCACAGGAAAATCCGAATGACCCTGTCGGGTTTCGAACCCACGCGGTGAGGGGCTGAGTGAGTTCTAAAGTCAGCGACTTTACCCTCTCGGCCACGGAATAATTAAATCAATAAATGAATAAATAAATAGTTTTAAATAATTGTGGAAATAAACGAATATCCGATCACATTCCGCGAAATTCAGCCACTAAAGTATATGGTAAAATACATTTCGGAACCATTTAAGCTTAGATATACCTTATTAACAAATACATAGTACATGTTATACATTCATATATGTATTTAAGTTTTTACGTAGTAAATCATAGGTTTAAATTCATTTTTAAATATATATTTTATTATGTA
This sequence comes from Solen grandis, assembly GCA_021229015.1. Taxonomy (NCBI): domain Eukaryota; kingdom Metazoa; phylum Mollusca; class Bivalvia; order Adapedonta; family Solenidae; genus Solen; species Solen grandis. Next base: position 27,017,635 of record CM037777.1, read on the forward strand.
GTTTTTAAATATCTTTATTAAATATGTGTATGTAACACAAAAAACTGTAAAGTTTACGTGTAATAAAATCTGTTCTGTTCTGGTAATACATGTACATGATTATCTCATGCAATAATTTTAATTAATTATTAAATATTATTCAATGACAAGTGCCGTTGGGCAAAGCAGGCATAAATATCCATCATAAACTAGGAAGGTGACAATGCTGAATGGAACGGAGACCGCAACGGACATGGAGTCATTTTGTAATTATACAGTTTTATTGGGAAAAAATAAAAACACCACCACATTTCTTAGCACTTTAGATTTCATTTGAAAATAACATGGTCGACCTTATCTGCACGTATATAAAATATGTATCAATAATTCTGTAATGATATTTCAGTATTAATATAACTAAACAGTAAAAAAGATTTTTTTTTTTTTTTTTTTTTTAAAAAAATCTGGAAACCAGTTTTTGTAAATCTTTTAAGTTATTTTACGTTATAAACTGCCAATATTGATTTTGAATATGTGTGTTTTTTTGCGAAGGCGTTTCGTGAAGTATATATTTTTTTGCAGTCAGACTAATCCAATTTAATGTCGGGAATTTTACATGTGATACCCTGTCCATACAGTTTTACAACGTGTCTGTCAAGTTTATTATCAGTCTAAAGCACCTGCAACCTTCAACGAACGAGGCATCTCTTGCATACTGCCAATTGATTTTCATTGTGAGTTCCCCAAGTAATATCAAGTGTATATTGTTTTCAATAAAAAATCCATAAAAATATGATATGGCATTGCTCTACATTAGGTGACTTTATAAATAGATGATGTAGCGCTTGGTTCACCAACGTATTCAGTCCTTACCATGCTTAATTTATTTCATTTCACTTTTTTTATTATGGACTGTACTAATGATTGATGAAAGGGACGATTGCTGAAGATTTATTAAATGAAAAGGGAGTAGTGCAGACCAAGATCAGACTGCACGGATGTGCAGGATGATCTTGGTGTGCAATGGTCGCCATTGCAGTAACAAGTGTCCACAGGATTAACCCTTTCCCTCATAGAGGACACCATGAAAAGACCTATGCGAACAGCATAAAACCAGATCAGCCTGCGAGTAACTCGCAGGCTGATCAGGTTTTATGCTATTCGCTGCTCCTCAGTGGTCTGGAAATGAGGATTTTGTAATTAAATTTGGTAAGGTTTAACTTTTTTTTTTCTGCAGATCAGGCTTTATGTGGTACCTATTGAGTGCGTCAAAATGAGTCTGTATGAGGGAAAGGGTTAAAAGGGGTAAACCATGTCGATTACCTCATATAGAAATGTTTTGATACTTTGACAAAACAAATATTGTAGCTCAGAGTATATATAAATTGATTTACGTAAATGACATGAGATACAGGCGTACGTTGGGATCATAAGATGTTGTTGATATTAGGATGAGACATGCATTGAGAATAACAGAATTCACGGTTTTTTCAGTAGTTTGGCATAGTTTCTGTCACTTTTAAATGATGAATGTCTCAGATTTTTATGACAAAATGCGAAAATCATGCCACTTATCACATATATATTTTTATGAAAACCATTCCACATATCACATATAAATTTACGAAAACCATGCCTCATATCACATATATTTTTACGAAAACCATGCCCCATGTCACATATATTTTTATGAAAACCATATCACATATATTTTTATGAAAACCATGTCTTTTAAAAACCCCATCCATGCCACATGTCACCTGGATTTTTATCAAAACCATGCCACATGTCACATAGATATTTATGAAACCATAGCCACAAGTCGTGTGCATTTTTATGAAAATTATTATTATTATTATTATACCACATTTATATAGCACTCTTTTCATAGCAATGTATGTTCAAAAGTGCTTTACAATTGCATTCAGAAACACACAAAATTCCGAAAACCATGTCACAAGTCACCTGGATTTTTACAAAAATCATGCTCATGTCTTTATTTTTATGAAAAATTTGAATATTTTAATGAAAACTATGTCATATGTCACATTGAAAAATATTCCTAGAATAAAGAAATATACAACCCTAATGCACTACAATGCTACTAACACGCGACATTAAATCCACGTGTAACTGAAATTTTTGAAATTGAATATCGTATATCGAATATCGTATATTTTCAGATGATATTTGATCTTGTTTCGGCTTGTATAGCTGCCATTGATTTTTATTAATATTAATGGTGTTGATGTGGCTGCTACGTCCCTAGCTATTTTGTAACAACTAAGTTGATTTATATTCCAATACTGTTACCAGATATAGCTGTAATTGGGTGTTGATTTCTACACATATGGTTATAAACATTCCTAATATACCGGAGTTCATTATCATCTAATGTTAGATGCTAGAGTTAAACCCGAAATATTCCATTTTCATTAAATTCTTGAATGTGCACCATTGTTCGCATTAAATACATTTACATGTACACACTAAGCCTTATTGTTCGTATTCTCACATTTCAGAAATCTGTCTAACAACCAAATAACGATCTTAAAAAGCGGATATCTGAATCGGCGAAGTCTGCAGCGTCTGTAAGTATGCTATACAAATGTTCGTAATTCTTAGTTGTAGATGCTGTTTTGGCACACACATTATTTCAGTCACAAAGTCAGGGGTCAGATCCAGTCCGTTGGACGTGTTTTTATAATTCAGTGCTAGCAATGTTGACGTCATCATTGTTCATAATTATTGCAAATATTAAGATATAGCACGAAACAAACTGTTAAACATGTAAAATTAAAAAAAAACAAAAAAAAAACAAACAAACAACAACAACAAACTTTGTTTTGGTTTATTGCATGATATATGACTGTATCTGTTTTTATATGTTCTTTTTATAGGTGGCCTTTGTATGAATGATATCGTATATATACTACATTTTGATAATTAACAAGTAGGAATTATTATTATATTTTTATTATTTATTATTATTATTATTTTTTATTATTTATTTATTAAGTCTATGGATCATAAAGAATCAAACGAAAAGATACATAAATATATCAAATTAAGTCATAAACCCTCAAACAAATGTAAAATCATGTAATACGATATTGCACTTGCGCCCAGTATTACTAAGTTAAGGTAATCCATCTATTATTAAATTGTGATAATGGTCCATCAAGTGATCATGGGAGCTTTATAGTACTAAATGCAAGACTTTGAGCAAAAGAGCCTATAACTCCAAGGGAATGGATGATTGCATTTGCACTGAAGTATTTTTAAGCATTTGGAGAACCATGATTAGAATTACATGATGGATGGTTTACCCTTAGAAATAAACAACACTTATTATATTATCAATACTTAGGGACGAATACCATGATACATGTATCTAATTCCTTAAGGGATAATGTCAGTCAGGAAGGTATCTATTTTGCCTGGATAACGTAGTGGTAACAAACTTCGCTTCTCACCAATGCGTCCCGGGTCTGATCCCGGATGGCATACGTTAGAGGTTATAGAGGTCGCCCGTCCAGACACGTGGGTTTTCTCCGGGTTCTCCAGTTTCCTCCCACAATAATAACCACATACGCCGGCATCCGAACCATCGAGCATTATTTATTTAAGTTGTAAGAACTAGTTTCATAATCGATGTAAATAAATAAAATTTAAAAAAGTAACTATTTATGTTAAATTACTTTACTGATAAATCATTAATTTTCGCGGGGTACTTATTTTCGTTGACTTCGCTCAAAATTTAACCCCCACGAAAATCAAATCGCTCATATAACAGACCTCTTATTTTCTTAAAAAAAATCACGAATAAATGTTCTTTCGGAATTCCCTTTGGTGCAAATTCAACAAAATTTAATGCCATCGAAAAATATGATTTTACAGTACTAGTTCATAAAAATAGTAGTGGAATGTGTTCATATCATTTTCAAAAGCCTACGGCAAAGTTTTTTCAAAGTGAGTAGAATATTTGTTCTTTTTGTCAGTCCATCAGATAATTTTAAAGCATCATTGACAGACATGTATATATTTTTGTATAATGATGAATAATTGAATTTTATTATCTTCTGAGTTGCTGCTTTTATGGCTTGTGATTTTTTCTCAGCTATATGTGAAAAATAACATAGTCTTAAGCCACGTACGGCAAATTTGATATTTTAATAGTGGACCAATTCCTCGCTCCGATCACGTATGGTAAATCAGATTATTTTTTTCAAATCAACGCTCCCTCCCAAATCGCATGTGGATCCGCGCCTGCATGTAACAAAATCCTTGTCCACAGACGCGTAGTATTTATAATTTGATCATATGGTATTATTTTGGATTCGTATTACATAAGTTTATTCAGTTGTGCCTGTGTATGCATCATTTTTTGTTCAACGTTATGAAATTTCAAAGTAATATCTTTTTCAGGTCTTTGGGAAACAACAGAATAGACACCATAGCGGCTGCAGCCTTTCGAGAACTTCTTGGCCTTATATATTTGTAAGTCAGATAAGAAGTATTGAACAGTCTATATGTTTAAAAATATTCAGTTGACAGACGTATTGTCATTTACGAGTAGTTATACATTTGTCAGCAAAGTAAAGATGGCTGATAAGTATTGGAGACCGTTTAGTATAAATGGCCACTTAACTTGGCGACCGCTTGATATGGGTGGCCGCTTAGTATAGTAAAGTTGTTGCTGTCGTATTGGGGTTTACCGTCGCTGCGATAGTATTTCAATCATATAGCGACGTCCATCTAATTACAGGTGGAAGAAGACCCCGAGTACCGACCTACCGCAAGCCAGCTGGAAGGCTTTCTCACATGAAAAATCCGAAGTCCCTACAGGGATTCGAACACACAGCGGTGAGGGGCTGAGATATTTGTAGTCCACGACTGTAACCGCTCGGCCTAGGCGGCCCCCTTGTATAGTAAAGTATTGCCGATCACTTGGCGCAGGTGGCCATTTAGTTTTAGTGCAGGAGGCTATTTAGTATTGGTTTATGGTTCGCCTGTTTCACTTTATATACGAAACTACTTTTAATAATAACAGCAATACGAATATGTAGTGCGTTTTTGTACACACCATAAACTAAACAATTTGAATACTAAAATATGTTTAAAACACTGTATAATATATACATGTATATAATTTATATATATATGTGCTTATATAATTTATGTTCCATTCCAGTGCTAAAATATCATAATAATTTGATATATAATTGAAATATCTCTAATAGCCTAAGTTTATATCTCAGTGTGTGTGTGTGTGTGTTATATTTGTTCATTTATTTGTAGGGGGCTGCTATATCTATTATTGTATATTTCGGTGTTTCGGTAAAAGGCTGGGTTTAAGGTCAGTTTTTATGGTTGTATAATGTTGTTTAGGATGAAATGAGACCATCTATTTTCAGGAATTTGAAGAACAACCATATTACAAAAATTGACAACAACATATTCCAACATCTGGTATCTTTGCAAACGATGTAAGTATTATGTCTATAAGATAAGATAGGTTTAACTCAGCTGTGATTCATGGTCATTGTAGCAACGTTAAATGTCGCACTTGACGTTATATGTCGCAAGGCTGACGCTAAATGTCGCAACCAAGGTAAAATGTCGCAAAACCTTCTGACGTTATATGTCGCATATGTGACGATAAATGTCGCAAATATTGTACTGCCGCTATATGTTGCAACATAAACACTATATTTCGCATCCATTTATGAGCACTCTTTGTAGTATTACTGACCTGGTTTAAGCTCCCGACGTATCCCGTAACAGTGAACTAGAGGTTACCGGGATGAACCGGGCACGACCGGAAGGGCCCAGGTTTAATCGGGCCAGTTTGAGATCTAGAAATTGTTTGTTTCGAGTAGATTATGGAGTATATCTCACCGAAAAAATAATAATTTGAAATTATATAACTTTGAGGTTAGATACATTCTATATCTACGAAAAACAAGCACATATTAAATTAGATCATGGAAACAACATCAACAACGGTGGTGATGGAATAAATAGTTTTGCACAGCAAAGCACACTAAAAGACAATCTTTTTGATTTGATTGAAAATTAATACCCACAATGCTATATTACGTTCACAAACAAAACAATTTTACCGGTTTGAAATTTTCTTTTCTCTATTTTTTGCTGCTCACTGATAATGGAGTACGATAGCATTTTTAGTCATTTAGACAAAATATTCGATACCAAGTTTACGATCTTATTTAAAAAAAAAAAAAAAAAAAAAAAATGAATACGAATACGTACATTGTAATTTCACTTGAAACTGGGGAAACATAGCCAATTTTCTTTCACCACAGCAGACCGGTGACAGTGGTGAAATACAGTGATATGAAATATATCACTCACTGCACGTACGGTGACGATATGAAATATATTCAACTGGTAGAACAAAGTGCTTCATTGTTTTGCATGAAATAAATTGTTGTATCCCGGAATCCGGCGTACAACCCTAACAGCACCGTGGACCAAAATGTTTTACGTATCGAGCCACCAAGAATCAAGAACGATTACCTTTTTTGACGTGTATTAGGATTTCTTAGCATTTAGGTAAAGACATTTTTTTTTCACGGAAATAATTTGTCTATGGCAAATTGATGAGGATATGCGGAAAATGCATATTTATTTTATTTTTGTGAACAATTGAATGCACTTTAGTAAAAGGTTCTTTCTTATTTATGAATTGCAGTGACGTTGTCGTCTACAAGTATATACAGATTGCATCTCGTAACAAATATGTAGCACACACTTTGCCTTTCTGTCCGAAGAATATTATATTACAAACTGCTTTTAGAAGCATAATGAGCCTTTATTATTAATTGCTGACTTTATCTGTCATAGACACTTACCGTCTTTGGCCAAAGTATTTTAAACATGTTTAGATTTTATTCTACATCTATTTGTGAACATAAGGATGATTTGAAATAAAGTGTATACTCAATATCAAAGATGTTCTGCTGTCTCGAAAAGCGGTTGGAAAAAAAAAGAATAAAATCACGATTTCAAATTTTCTTTTTTTTAGGACTTTTATTGAATACGACGCTCCTGTACATAAATAAATACCTTGTTACAAAAACATTGGCCAATATGGACTTTTTCATGTGTCCGGTAGGTTTAATTTTAAATTGAAAGTGCATGTCTTAGGATTAAAAAAAATATTTGACGATATATAATGTAAAGATAAAAATCAAAGCACTGATAGTGCTGGTGGGGCGATAGAATAGCATTGCCAGACAATCGTTAGAATTCATTTCGATTTGTTTTCCTTTTGAATAGGTATGAGTGGAATCTCACGCAGGCTATACACACGGAGCAGTTAGAGCAAGTTCTTCAAATAACACAGTCATTATATTTCATAAACTATTCCCTCTTTCAAATTCTCTACCGGTTTCCTGATAAATATACAGAAGCAACATTATTGGGGAAGGATTAAATGTAATCTGAGACTTTGAAGGAGACTGTGTGTGAAGAGATGGATGTATGACACATTTTTAAGAAAGACATTGCAGGAGAGATGGAAAAATGCTGATAGTGAAGAAGAGACTTTTACAGACTTAATGACTGTTGTATTATTTGAAGAAAAGAAAAAAAAAGAGAGATTTCCAGGGGGTAGAAGAAACAAATTAAGTGAAGATAGATTATAAAGATTTTGAGACAGATTTTTTTTTATAGAAGAGACTATATAGCACGAAAGTTTAAAATGAATTAAGACTGGAAACAAAGAAAGAGAAAGATGAACACGTTGTATGAGAGCCCACGACCAGGATCATGCTTGAATTGAGACCTAAACCGTACAACGGTAAAGGCCGATTGAGTTCGCCTTAAGCAAACATCAGGAAAAGTCTGCATTGTGCAAAAACTTACTTGGGGCCTGACTTCTGTCTCTCATAAACCACACTTTATATACCTCACTTGTGATATCTTTCGAATGGGTAATAAAATGGTTCTATCTTTTTATCTTTTTATCTTCTATCTTATATGTTTTTCATGAAAATAAATATATTTCTTTGAGCATTTATTATTTCGTTTAATTATGTTAATATACAGAGTTATTTTACCTTCCAGAAGCTCAACAAAATACAACTAGCTATCTCAGTAATTACAAAATAGAGTTTATTTTGGTAATTATTTCCAACGAAATGGAATCATTTTATTAAACAGCTCCAGGATAATGTTATAGGTGTTCTAATTCCATTAACAAAAAGGCTCCGAAGTGGTGCAGTGGTAGCGACTCCGTCTACCATTCCTCTCAGTATCACTCCGCGCGCGTTCGAAGCCCTAAGGTGAAAGTCAAAATATAAGTAAGTGTATAAATTTAACTTAATTTGTTACTTTGTAATATATTATTCTATTTTAATCGTTCATTTATTTCAGTTTTGAAAAGGACCTATATTTCATCCACTAAGCTCTATAATCACTAATACTTTTATCTTGTAAAACGTGCATATACAAGACCCATTTCTCATTCAAAGTTGTTCCAGTGGGAAGAAGAAACACATGAAGTGAAGATAGAGTATAAACATTTCATTTTTTTCTGCGGGAACTTTCCCAACCTATTCCACGTGAACTTGCCCAAACTGTTTTGTGTGAACTTGCTCTAACTGTTCTATGAGTACTTGGCCTAACTGTTCCGTTTGAACTTGTCCTAACTTCTCCGTGTGTTTGTAATGTTGACTATAGTCTCCGTGAGAATCCACTCTAACCTATTAAAAAGGAAACCAACTCGAAATTAATATTAACGATTGTCTGGCACTGAGATTCTGTAGTTTGTTGTTCTGTGGGATTATTAATTTCCACTTATAAAGGAGTGCGACATTTAGCGTTGATGTTGCCACATATAGCGGAAGTGCAATTTTCTGCGACATTTGGCGTTACAGATGCGGCATATAACGTCAGAAGTTTTGTGACATTTAGCGTCAGCCTTGCGACATATAACGTCAAGTGCGGCATTTAGCGTTGCTACGATCATCATCATCATCATCAGTAGCAGCACCATGCCTGTCAGCAACACTGTCATTTTTTATTACATCTTAAACCACATATTCATAATGTTCGCCACATTTGCACATTTTCCACATTTAATACTTCCTCACTTTGACGTGCTTAACTCTACAACCTTTTTAAGGTCATCGGACAATGCGTCTCAGTATGTATCGACGCTCTTGATTGTTTTAAAAAGGATGCGTGCGTGGGCATTGGTCTGACCATTGCACTCAGACTGACGGCAACCATTGTTTTAACAACATTGTTTGCTTAGCTGCTATTGATTTATTGCTTACGTTTGAAACAAGTTCTTAATCCTTACATTAATCCATCTCGACGGTTTCTGTGTTGGACTTTAGGAATGTGAAATGGGGTTTGAACCCACAACCCTCAGATTCGCAGTCATGAACCAAGACCACCACTATTCCCCATCGCATACCCAGCAAAATTTATATCATCTCTGTACATTCTATTATGTTTAATACCAAACTTCTACAACAAACTATTTCCAAACTATGCTTGTGCATTTGATATTTATCAAGTCACTAACAACGTCTGAAATCTTGATGGTACAGCTATTTTGGTTTAAAACGGAATTTGGGGTTCTCCCATTTACCTTCCATCATTAGATATATAATATATATGATATATTAAGTACATTTAAAACGGTGGTGGAAGAAATGCTGTTTTTTCCCTTCTTTAATCATTCTCATTTTTTCTCTCCTCAGAGATTTGTCCAATAACCGAATAACAACCATCGAGAGATATTCTTTTTTCACCGTTCCATTGCTTCAAACAGTGTAAGTAATTTAAATATTTAAGTCATTGAGTATTATTCAACGTTACTGAAAATTTCACTATTTTTCGCTGACATTATTTTTTGTTACAGCTGTATTGAATATAATTTCGTCGCTGTATAATGCAAAAGTATAAGAAAAAAAAGTTTTTCAGCTGTAATATCTTATCGCAATTTAACTGTAATGCTTACATGATTAAGACAGTATATGCATGTACAATAAGTGTATAGAATTATGCATCGCATCCCTATCCACCAAAACAAAACAAACAAACAAAAATCAAATATAGTAAAAGTATCAATATTCGTGGGAGGGGGGGGGGGACGTAGCTGATTTGTTAATGTTTTATTTATGTACATAAAACCCCCGAAAATGGTGCATTTAGATCAAAGACCTAAGCGTTTTCTTGCACTCAACAAATATATACGATTACAATCTTTACTTCTCGGCCATCTGCGGCCAGCTAGGAATGGACATGAGCTGAGGTATATCGATTGTATTTCCGTTGTTTGTCATCTGATAGATGCTTAGACAAACAGTTCCAAGGTAGTGTATTAATGTTTATCTTTGTGGCCTATGCAACGATTTTAGAGAGCATGCATCTTTTCAAGATGGCGTCTAACGCAGAAAATATCTATTTTCCATTGCAACAAGTATCGTGCTTCTAGGATAAGTAAATATTTTTATTTTTTTTGCACATTGACGCTGTTTTTCGTTTCTTTAAACAGAAACGACAAACAAAACATGTGTTTTAACATTAAGAAAGAAATATCGGTTCCAAAATTGAAAAACAAACGGTTGTTTACTATGTTATTACGCAATGCTGCTTTGAAGAAAATCTACTTCCTTTTGCAACATACGTACATGTACTGTTGCATAAAAGAAAATTTGAAAACTACTTTGAAATGTTTGTCTTTGCAGCGCATCACCAAAGTGACATGTTGACTCAGCAATTTTTATTCACATTTCTGTTACATAGTGTAGCCTTCTAGATAAACCAAATACACAGAAAGTGTGAATTAAACGGAGAGATTTTTTTTTTATCTCAATAAAAGCTTTGTAACAAACTCAACATGTTGAGAAAGTACTTACGGCTTTTCTAGTCTTTTGTCACGAAAAGTCCATTTCCGTTAAGTTAAAGAATGTTAGTGTAATACACGCTTGTCACGATATACTTAGTACTCATTTGTTACATTCGATTTAACACTAAGTCTTCGTGTATGTTTTCCCTTTTTACGTCTCATGCAGACAGCATACATATAGTGCATCTGTAGACACGTGACATGATACCAAGCCTAGTCACATTATCCCTACACTGGAGCAATGAGATATATATCAGTACCAACGGTGATGTTAGTATGTCGATGCCTATACCTGTGCCATTTTAAGATACCAGATATCGAATTCACGAACTTCCGATTCCAGGGAGGAAGCGTTATCGTTGGCTCCTCAACCACCGAACCGCTTAGCCAGATAACCAGTCCGGCGTTTCCCAAAACATCTAAAAAATCATATTTTGTATCACAACTATTAACTAAACCTGATGAACTCAAATACCATTCTCAGAAAGGGAATACTAATGGTAGCACGTGAACAGAATATATATGTGTCTATGAATAGTGGAGTTAAGACATTCAACGTTTTGAACTGAGAAAAGTCTTATTTTGATTTTTTTTATAAGAAGACTGTCTTAACTTTGGTAAACTATTTTCTGAAATATTTAACTTAGCAATTAATGAACCAGAGGAAGGAAAATATCAACATTTAGAAATGGTAAAGCTCTTAAGCTCTACTTATCATTCTAGATGGTTCCTGGGTTGGACCTGTACTTTGCGCCTGGGTAGGCCGTGAAAAGCTTGGTCTCCAATGAGATCTGAACACGCAAAAGAACTGAAATTGATCATACTGCCAAGATACACAAGTTTCCATGTAACAGAAATAGTATAATGCTTCTTGCCTTTAAGTACCTTATTTTATTCAAAATGATCGCATTAAAATATAATGTTTCTCATAAAGAGTAACAGTAGTTAACAGATCTTATACCAGAAGTTTATTACCCGTATCATGTTTCCTTGGCAGCGTCAACCATTATTGATTCTCTCGCTAAAATTATTCACAAAGCAAATTGATAAAACCAAAAACATGCGGTTTCCATTACGTGAAGTGGAACACCCATAATGGCCTGGTATGGGCTGCAAAATATTATAAACGTGCTAAAACGATCTAGGTTATGTTACATATCCCTTTCCCTCATAGAGGACACCATGAAAAGACCTATGCGAACAGCATAAAACCAGATCAGCCTGCGAGTAACTCGCAGGCTGATCAGGTTTTATGCTGTTCGCTGCTCCTCAGTGGTCTGGAAATGAGGATTTTGTAATTAAATTTGGTAAGGTTTAACTGTGGTTTTCTTCCGATCAGGCTTTATGTGATACCTATTGAGGACGTCAAAATGAGTCTATATGAGGAAAAGGGATATATAACTGAAATTCTCTAGAAAATCATGTTTATTATCGACGCAAAACTGCAGTAAATTGAAACAAAAATTAAGAATCGCTTCAATCCAAGACTACAGCAAAATTCCCTGGGCATTAAGAAAAATATTAACATCACATGAAATACCAGTTCTGAACCGTAGCAGTATAGCATAAACTTGAAATTTGTTGTCGTAGTAGTCTATCATATTATGTAAAATATTTTTTTCCTGCAGAGAGACGGTTTATCGGGATGTTTTAAATTCAAAAGAATTTTAGTTTCATTTTAATTGAAGTGTAATCCTTTTTCATTAAATTTTCTTTGTTTTTGTATCGTTGTCAATAGTTATAGAAATATAGTATCTGTCGTAAACTGTATCTTAACCATTAGGTCGGTGAGTATGGCTCCGCATTGTGCCGGCCTTCATCTGCGACTTAAACCTGCCGTTGTTGCTTGTCGATAACCTTTTGCTAGTTTCGGCAACCTTTCAGGATTATTAATCAGTAAATGCTCGTTCGGCATGTATTCACGGAGTGGCAGCCGGAAGGCTGTGGTATAAACACCGAAGCGTATCCGAACTTCGAAGTAGTCGATTGCGACGCGGAAGAATGCCTACTGTTCAAGAATTGGCCCCCGAATGTTTCTCGATCGCGCGGAAATGTTGCAACATGATGAAGAGTTGCAGGATTGCCTGCGATAGAATGCTGAAATGTTGCCAGTTTGAGAGTAGGGTTATATAAACGATGCCAAATTTCTATTTTAATATCAGTTTCTAGTGAGAAGTCAAGAAAGTGAAATTAAGGCTGAAATCGATGCAATACTTACCTTGGCATTGTATTTGAGATAGAGATGAAGACGCTATCGACTGTGAGTCTGTCCCTGGAGCAAAGACGACAGGACGCTTCAGTATGAACCATACACAATGCATTGGTGCAAGAATTCCGAGATGAAGGTGTCACCTCCTTTGTGCCGGCAGTCAAACCAATGTCTACTGCCTTCCTTAATATCTTTGATAGTCTCTTTCTTGCTCTGATTCAGCTTGCTCTTGTCATTGTCGCCTTAAGGTAAGATACCTTAAATGGTCCCGCTACATTTCGGACCTCATGGCCTTTCACGGAGATAAACTAGGTTTCCTATTAAAAGTTTCATTAAAGTATTTTCGTCATCTTGGTAGAGGTTAAATGGTCCGAAATGAAGGGAACCATTACAGATATTTTACCTTAAAGAGTGGGATGTGATCGAGACTTTTTCGTATTTTTTCTATTAAACTTTGACTTGCAGAAAGGGGTTTACGCCTCAATCCGAACTTGAGTGCTCAGGGGCTGGCTGACCGGTATATTTCACGCCAGCCAATCTCTCCCTTGCCCCCGACCATGATTTATAATGTTCAATTCAAACAAAAATGTTGAGGTAAATATCAGCAAGCTGACGGCATCGCTACAAGTGTCGCTCTTTTACGGCGCTTGTTTGACATCCCTTCTGCTGATAATCGGCATATTTCATTACATAATCGGCATAGCTTCCGCATGAATACTTTAAACAGAACTTGGGGGAGTTTTCGGCGTCGATTCAGCTTCCCCAAGGGACTGCTCGGGATGAATGAATGATTACGAAGCATCGCTAAAAGCTTTTCGAAGGAACGTCCCGATTGGTTACCGATGTTTTGCCGAAGATAAACATTCATTCGGCCTGGAAATTTTCCTTAAAATTCTATCTCGAAGTGGCCAGAATGTTTCATAAAGTTTTACGGAAGGACACGGAAGGTTTCCAGAACATCGCGAAGATATGTCGAAGCATCCCGATTTTACGAATAGGAAGGCAGGTCTTATCTTACGCAAACTGCCCAAATTCAGAGATATGTACATATTTATAACACTGACTTTTAGTAAAAATAAAATATTTTGCCGCAGAATGTTTGGCTTCATACTCCAAACCCTTGTGCTGCAACAACAACAACAACAACAAAAAAAAAAAAAGAAAAGAAAAGAAAAAAAGAACGCGTGTGACATCAATATTACACGAGTTACAAAATAATGTATGCATCCAGTATCAAATTGCTCTTAAAGTAACAACATTTGATCTTACCAATCAGTCTCTATGGAAATATGTTTATATGCTTCACATCATATTTATCATATATTACTCAAAGGCTAGCTTGATGCCTACTTATTTATGGAGGAATATATTTTGAGGACGAAGACCTAGGCGCACTTATTTTTTGCAACAATACGTTTAAATGAACATTATACTAAATGCACACTTTATTTTGCAGCAATACATATAAATGAACGTTAAACTTAATGCACGCTTTATTTTGCAGCAATATATTGAACTGAATGCACACTTTTTTTTCAGCAAAACATGGAAATAAATGCACACTTTCTTTTGCAGAAATTCATTTAAATGAATGCACACTTAATTTTGCAGTAAAACATGACAATGATTTCCGCAGTGCGTTTAAATGAACGAAACCCTAAAACACACTTTCTTTGAAATGAAAGATAGCCTGTCAACCCACCTTCTTTTGCAGCAATATGTTTAACCCTTTCCCTCATAGAGGACACCATGAAAAGACCTATGCGAACAGCATAAAACCAGATCAGCCTGCGAGTAACTCGCAGGCTGATCAGGTTTTATGCTGTTCGCTGCTCCTCAGTGGTCTGGAAATGAGGATTTTGTAATTAAATTTGGTAAGGTTTAACTGTGGTTTTCTTAAGATCAGGCTTTATGTGGTACTTATTGAGTGCGTCAAAAAGAGTCTATATGAGGGAAAGGGTTAAATGAAAGAAGCCAATGTGACTGCCCAGTCTGTTTGGATATACATGTATATACTTTGCAGGAATTTGACGAACAACCCCTTGAACTGTCAGTGCGAGGAGCGACTTCTTAGGGAATTCTTGCCAATTCGTAATTATATCCTGAACTTAAATTTGGAGGGTGCGAGATGCAGCAACCTCAACAACAACTACTTATCATCCCTCAAGTTGTCTGACTTCCCAGGGTGTGCCCCAGGTAAGTAGCATTTTCCTTTTGAACCATGAGTAGTTATGAGCTTTACTGCTCAATTTTTTATTGTTTATTATTATTTTATACCACTGAATACCATTGAATTCAGATAAGGGTAAGAGCGATTTTCACTCTTAAAAGGTTTTGCAGAGCTGAACTAAGCGTAACACACGTTTGTGACGACCCCATAGTGCGTTGGACCCCCAAAGTGCAACCCCACAATCACTCTAATCATAATTTATGATGCATGTAAAGTATGATTGTGAATACAATAAATTATTGATTCTAATTGATTTATACTTTTTTTCACATACATACACAAACATGTAATATTCCGTGTTACCGCTCAAATATATTTCAGATATTTGGTATTTGTACGTATTTAAGTAATACTATATATTTATGACTGATGCAGTGCTGTCCACATTGCAGTATCATGCCGTAGATATGTGGTATGATGCTGAGCCCTCTGACCACTGAACCTACTTGCTTAGGGCCACTCAGGGATTTACTGGTACCATTATTTCACGACCTTGGTATGACCAGGAATCGAATCTGCACCCTATCCTTCTCGATTTATAATTACTTTTTTTCTACATGTTCGCAAAATACTTGAAAATAATAAGTGTAATTAATAGGATTGTGTTTAAAAAGGGAAATAATGATTTTGAAATTTAATCAATACTTAAGCCAAATATTGCGATATATTGCACATTTTATTTAAACCTAAGATCATAAGAAATACTTTTGTTTAATTCTTAATATTGACGCTTTTACATGTCATAAAATATAAAGTGGTTTTAATATAGTCATTCGGCAATATTATTCAACACAAAGGTATTAATGCAATAAAATACCGTCCAGATAGGTAGCGCAATATGCACTGTATTTCTCTCTTACAAGATTTCGCAGTGTTCAGTCTGCATGTCCAAAGCACTGAGGGGTAGCGAATAGTAAACTCGCTTAGTGGCATACTTTAATTTTTGAATTAATCAAGACAGTTGCGTAGAGCATACTTTCAGTAAATCCCTATTGTTAACCTATTACATATGATTTAAAAAGCGTCAGTTTCAACTTAAATAGCTTATTCAAACTTTTAAAAAATGCATAGCTTTGAACATTTTTCGGTTTATCTTTATTAAAGGGGAAACATTATTCAGCCAATCCGGTTCCTGTCACGCATGCGCAGATGCTGCTGGAACTAAAGACTGTACTACAAAGCAAACTATAGCGTGTTCCCATCCAAGGGTGAGTTTCCAGATAATTTTAAACTTTTGTTCAGGCATAATAATAATAATAATAATAATAATTTATCATCTACGTTTGTAAATTATATCACTAATCATCTCTCTCTCTCTCTCTCTCAATACTTAGATTTATGGCATTCACACTCTAACCCTTCCCTAACAAAAGAGCAACGCGATACAGCATTACTTTTGCATTTAATATAACACACTTTAACGACACAGAATCTTCAAATATTAAGACACAAATAAAGGAGTTAAGAATTTGATATGCGGACAATGGCAAATATGAATACGCGACTCCTATCATAAGATACAAATCACACAGCCACGGAATAAAAAAACGAACTTATTCTTTTAAGACGTTAATTGTAAAATTGGTCCCCCCTCTCCCTTTTCCTTTTTTTTTTGAGAATTCTCATACGGTTCTAAAAATGTACCCTTATAAATTATCGGCTTATTCTTCGTTATCAGAGTCATTTGAAACTCGTATTCTGTACTTACGTATTGATATACCAACACATATAATTATAAAAATGTTCCATATATCATATTATTGCGATATCAGTGAGGTATATTGGTTTAGCATGAAAGCCGATATGGTAGCAAAGAAAGCGATATGGCATCACAACTGAACTGTAAGACCAACCTATGAACCTGTGAAACAGGCTTGAACCAGTTGTCAATGACAACGGCAGTTTCCAATAGGATTCCGATGCATTTGATGGAGAGACTAATAATTTCTAAGGACAGTTGGATGTGGACCTCGAAGTGAACAGATGTCCTGTTGACACGCGGGAGACAAACTGATACACTATTTTGTTATTAGGTGAGTTTGTTGAATTTTTATACTTAGGTTGTTCTTGAATAAATGTTTTGATAATTAATTATTTAAAAAAAAAAAAATAATTTTCAACCAGTTATTATTCAGGTATGCGTTAAATGACATTAAATTATTTTATAGTAAGAAAATGTTTTAAAATTGCAAAATGTAATGTTGTGGATTGAATCATATTTTTACACTCACGAGATTTTCATTTCACGTGATGACAAGTGAAACGTATCGAATGTTTAAAATCAGTTAACTTTTTTTTTCTTACATTTTACAGAAGGAATATTTCTGCAATGGAGATCTTCCATAATTCAACGTATGACAATGAAACAATGCAAATATGTAGTCTGTACCAAAACACAGGATGCTGGAAGACACTAATTAAGGAAATCAACTGTAATTTCGTCAATCTGATGCTACCA
>CM037777.1:27035501-27085501 GCA_021229015.1 Solen grandis
GTAAAAATTTAATAGAAATCGGTCCAGAAATAATGGCTGTAGATCGCGTACAAACATTCGGAGAGGACGTCAAATTTGACGTCAAAAGACGTCAAAGGTAAATGATCATGATTGAAATACAAAATGTTCTTTCTGAAGCATATGCTATTAAATTTTCAAGGTGCTCCGACGTTTTCAACATATAGAAGTTAACACGTAGAAAATAGAAATTACTTTTCACTTCCTGACGTCATATGACGTTCATCTTCCGAGAATGTAAAACTTTCCTAAAGACTTATATTCTGTCCAAATATTAACTTTCTAGCTCATCTGGGAGCGATTTTATACGCATTTGAAAATTGACGTAAATGGTTCGAATCTTGGACTCGCCATTGATCTTGCCATTTCGAATTTTAAAAAAACGGACACTGGGATGCACAACTAGAGCCTAACATACACAATCTGTGAAATTTTGATGAAAATCGGTCTAGAAATAATGGCTGTAGACCGCGTACAAACTTTTGTAGATAACGGCACGTATGATGTCATATGACGTCATAGGCATATGAAAATCATTGAAATCAATATTTCAGTATCTGAAGTATATGCCATAGGCAGAAAGTCCTAATTACATGCCTAGGTATCTAGAAGTTTTTATCTGCTCACGTGCATTTATCCGAATTTAATTTTAATTTTAATGCAACAGCTTTAGACTCACGTTAAACAGTAAAATTTGTACAGTTTCAATGTTTCAAGGATGCATTCAGTCTTGCGCATTCATGCAAAACCTAGTTAAGTGTTGCGCTAATATTCGTATAAAACCAGTGCATGCTTTGGAATATGCTTCGCAACCAATATAACATTTTATGTTCACTCAGTGAAATTATTAATCGATCATATGGGCGTAAAACAAACTTTTTTTTTCTTTTTATTTAATGTTTTAAAGGCCAGAAAGTAGCTGTATTATTCACAAAATTTGCCAAAATTGACGGGATTACCTCGCGTGCGTGACGTTTTTATGACGTCATTTCTTGCGTAAAACCCGGCACAAATGACGCTCCGATCATTTTATAACGTAGCGTCGGGTTCAAGTTCCAGAGTGAAAATTTTGAAAATGGTAATATTCACTGTTTTTAGCAGTGAAATTATAATTTTTAATTCACTGATATTTCCGTATAATCCACCGAAAACATTAAATAGATAGAGAATATTTGTTGATTTCGGTATAAGATCGCATTTTATTTCTCCGAGTAAGCTTAGAAAGTAATATTTTCACAAGTGGCGAAGCCACGACTGAAAATATAACTTAATTTTATGGTCATTAGGTAAAAGGTCAAGATCAAAGTGACACTTAATGTAAATTACTTGTCTGATCAATAACTTATTAAGGAATAAGACTAGGTTTGAGAAACTTAGTAGGAACATTGCCCTTGACCAGTAAATGACCCCTGTTAGTTAAAAGGCCATAAGGTCAAAGATAAAGGTCACAATGCCATTTAATATAAACCCCTTTTAGATTGATTACTTGAAAGGGAATAAGCCTAGGTCTGTGAAATTTGGTAGGGACATTGCCAATGGCCTGTAGATGGCCCCTATGATTTTGAGGTGACATAAATGTCATTAAAGCACCAGGCCTTATCGTTTGTTCGGGACAAACGAAATCTAGTTCTTCTTTTTATTTTTTTCTTCTTTTCTCTGCCTTAATCTATATATGTTGAAAATATAAAGGCATATACTTCAGATACTGAAATTTCCATTTCAATGATTTTCATTTACCTATGACGTCACATATGACGTCACACTTACCGTTGTCTTCAAATGTTTGTATGCGTTCTACGGCCATTATTTTTTATAAAATGATTAACAGAATGTATATGTTACGATCTAGTTGTGCATCCCGGTGTCCGTTTTTCTAAAAGGCAAAGATTCTATGGCGAATCCAAGATTCGAACCAATGACGTCAAATTTCAAATAAGTATATAATCTCTTTGAGATGAGTAAGAAAGGAGATATTTGATGTGAATGCAAGTCACTACGTGAATTTTACATTCTATGAAGAAGATTGTCATTTGACTTCATATAACGTCATAAGGGCAAAACGAATTTCTTAATTCTACGCATAAATTTCTATATGTTTCTAAGGTCCCAGGACCATGATGGCATATATTTCAGATACAGAAATTTTCATTTCAGTAATTTTCTTATGCCTATGACGTCATATATAAGTTTGTACGCGATCTATAGCCGTTATTCTAAAAAAATCAAAGAATGTATAAGTTACGTTCTAGTTGTGCATCCCTGCGTCCGTTTCCCCAATTTAAAAGACAAAGATTCTATGGCGAATCCGAGATTCGAACCATTGACGTCAAATTTCAAATACGTATAACGTCGCTTCCAGATGATATTGAAAGCTGATAATTGGACTGAGTGTAAGTATCATAGTCTTTCTTACATTTTGAGAAGATGAAAGTCACATGGCGTCATTAGACGTCATAAGGTCAAAAAGTCTTGCTTGTTAAAATTTAACGTTTTTAAGGCCTTTAGGCTTGTGTTTAGTTTGATTTGCATGAAATTTTAACTGAAGGTGCAGCATAAGTTCCTATGGAGCATGTTACTTCCGTTTCCGTAAAATTGCAAAGTTCAAGTTTGTATTCGAATTATCGTTTTTTTTTATTTCACCTGTAATATTTCAAAATCGGTAAATATTTTATCGAGACAGAATGTACATTATTTATAATGGTATGAAAGAGCTTCTTTATGAAAAAAAAGTTTTTAAGATCGGGGTTGAATCTGTTGAGCTATGGCGAAAAACAAAACAAAAAAAACTTTAAAAAATGTTAACCCCCAGTGCGCCTAACAGTTTATATCTCAAAAACCACAAAAACCGTTTTTCAAGCACTTCGTGAAACCTTAGGATTTTTTGTATGCAAGCAAACTACAGTTTCAAGCTATTTTGTGCAACTATTTCACGTACTGTTTGAAAAATGGCTAAGCTGCTGATGGAGATCCAATATTCCGCTGAAGGCTTATATTTTTTTCCTAAGACTGACACTTGTTCCATCGAAATCGATAAACTAATGAAATACTTAAGGGTAATTTTTAAATGCTCAAGCGGAGCCAAATTTTGACAGTTATGTTTTGGTTTTGATGCCTTTATTGACGCCACGGTCCCGTGGTATTGCTACGATGTAATTTATTTAAGTTAAAGCATTTTCGGAAAATATCCAACTTTCACTTTTTAAGCATTTTCAGAAAATGCCAATGGCTCAGAACATATTGCAGATCATGTCTTTTCGAATGTGATGATTATCAAGTTTTGTATGACGTCATATGACGCCAGATTAGACGTCAGGTAAAATGTTTGTACGCGCTCTGCAGAATTTATTTGTGAATGGATTTTCTTGTGATTTTCACAGAAGGTGTAAGTTATGTTTTAGTTGTGCTCACATTTGCACATGATGTAATTTTAAAGATTTCCTTTAGATTTTCATAGGCCCGACGTTATTTGACGTCATGGCGTTCTTATATGTTTTCATTTCTCGTGCAATAAATTCGATATGATGGAAATGGTCCAGAATGATGAAATTTAATGGCATATATTTTAGAAGCTATGATATTCATATTCATAGGACGTCAGAATTGACGTTAGGTCAAAAAGTTTGTATGCACCCTGCAGACATTATAAATGGATGAATTTTCCTAAAATTTTCACAGTATGCAAAGGTTACGCTCTAGATTCCTAATGTCTCTTCGTATTCTGTATAATTTTTTTTTTTAATATGATCAAGTTTTTAAACGGGTTGCAGAAAGTCCTTTCGTTTTCCGTGCAAAGAAAATCTAGTTTCTTATTATTATTCTCATTTCTTCTTCCTTATGAGGTCCAAATCAAAATAGGTTGCCGATGAAAAAGCAGCATGGAATGTTAACAGTAAGCAAAGTGACTTTGGCGCTTTTGATTGCTGAAAATTTTGTTTCATGTAACGTCACGTCACGTCACGTCACGTCAGGGTTGAGAAAAACTATCGATGTTTTTACGCGCTCTACAGCCGTCATTTCTGGGCGGAATAGCATGATAGTTTTACAAAATGTATATATTACATTCTAAATGTGCACCTCCATATACGTTTTGCAAGATTCGAAAAGTGTCTAGTATGGTTAAACAAACTTTGGACCTGGAAATGTATTAAAGTATTACGAAGCTTACAGATAACTAGAAGCTTGATATTTTGCCAGAACTTGTGTCCTATCGATTTTTTTTTCAGATCTACGATCTACTTACGTCACATGACGTCAAAAGGCGTCATGACTCGATAACGAACTTTTAATTAAAAAATCATGTTGTTTTTTTTCAGCACTGCACAACTCAGTTTTTGACCGATTTCCATTAATGTTCACTAAAAAATAACTTCCGTTTCCGGAAAACAAGAAAACCTTAAATATCTCAAAAAGGATATATATTTTACTATGGGTAAAATTTGTAGTGCTTTGAACGACCTTTCAGATGATATTCAGTTTTTAAAGATCGGGTTTGAATCAGTTGAATTATTGCAGGAAAAAAATGACGGTACCGTGCCTTTAACTGCTTATATTTTAACAGATATTGAATTTTGTAAATTAGTGCATGAGCATAATTTGTAGAAGAGTGCATGATCGTTGGTTGTATTGGTGTTTAAAATATAAAGATTTGGCTAGGATTCATAGAATTATAGAGAGAAAACGAAAAAACATGAACATAATTCTGCAGATTTTTTGCCGTTTTCTCGAGGCTTAACCGTCCATATCTAAAAAAAATTGTTAAAGATAACTTTTAATTTAAAACGTGTGAAATATTGGGAATTCGAAGACCTTTCTAACTGTCTCAAGCTTTCCAAAATTGGACATCATATAATGAAGTTACATAAAGAAATAAGAACCAGTTTAAACCGTTCTTACTTGCACTTATGCAGGGTGTCCCAGTTATTTAATTTCTTTTTTTTTTCTGGCTTGACTAGACTTGACTATTTGAGTTTACCGTCGCTTCGACAGTTTTTCAGTCATATAGCGACGTCCAGCTAATTACAGGTGGAGGAAGACTGCCGACCTACCGCAAGCCAGCTGGAAGGCTTCCTCACATGAAAATCCGAATGAACCTGCCAGGATTCAAACTCACGCGGTGAGGGGCTGAGTGAGTGTTAAAGACAGCGACTTTACCCTCTCGGCCACGGAGGCCCCTGTTATAATTTGGTATCAAGAGATTCCGATACTTGACACATGAAACAATGAATTTATTTTTTTCTAAGAAACTGTTAGTTTTTTTTTTAAATTACTTAAAATACATTTTTCATAGCTTGATGCAATGCCATTTAAATGGTATGACGACTTAAGTAATCGAAACATTACTTAAAAGTTATGGTTGGGTAGTATTTACTGAATATTTTTTGCCATTTTTTGCAGGTTGCTTGAGGATTAACAGTCTATATCTCAAAAGCGGTTACAGATAGGTGGATACATAAGTGAAATATTGGAAATCTCAAAACCTTTCTAACGGTACCTAGCTTTATGAAATCGGACATCATATAAGGAAGTTACATGAAAAATGAGCAATAATTAAAACCGTTCTTTCATGCACTTCTGTAGTTTGTCCCAATCATATGACTGCTTTTTTCTAAAAAAAAATTTATTTTTGAAAATAATTTTAAAAACATTATTTATAGCTTGATGCAATGCTGCTTAAATGGTATTCAGATTGATATGAACCTCATTTTGACGATTTTTGCTGTTTTTCTTAGGGTTTAACTGTCTAAATCTCAAAAGCAGTAACAGATACGTACAAACATATATCGAATAAAATGTTGGAAATTTGAAGACCTTACTCACGGAATCTGTATTTATGAAACATAACATTACATTGAATATTACATGGAAAATAAAAAAAACTTCTGGAAAATCATTTTTCCTCGTGCCTCTGCAGTTGTTCCCACATAATGTCCCATCTTTTATTTCTTATCATTATATAGGTATCATGTGCTGTTTTTATATTTTAGATACTTTAAACTTCCTTAAGAAAAATTTATGAATAAAAACTAGGAAATATTTGTTTGGTGGGAATGGAACCTTGTATACCTATTTTACATGTAGAGAGAACTAGTGATAGTTCATTCCCTTGTGGGACACAAATTCTGAAAATTACTCAGGTTCATTTTAAGGGGGTTCGTGAAGAGCCAGCATCATGAAATTATAACATGAAACAAAGCTTTTAAGTCTCCTTTGAATATAATGACTTTCTGTTTTGTATGCCGTCGTTTGACGTCAAAGATTTCATCTGCTATCAATATTAGTTTGCGCTCTGCAGCTGTCAATTCTGGGCGGATTTTTTCTCTCATTTTTTCACAGATGATGTACTTCGGGATAAGTAATTTAATATGGTTTGCAGAGCAGGAAGCCCTATCGTTTGTTCAGAATAAACGAATTCTAGTTATTATTATTATTATTATTATTATTGCCTCGACAAAAAAGTTTAAATTTTTAATTCAGTTATTTTCAATGACGTCTAAAGATGTCAGATTTGACGTCAGCTATAAATGCTTCTTTGCGCTCTAGAGCCTTCAAATCTGAACGGATTATTTTGGTGTAGATGTGCACTTTAGCATTTAAACTTCCAAATTCGAAAAGATTCGAACTTTGGTCCTAAAAATACATTTAAATGTTACAATCCCCCCTGATGCGTTAGAAGCATGAAAATTGGACAGCATGTTGGGATGGAGGTTTACATTCTATTTTCTGAATGATTTTCTCTAAAGTCACATGGTTATAATGTCATTAAAAAGAAAAAATGTATTTTTAAAAGATATCTCTCAATCTTGCATTATATATTTTGAGTCAATCTTGATTAAATCTTCTGAACTGATAGAGTTAAAATTGAAGTAATGCATACTGCAAGAAATGTTTGTTTTGACGTGATTATGTGGTTATAACGTTATGCATTCTAAAGCAAGAATTATTGAAAAAATCATATAAAATCGTCAATTTGACCAATGAACTTTAAATTTTCAAAAATGTCGAAACTTAAGACGTTCATAGGTCTTGAAAATTGCAAGTGATAAAGTCATCAAACATGGTAGATACTCATGTTTTTCGGATAAGGTTTTATACATGAAAATCTAGCAAATTGAAGAAAAAAAGGAAAGCGGTGATTGGGTTGGTTGACCACGATCCGGATGTTCTTACGCAGGGACGAGTTCCCGTGTTGAATGGTGAATTGCGATGCGTATTGAGTGAAATAACTGCTTTTAAGGATAAATTTGTTTATACTAGGGCCATAAAGTTGATACGTATACTGTGAAATCATTAACTTTCGTGGGACAGTATTTTTTTCGATTTCGTGGTGGGTTTTATCCACGAATATTATTCTCCATGAATATTTGTCTCTTATAATTATAGAGCTCACGTTTTCTAGAACATATATCCACGAAATAAATAATAAACGAAATTCAATGTCAACGAAAATTAATGACTTTACAGTAACCTATTGGCTTTGTTATTATGACTTTCCATAAACCTGCAGAAAACGCATAGGGTTTGTTATGTTTATTAGGGCTTTCTTCCTCAAGCAGAAAGACTAATGGGTTTGATTTTTTTTCTTATTAGGGCTTTCTGCAACGTCAAAAAAACCTATTGGGTTTGTTATGTTTTTTCTTCTTATTATTATTATTAAGATTCTTTCTTCCATCCTTTTGGGGTTCAAATAAAAAAAAGGTTGCCAGTGTGCCAGGAGCATGAAAATTAGTGGACACAGTGTCTTTGGCCCTTTTGAATGCAACATTTTCATCGTCATATGTCGTCAGGGTTGAAAATGTTTGTAAACACTTTGCAGCGGTAATTTCTGGTCGGATTGACTTGATAGTTCCACAGAAGGTGTAAGTTTTGATAAATTTAGTGTTACAAAGGCTCTTGATGAGTTAGAAGCATGAAAAGTAGATATCTTATGTGGCCACAAGTTTTCTTCATATTCTGTGACGTCTTACGTAGTTCGACGTCATTTGACGTCAGACCAATAAGCAATTTTGTATTAAAAAAGCGGTTTTTATGCCCTGCAGGATTTATTTTTTGACCGTTTTGCATAAAATTTTCACTGAAAGTACAACATAACATCTCATTGTATAAAGTAATTTCCGTTTTCTGAAAATCGCAAGTTAATTATCGTTTTTTTTTTTGTTGTTTTTTTTACCGTTTATATCTCAAAAACGATAAACATTCTTTTGATATACTATGGGTATTATTTGTAGAAGTTTTAAAGACCTTTCAGATGGTATTTAGTTACGATTTGTATATCTGGCCTCGAAAACATCGAGGCATGACAAGATGCAACAGCTACGTGCACATATAGGGAATATAGACTTTGTCGGCAGTATGTTGTCTATATCGGTTTAAGATCTGTGGATAAACCGATTTATTTCATACTTGCAATTCAAATAATGGACGTTTATATCCTGTTGTTTACGGACTGAGACCGATATTATTTGGTTAACAAGATAATCGGATCGACAGCTGGAAAATATACCTAGATTAAACACCCTGTACCCACCAGGGTCGCAACTGGCACCTGGACACCCAGCCAGAAAGTGCGTAACATCCAGAACTTTCTAGCTACGCCCTTGTATATCTTTCACCATAATGTATAAAGTAAGACAACTAGTATAGTATATTTATATTCTATTAACTATGACAACTGGTTTTCACCCACGCAAGCCGGGTTTTATTACGGCATCGGAATAATTTCATTAAACGGACTACGTGTCCCTGCGGTGTTCTGGAGATAAGTCGGAATGGGTCGAAAATACATCTTTGGCGCATAGTTATGGTTGTGGTAAAACGTGTTTCCTAAAAGACATATGAGACATAAATCAACCTTTGTTGGTAATAAAACATGTATGCTAGGTTTACCCTCCGACAGTATTGCAACCATTTGGAGATTTTGTCTACATCGGACAGGAAAAGTGATGGCTCACTGCGATATCATGCATGTGGCATATACATGTGACAACAAACCACAATGTTATAATATCCCGACACTGGGCCAACTAGTTCTGGGACTACGCTGTTTTTATGCTGATGTGTCCCTCCTTTCTCTCTCTTTTTCCATCTGTCACTATGTCTCTTTTACCTTTGCCCTTTCCCTCCTGTGATTTTCTCTCTCGCTCCCCTTTTTATTCTCTATATTTTAGTTGCAACGCAATTAAACAAAGTCCATTTCAGATTGACATTAAATATGATGTTCAGAATATTCATCTTTTTTTTGTCTTTTCTTTCGTGTTTCTTCCCCCTTTTTAGCTCACCTGAGCACAACGTGCTCATGGTGAGCTTTTGTGATCGCCTTTTGTCCGTCGTCCGTGCGTGCGTCCGTGCGTCCGTCGTCAACAATTTCTTTAAACAACATCTCCTTCTAAACTGCTCACTGGATTTTGATAAAACTTCACAGGAATGTTCATTATGGGGCCCTTTACCAAAGTTGTTAAAATTATTTTGATTGGTCAAAAATCTAGGTCACAGGAGCTAAAAATAGATTTTAAGAATTAAAATTTTAAAAACCGTCTTCTCCGAAACCACAAGGCCTAGCCTTTTGATTTTTGGTATGTAGCATGACCTTATGACTCTCTACCAAGATTGTTCAAATTATGGCCCTGGGGTCAAAATTGACTCCGCCAAAGGGGTCACTTGATTTAACATAGGCTAATATAGGAAAAACTTGAAAAATTCTTCTTCTCAGAAACCACAAGGCCTGGAGTTTAGATATTTGGTATATAGTATTGTCTACTGGTTCTCTACAATGATTTTACAAATCATGACCATTGGGTCAAATTTGGCCCCACCAAAGGGGTCCCTGATTTTACATAGGCTAATATAGGAAAAAAACTTGAAAAATCTTCTCAGAAACCACAAGGCCTGGTGTTTAGATATTTGGTGTGTAGCATTGTCTAGTGGATCTCTTCTACGTTTGTTCAAATCATGGCCCTGGGGTCAAAATTGGCCCCACCCCAGGGGTCACTTGATTTAACATAGACTAATATAGGTGAAACCTGAAAAATCTCTCAGAAATCACAAAGCCTGGAGTTTAGATATTTGGTATGTGACATGGGCTAATAGACCTCTACCAAGTTTGTTCAAATCATGAATCATGCATTGTCTAGTGGATCTATATTTAGTTTGTTCAAATCAGGCCCTGGGGTCAAATTTGGCCCCGCCATTGGGTTTAACCTGATTTTACATAGGCTAATATAGAAATAACTTGAAAATTCTTTTTTTAGGAAACTAGAAAACACATGGCCTGGCGTTTAGATATTTGGTGAAAATTGGCCCCGCCCCAGGGATCACTTGATTTTACATAGACTTATTTTGGAAAAAAGCTAGAAAAATTTCTTCTCAAAAACCACAAGGTCTGGAGTTTAGATATTTGGTATGTAACATGGGCTAATAGACCTCTACCCATTTTGTTCAAATCATGGCCCTGGGGTCAAAACTGGCTCTGCCCAGGGGTCACTTGATTTTACATAGCCTAATGATATCAGGTGAGCGATCAAGGGCCATCATGGCCCTCTTGTATTTCGATCTCATTTATCTCCTCTACCTTTCACTTATCCCTCTTATTTAGAAAACGACAGATACTGATTTTTATTTTTACAAAGAATGTAAATTGTACAACAAGATGACTAAATTAATCAAACCGAGGACACATCTTGTACAGATGCAGATATGGAGCATGTTAGCTGAATTCAACGTCAATGTCAGTATAACATTTCCACAAATGTTATCTTAATTTATATATCATGTTTTGAATCTTTTTCTTCTTTTTTCTTTCTACCGAATTTTAAACATAAACATTATTTCTCCATAAAGATGATTGTAGATGCATAAAAATGCACAATATACTTCAATATATATTCATTTTATAAATATGTGCAAAATATGTCACGCATAAAATTCGCATAGGACACGTTGAAATGGTCCGTGCATACATGAGGTTTAATATTTTTAAGGACCAACTTCCGACACCACTGTGATATGTTTATAAATTTGATAATATTAAACAAACGAAAAGAAAATGCTCTTCTGTGTAGTAATGTTATAAGGGCTAGAAAAATTATCTAGTATTTTTAATAGTCAATTACAGCCTAGCCACAAGCTAGAGATACATGTACCATCTATCATTTACCAGCTTTGTTATGCATACCCGTTCACTTCTGCTCGGAATGAGACGATTAAGCTTCACGCTTGACAGGGGAATCACAAATCAGTACGTAAAGACTGTAACCATGGTTCGTGGATGTGACTCAATGTGAATTCAAGGTGACATGAGGCCTCATACGGAAATAAACATATTAAAATATCAGTGTTTATTCATTAAATTATTTCAACACTTGTTTCTGTAAGGTAAAAAAAAAAAAAATTTTAAAAAAACACTGAGTTTGTTAATACAGTACAGTCCTGCTTAAAAGACCATTTCATTAAGCTAAAAAGAGAGGTTAATAGGCGTATGAATAAGGAGCTTTTTGTATCAGAAAAAAAAAATACTGTTAACTGTTAATTTATTTCACGTAACTCTGAAAGTATTTGTATCACAGACTTGAAACTTCATGGATATATTACTGTTATATTATGCGCTGTTCTGATATGGTTCAAAATGCTTAAGCTCACTTTAAATTCAGTAAGTACATTCTATAAAAAGGAAGAGAAAAAAACATTGCTTGGTAAGAAAGGAACCTTGTATACCTATTTTGCTGCATGCAAAAAGGACTAGTGATTTTTTCACTGCCTAGTAGGTCACCAATTTTGAATGTACATCTGCATTTGTTACCGTATATTTTTGCAATGTAAAAATCAATCAGTTTAAAGGATTTTCGCACTTGTAATGTAATCTCTATTTAACTTTCAGAATATTTTAGAGTTGTCTGGAGTAGTGCAAGGAATATCTTATTTTTCAGTAACGTGGTAACGACGTAACGAACATCAAATTAAGAATAAATATAAATCACCTAAAATCGGTATATCAAAGTAAGTACAGGAGTTTGAAATCCTATCAATAAATTAGTATAATATAGCAAATGATTAGCACCGTATATAATAACAAAAAGTGCCAGTGATGCCACAATATACGCCGCCACAAAATATAAAGACCAAGAGGGGTCTTTTAATTATTGCTTTTAACATTTCTGTAAAGCATAACCTCATAATGAAGTCTGTAAGACCAATTAATTTAGCTGAACAGAGATAAACCCTAAAAATGCTTCCAATATGACAGTAGGTCAAAGAGCAGTATCAATTTTGAATCCTTTTTTCTTTCTCCCCATAACTCTTGCAAAAATCACTGTACCAGAAAATCCTTGCCTTATGCACTTTTACCTGTTTAGAAACTTGAGTTGTGTTTTAAAGAGACTATGTTTAGAAAGGCATAACTATTGCAAATATTGATGAACATCAAAGCCCCTGCTTTGTGCATATCTACCCAGTTTTAGTAATGACATTGCCCAAATTTTGAAAAGATTAGGTCAGAAACATACAAAAATTGCATTCCCAAAGCTGAAATATCAATCAGCTAAAAAGACTAAGTTTCAGGGGACACAAATCTTGCAAAAATTAATGTACCGGAAAATCACCACTTCATGCACATCTACCCATTATAGTAATGATATTGACCAAGTTTTGAAAAAAATTCATTCAGAAATGTAGGAGGAGTTGCGGTTCACAAGGCTGCAATATCAATCACTACAGAGACTAAGTTTCAAGGGACACAAACCTGTAAAAATCAATGAACCATAAAATCGCCACTTCATGCACATTTACCCATTAAAGTAATGACATTGACCAAGTTATAAAAAGATTCATTCAGAAATGTAGGAAGAGTTGCGTTCACAAGGCTGCAAAAATCATTCAGCTACAGAGACTAAGTTCAAGGGACACAAACCTTGTAAAAATCAAATGGAACCGGAAAATCACCACTTCAGCACATCTACCCATTATTTTGTGTCCCCCCTGCATAGCATGGGGAGACACATAGGGAACACTTTGTCCGTCGTCGTCGTCGTCGTCGTCCCTCGGCGTCGTCGTCGGCGTCGTCGTCGGTGTCGTCGGCGTCGTCGGCGTCACACTTTCTTGTCCGGAGCATAACTCGAAAAGTAATTTTGAGGTATCACCTTGAAACTTAAAACCTGGATAGATCACATTGAGGTGGAGTGCATAGCACAAGAATGATAACTCTGACTTTCGTATTTTCTGAGTTATTACCCTTTGTTGATTCTGAGATTTTATTTTTGTCCGGACCATAACTCAAAAAGAATTTGAGGTATCACCTTGAAACTTAAAAACATGGATAGATCACATTGAGGTGGAGTGCAGTGCACATGAATGATAACTCTGTTTCCTCTTTTTTCCTTGAGTTATTGCCTTTGTTGATACTCAGACTTCATTTTTGTCTGGAGCAAAACACAAAAGTATTTGAGGTATTACTTTGAAACCTCACAGGTGGAAAGATCTCATGGAGTGCATTGTGCAAGAATGATAACTGTTGTATTTTTTGGAGTTATTTCCCTTTGTTTTTTTTTGGATTTAATTCTTGTGTGGTGCATAACTTGTAAATACCCTTTGTTGATTCTGAGATTTTATTTTTGTCCGGACCATAACTCAAAAAGTATTTGAGGTATCACCTTGAAACTTAAAACATGGATAATCACATTGAGGGGAGTGCAGTGCACATGAATGATAACTCTGTTTCTCTTTTTCCTTGAGTTTATTGCCCTTTGTTGAATACTCAGACTTCATTTTTGTCTGGAGCAATAACACGAAAAGTATTTGAGGTATTACTTTGAAACCTCACAGGTGGAAAGATCTCATGGAGTGCATTGTGCAAGAATGATAACTGTTGTATTTTTGGAGTTATTTCCCTTTGTTTTATTTTTTTGGATTTAATTCTTGTGGGTGGGATAACTTGAAATTTTTTGAAGTGTTGCCTTAAAAAAAATTTATAGTAGATAATTCATTGGTCTGGGCAGTACACAAGAATGATAACTCAAAATGATAATGAACCTTTCAAACTTGCAACATATTAATAAATTTTAAAGTCATAAGGCTTAAAGACGTCATAAATTTTTCTTACAGTTAATGTTTTGAATTCAAAGTCCTTCTGAAAAACTCCTCTGATGAAACTGTAAGTCCCAAAAATGGGTCGGGAAAATTATTACATTTGCACTGTTTGAATTTTTTCCCCCCCCCCCCCCCAAAAAAAAATAAAAAATATATAAAATATTTAATATATTTGTGTGTGTGTGTTTGTGGGGTGTGTGGTTGAATTTGGTGTTATTTTGTACCTCCCAAAATAGATTTTTCTTTTTTCCAATAATTGTCCCAAAAAATCGATTTTCAGGCAATTCTTTCATCA
This sequence comes from Solen grandis, assembly GCA_021229015.1. Lineage (NCBI taxonomy): Eukaryota > Metazoa > Mollusca > Bivalvia > Adapedonta > Solenidae > Solen > Solen grandis. The sequence continues at coordinate 27,049,888 of CM037777.1, forward strand.
AACAAGCTTAAACAGGCGACACAAGTGTTCCGAGAACAAACCCCCTTTTAGTAGAAAAGATATTGACCAAGTTTGAAAAGATTCTTCAGAAATGTAGGAGGAGTTAAAGTTCCAAGGCTGCAATAAACAATCACACAAACCTAATTTCAAGGTACACAAATCTTGTAAAAATCCAATTTAAACCATAAAATCGCCACTTCATGCACAATTTTCCCATTAAAGTAATGAAAATTGACCAATTATAAAAAGATTCAATCAAAATGAGGAGGAGTTCGTTCACAAGGCGGGAATATCATTCCCGCTACAGAGCAAGTTTCAAGGGACACAAACTTGTAAAAATCAATGAACCGGAAAATTCCCCCACTTCATGCATATCTACCCATTATAATAAGATATTGCCAAGTTTTGAAAAGATTCTTCAGAAATGTAGGAGGAGTTACGTTCACAAGGCTGCAATATCAAAAAACACAGAGACTAAAGTTTCAAGGGACACAAATCTTTAAAAAACAATGAACCATAAAACACCACTTCATGAAACACTACCCATTAATAAATGATATGACCAAGTTTTGAAAAGATTCATTCGAAATGTAGGAGGATTGCATTCCAAGCTGCAATATCATTCAACTACAGAGACTAAGTTTTCAAAGGACACAAATCATGTAAAAATCAATGAACCGAAAATCGCCACTTCATGCACATCTACCCTTATAGTAATGAAATGACCAAGTTTTTGAAAAAGATTCATTCAGAAATGTAGAGGAGTTTGCTTCACAAGGCTGCAAATCATTCTCTACAGAGACTAAGTTTTCAAAGGGAAACAAATCTGTAAAAACAATGAACCGGAAAAACGCCACTTCATGCATATCTACCCATAAAGTAAAACATTGACCAAGTTTTGAAAAGATTCATTCAGTTGCTTTCCAAGATAGGGGGGACGACGGACGTACGAACTACGGACGGCCCGGGACAGACGGAGAAGATGACGCCAAATACACCGCCCCCCGGCGGCGTAAAAAAACCCCAAGGAGTGAAAACGCCTTTTTGGGATCCGACCCACTTTTTGGTTGAATTATACGATCGGAAAAAAGAATAAAAGTAACTAGTGAAAACCGTAAAGAATACTAAAATGCATCGAAAATAACCGATGATATGTTAAATCAGGCCATTATACAGGAACAACACAGCCATTTTTGTTCAATTTTGGAGCAGACAATTAGTCGTTGGAGCCATTCGCTGACGTCAACTTATTACAAACTCGGGGGCAACTGGAACGCCTCGGTGATAAATTCTTCACCACTTTATGATAAAGAATGGCGGAATTAGCCAAGACGTTCCGATAGGCTCGGGGCACAGGTGCTTGAAACAAACTTTTTTTTTATGTTCTATATGGGCTAAAACTATAAAAAGATATAAGGTCCCCCAAACAGAACAAAAACATATCTAAACAAACAAGAACACTGCTGCAAGAAACGACCAATCACGGTACTTTTTTTTGGTCCCATTTAAAGGATCAATCCCAAGGGGTTAACGCTTTTATTTCATTAAAACCCTCAAATAGCGAAGAAATGGGAAAAATTTCACAAAATCCATTATTTTCAATCCATGTCGTTTGCAACGTCCATTCTAAATTCCCGTATACAAACACGATTTTTTGGTCGATTCCTACGAAATAAACAGAAAACGGGTAAAATTTTCCCATACTTTCCTAAAAAAAACTCTTTTTCTATCAAACTGCGAAGTCTCAACGGAAAAGAAATCCCTCTACATTACGTAATTCTTTGAGAATAAATCACCTGATTAAAGGGACATTTTAAAAATAAAACCCTGATTAAAGGTTTTATTTTGAGAATTATTGAGAGGTTATTGAAGAGACAGCATAATAATTAAATAATAACAGAAAGCAAAAGCTCCAAAATCATTCTTGACTGCAAAGATTTTCATCTTTTTTTACGCCTTTCCTCTCAAACAAAATTAATTTGCGCAAACAACTGTCATTTCTGGTGTTTCCCTAATTTCTTCCATTTATCAATTTATTATTTGCGTTGTTTGTTAGCTTTGAATTTAAGTCACACCGACAATGCTTCATTGTTTGGGGACTTCGTCAACATGATTTTGGTATAGTGCTGTCTCACGGTGGGTTAACGTACACTGGATTTTTTTTTCAGGTCCCTAAAAAATCAAGGTCACCCCCTTTATTTTCCTCGCAATAGGTTTGGTGTGGGTCCAGGCCATCCCACCCACCCGTACATTATTAACCCTAAATTTTATACAATTTAAACAATAAATTTCAGTAATAATTAATGGGTCTGAAAAAAAAAAAGAACAAAAAACCTTGAAATAACAACAGAAAAAAACGGGGGGGGGGGGGGGGGGGGGGGGGGGGGGGGGGGGGGGGGGGGGGGGGGGGGGGGGGGGGGGGGGGGGGGGGGGGGGGGGGGGGGGGGGGGGGGGGGGGGGGGGGGGGGGGGGGGGGGGGGGGGGGGGGGGGGGGGGGGGGGGGGGGGGACGGGGGGGGGGGGGGGGGGGGGGGGGGGGGGGGGGGGGGGGGGGGGGGGGGGGGGGGGGGGGGGGGGGGGGGGGGGGGGGGGGGGGGGGGGGGGGGGGGGGGGGGGGAAAACATATTCCCCAAAAAATTTTTAAAAAGGATGATTGTCGTTTTTAAAAATTTCCCTTTTTTTTGTTTTTTTTTTGGATTAAATATCTTTTAAAGGGGGAAATTTAACAAAAGGGGTTTTTCAACTGACCATCTTTCCTTTCTGAAATTTCAAATTTTAAAACAAAATTTTTTTTAATTTTCCCAAAAAATTTTTTAACTAAAAACTTGATTGACAGTTTGGGGAAAATTTGTTTCATTTTACATAGGAAAATATATTTTTTAAACCCTTTTAAAAAAAATATTGATAACTATCTTTTTTTTTTCTATACCCAAATTAAAATAGTTACTTTTTAAAAGGGGCCCTGAATTTTTTTTTTGTAAATGATTTTTTTTTCTTTAAAAATTTCCCAAAAATAACCTTTATTTTTTTGGAAAAATCCAAATAAATGTAAAATTTCCCCCCTTTTTTTTTTAAAAAAAAAGTCCCCAAACTTTTTATCTGTTATTTTCCTTTTGTACAACAAATAATTTTACCTAAAAATTCAAAGAAGAAAACCTTTTTGCAACCTTTTAATATTTTTAATCTCTTGAAATTTTTAAATGTTAATTGAAAATATCTTTCCAAAAGGAAAAGGGGCATTTCAGATAAACATTATTCAATTTTTTTTGACTACTTGGAATATAAAAATTTTCTATAATTTTCCCCATAAACTTTTTTATTGGCATTCGCACCAAACCCCAAAAATTTTTGGTTTTTTAAATTTTAAAACGTTTTAAGGAAATTTACTGGGGTTTTTATTAAATTTTAATTTTTCAGGCCGCTTTATATCTTTTCACATTTATTCGAAGCTTCAAAAAGTATAAAATTTAAAAACATCCTGTTTTTTTAACCACAAATTTTGAAAAAAAAGTAACCCCTTTTCAAGAAAAATTTTAAAAAAAATTCCTTACCCCCAAAAAAAAAAAATTTAAAATTTGAAAAAATGGAAAAAACAAGAAAAAAAGTTTTTGTTTTTAAAAAATAAACTGTTAACAAAAATTTTAAAAACTTTTCAAAACAGTTTTCCAAAACTTGTTTTTTTTTAAGGGGAAAAACCGGTTTTTTCGGGGCCCAAAGAGAAGAAAAATCCCCACCCAAGTCGATTTTTTTTGGGGGAACCCCAAGACGAATTTTTTTTGTAGGTAAAAAAGACATAAATACTCATTTTTTAAAAAATTGACAAATTTTTTTATTTTTTTCCGTAAATTTTTTAAAAATTTTCCCCCTATCCTTAAACGAAAAAAAAAAAAACCCTTTTTTAAATACTGCTCCCCCAAAAAAGTTTTGATGTTCCCTTTTAAAACAAAAAAAAATTTAATTTAATTTTAAAAATGTTTTTTTTCCCAGGCTAACACATTCCCCCAACAAAAACCTTTAATGATTTTTTTCCCAAACCCCAAAAACCTTAAAATTTTTGATATCAGTATGTCCCCCCTAATTTTCCTCAAAAATTTTTTCCCAACTTAAAAAACTTTTAAAAACCAAAACCTTTTTAAAAAAAGGGGGGCCCCTCTTTTCTTCAACAAGCAAACCCCGGGAAAAAATAAAAGCTATTTTCCCCCCACAGTTTTTTTTCTAATCCCAAAACCAACTCAGTGGACTAACCCCGGGGAAAATATTTAGGGGAAATACATGCGGTGTCATCAAATATCTAAATAACTTTACGGGGTTTAAACATGAGATAAAAAAAGATAAAAAATCGATTCAGGTTTTTTTTTTGTAGGCGATTTCAAAACAAATCACAAGTTAACGTTCAGAACACCCGGGCCCCCTTCGTGAGCAATCTCCCTTCCCCTCCAAAATTTTTTTTCTATTTTAAAAAAAAACATAGAAAAATAAAAAAACAAGTCCCCCAAAATCTAGACAGTCAACAGGTGACGAAAAGGAACCCCCCTTTAATTTTAAAGTTTTTTTGAAATCAATAACATGTAAAAAAATAATTTTTTGTGACGCAAGCGGGAAAAAGGTTTTTCTGCCATTTGGGGCCCATACCCGGGGTTTTGGTGACCCCGGTGTCTCTCTGCGGAAAACCCGCAGACAGAGGAATGATAGCAACCCCCTAACCCCCTAGCTGACACCAGGCCCCAATATTTTTGAAATAACCCCAAAAAAAATTTTTAACCACCCTAACAAATCATAATCACGACCCTTCAAAAGTTTTTTAAACAAAAATTTTGTGCAGATGCAAGCTCCACTGACTTTTATTTTTCAACTCTTTGGGGCTAAGTCTAAAAAGGGCATGCATTTTTTAATAAAATCCCCCCGAACAATTTTTGTACCATGGTTTTATTTTTTATGATGGATGAGTTTTCCCCTTTAAAACTGAGGGGGCCAAATTAGGGGAAAATAACCAAAAAACGTAATAAAAATATAATTTACGCCATGATATACATGACAAAAAAGGGGGAAATATATCAGTAAAATTTTTTATCAACCCCCTTTTTGGGGCAATTTTTTTAAAAAAAATTTTGGCCCCAAGTAAATAGGGCCACAGCTCAATTATGGTGATATCAAACCCCTCCCCTTTGTTACAGCCCTTTATTTTCCCGGGGGAAAAAAGGGGTTTCTTCGAGCTCTTGAATATTTCCTTTCGTAAAAAAATTTTTTGGGGCCCTTTAAAATTAAAAACATGAAAAATTATTTTTTTTTAATGATTTTAAAGGATGGGCAATTTTTTAGCAAAAGCCCCAAAATTACACCACTGGTCAATTCAAAACCCTTTTGCCCCGACATGTACTTCTGTCTGCTTCCCAAAAAAAAAAAACCCCTACACCACTAGCCAAGCCCTTGAAAAAAGATTTTTACAAATAGTAAAAATTTTTATCCCCTAGCCCCATGTAAACAAAAAATTTAAAACAATATCTACAGAAAGTAGACAAGCTGTCAAAAAATAAAGTCCCCTTTAAAATTTCTTTTTTTTGATGTAGGGGGTCCCCCCTTTAATTTTTAAGATGCCCCTTGGACACTACAAGGGGGGGGTTTTAAAATTTCGCTCACAGTAAGACGAATCCCAAAAGCTTTTTAAAAGTACCAGTGTAAACAAAACCTTGGCAATGGGGATGTATTTTTTACAAAAAACCCATTTACGTTTTAAATTTTTTTTTTTAAAATTTTTAAAAAAAAAACCCCAAAAAAAAAAGTTTCCCCCTTTTTGCCCCCTTGTTTTAAACCAGATTAAAACAGGGGCCGCAGGGCAAAGCAAAAGCCTTTTTTTAGATACCTTTTTAAGTTAAAACATGTCAAAAAATTTTTACATAATTTTTGCGGGGAAAAGGTTAAAAAAAAGATGGGGTTTTTGCCAGGTACATGAATGAAGATTTTTTTTAAAAAAGGGTTTAACAAGAGGGATACAACTTTAAAGTGAAAATTTCCCCCAAAATTCCTTTTCTGCAAAAAAATACCCGGGAATAAAAGAAATTTTTGCGGTTTGTGAAGACGACATTGTAACAAACCCCTGAACTCATATGTGGGCAATATTTTTCACAATTTTTTTAAAAAGTGATTTTAAAACATTACTTGTTTTGGGCCCTTGGGGTTTTTGAAGAGAAACTATTTGTAATCTACGGCGACCAACTATTACAGTCACCCACCCGGGGGTTTTTCAGCTAAATTTTTTTCTTTTAAGCCACTATAAAACGCATAAATATCTAATTTTTTGGGGTTCCAAAAGCGATAGGGCTTTTCCCTGCAAATCATATCAAAGGGGGTCAGATTCATTTACTTATTTTTTTCATCACGTTCTTTTTAAAAAATACCCCCCTAAATAATTACTGAAAACATACATTGAGAGCAGATGTAAAAGCAAAACGTCATAAAAAAAATGAAAGCCCCAAAACCCTTAAAAGGGGGCACGATAGGTAAGTTAAAAAATTCCCCCTTTTAATACACGATATATTCACGAGGGGGGAGAAAATTTTAATTTAAATTGTGTTTTTAGAAAAAAGTAAAAATTTAAAAAATGGTATATATCATAATACTTTTTTATCCGTGTTTAAACACAAAAGGGGAAAGGACAAAAAAGACCCCTTTGGCTAAAATTTTTGGCCATTGCTTTTACAGAGTTCCCAAAACTTAAGTAAGGCCCAATAATTTGGGGCCAAAAATTTTGGGGGCAGCAATTATTTTTTAAAAATTCTTAAAAAAAACTGATGTTAAAAAATTTTTAAAAAATAAAAGGGTTTCAAAAGGAACAAGGGGGGATTGGGGAAAATTTGAATCCTCTGGGCCCCAAAATAATTTTAAAAAACCCCACATCCTTAGACCTATCAAGGAAAAAAATCTTTTTTAAAAAGGGTAACTGAAGCCCTTAAAAAGTGTAATAAGTGACATATAAGGGCCCCCCATATTTGTTAGAGATTTGTGGGGAGCGGTCCCGGTGATCAATTTTTAAGGCAATCATTTTTAAGCCCCAAAGGGTACTTTTGGGGTTAATTAAAATTTTTTTGGGATGTACTTCCCCCGGGGTTTGTTAGCATTTGTTTTCTGTCCCTTTTTTTTCAGAAACAAATCAATACTGGGGGGGGGAAATTTTAAAATTTTTTTTTGCTGCCTGCGCTAAAAGGGCCAAAAATTTAAAAAAGGACCCCTTATTTTCCCCGGGGGAAAAGCTTTTTTTAAATGACCTCCGCTTACTCCAACAAATCCCAATAAATAAACTTTAAAAAATTCTATAGTTTGTTAGTTGTGATATGATGTTTTAAAGGAAAAAAAGACTCGATTGTTTTAATTTTAAACAAAGTTTTAACCTAACTACTGACACCCCTTTGACATAAAAATCAACATACTGTTTTTCCCCTTTGTGTTTTTAAAAAATTCCTTTATTCCAAAGCGGGTTTTTAACGCCACTTCTGCAAAAAGGTTATGACCGTACAAAACCTACCCGATGCCTAAGTGCACATACTCACACAGTACAGTTCCCCTTTGGTTTTCTTTTTTTCCCTTTATTTTTTTGGTAAACTTCCTTTTTTCTTGAAATACTTTTTTTTTTTAAGAAAGTTCTGAAAAAGCAAAATTCTTTAAAAACCAAGTTCCCCTAAAAGCTCCAAAAATTTCCCACTTAAATCATTAAGTTCCCTCCCCTTTTAAAATTTCACTTCATAAGCTTTTTCATGAGGCCCCCTTGGAAAAAAATCAAAAAAAAAACCCCAAGAGTTTTGTATGTCAGAAAACCGGTTTTTAACACAACGGGGGAAAAAAACAAAAAAATTACATTTCATAAGATTAAAAGAAAATTTAACCACAAAATTTTTTGAAAAAAACAAAAAAAATTTTTTTTTTTATCAAAAGCATAGTAAATCGAGTTGAAAAGAGGTTGTAGTTAACGCATTAAATGGGTTTTGGGGGGCAAAAAGGGTCAATGATCAAGATTTTTGATAAACGTCCTTTTGATTTTGTCTTTTGGTCAGTGTGAAGAGAAATTTTGTACAGTCAAAAATTTTTAAAAGTTAGTGAAAAAATTAAAAAACAAAAAAAAATTTTTGGGTAAAAAGTAATGAAAATAAAACGACACAGGGCTTTTTAAAAAAAATTTTTGTTTAGGTACGTGCTTTTTATTTTAAAGTTTTTTTTTATTATTTTTGCTGATGCCATGCAGCTCTTTATTTCAAGTTAAATTTTCCCCGAAAACAAAATGAATAATTTTTTTTAAAAATCATTTTTTCCCTATATTAAGCCCTAACATAGTTTTTTGTACTTTTTTTTTACAAAAAAAAATTAAAAACCCTGACCCCTAGGCAAAAAAATGTGGGGTTGGGGTGTGTGTGTTTGTTGGGGGTTTTTTTTTTTAAAAGAAAACAAATCCTGGGGGGTGTGTCAAAACCGTCTGCAGCTAAAAAAAGGGTTCATTTCCCCGTTTGTTCCGGGTGGGGGTACGCGTGTCAAAATAGAAACTTTCCCCTTTTGCTCGACTTTTTAAAAGAAAAGTCCACCCAAAGGGGGCACCCACGTCGGGGTCGGGGCCCCGGGTTTTAAAATTTTTTACCCGGGGGCCAAATTTCTTATACATGTGAATGCTTTTTTAAACTTTGTTTTATGCATCGTTTTAAAAAGTTTTCGTAAACAGTAATACAATCCCCTCTCGAAACATATAATGAATGACACCCCCTTTCTTTTTAACCGAAGAATGTCTTTTTCATTTGGAAGAATAAGGGGGCTTTAAAAAAAAGATCCCGGCTTTCAATAATCACAAAGACAAAAAAAATTTTTGCGGGGATACAATACTAAACCGAAAAATTTTCTCGTATGTCCATAAAAAAAAGCTGTCATGATTAAGTCAAAACCCCTATCGCCGAAAATATCGAAATAAAAAGATTAATATCGAAATCATTCGATATATGGGTTTTTCATTTATTTTTATTCCTTTTTCATAATTTAAAATTTTAAAATTTAAAATAAATGCAGGGACTGGGGGAAAAAGTTATGGGTGTACGGGGAAATTTAAAATTCATGTTATGCCTTTTAACAATTTTTAGCATTAATGCAACGACAGTCCCCCCGCGCAATTTTCGCTTGATTAAGTAATGCTCTGAACTCAGGTTTTTCCGTCTGTCCGCCCCTTTTTTTTTACAAAAATTTGTGCCGCTTTTTTTTCCCAAAAGTTTTTTTTTTTCCAATTTTGATGAAAAATTTTCAAATCCTTCATACTATGGAACTTGTAAAAATTTCATGAAAAAATTTTAAATTTACAGGATTTTTTTCACTTTTAAAAAATTTTTTAAGGGGAAAATGTCTTGGGGGGCTAACCCCCCCCACACCCCGGGTTTTTTTCCTGAAACTTTCACAATTAACAAAAAAATATGTAAGAAAATGCTTTTTTTTTTGGGGGAAATTTTTTTTTTGTTTTCCCTTTTAAACCCCAGTTAAGCCCTTTTTTTTTCTTCCAATATTTAAAAAATAGAAAAAAATTTTTTTTTCTGTAAAAAACTCCTTGTTAGAATGAATATGCAGCTCTCATACTTGGAAGGTGGGGACCTTAAAATTTTTTTGACTGATTACCAGAATGATAGTGTCAAGGTCACGTTTTTTAAAATAGATTTTCTTATTAAATAACCCCTTTTTTAAAAATTTTGGTATATTATCCCCAAAATTTGAATATTGATTACCTTTTTAAGGGGAAAGAAAAAATTTTGGGTTAAAAAATCAGGTCAGCAGGGGGAGGGGGGAAGGTCACTGTTACTAAAAAAATAATTTTTTTTTCCATTTTAAAACTTCTTTTTGGACTGGGGGTATGATTTTTCAAATTTAGTAATAGATTTTCCCTTTTGGGAAGATTTTAAATTGGGAAAATTATTTTCAATCATTATGGTCAAGGTCAAGGAAAATTTTCCCCAAAAAAAAAGTTTTGACCCCTTCCCCTCAACTCAAAAACCTGGTTTTTTCGCATTTTACAGGGGTTTCTTTTAATTTTTAAATTTGATTAATCAACTATTACAAGGGGGGTTTCATTATGATTTTATAGGGGGCGTTTTCCTTTTAATGAATTTTAATTTTCCCTTTTTATTGAAATTTTAAATCCCCTTTTTTAAACTGCCCCTTAGGCTTTATGGAGAGTAATAAATAAAAAAAACATTTCCGATTAAAAATACCATAGCATTTAAAAATTGTTTTGGTTTTTTTCCTTTTTACTTTAAAAAAATTGAAGGGGAATTGGTCCCCTTTTAATGCATATAAGTGCATATGCAGCATATGCAGCTTTTTTATGTATTGCCTTCTATTTGTATATGCCTTTTTTTTGGGGTATGCCTTTAAAATTTTTCCCCCCCCCCCGCCATAAAATTATTTGACAAAATCAATTTCCCAACTGCTCACAAAGGGTTGGGGAAAAGGTTTTTCTTCAAAAAAAAATAAAGGCCCCATAATTTAAAAAAAGGAACCCGGGAATTTTGGTTCTTGGTAATTTTACTTTCTCCAAGTCACCCCAACTTTTTAAAAAAAATTTGAGCCAATAAAACCCTTAATGAATAAAAAGTACAGTTTTTGTTCTTGGTCATTCACCATTTTTTTAAAAAACACGTATAAAGCCTCAAGTCAAAACCTTTTTCAGTTTTGAATTTTTTTTATAAAATAAAATAAATGGAAAAAAAAAGAAAAAAAGGGGCCATTTTTAATTATTTTGGGTTTTTTGGGCCTGCACTTTTCCCTTTTCTGACCTCTATCCATATACAATTTTTTTTTTTGCATATCACATGTAATAAGAAAGTTTACTCGGGGAAAAAAAATTGAAACGCCGACGCCGACACCCAAAAATGGGGGATCGCATTTTGAATACGAACTTTCAAGATTTGAAGTCGTGTGCCATTTTAAAACCCCGCGCACGAAGAGAATCGTTTTTTTTGATACAGACTTAAGTGTACACTTTCGTACTGCACACGGTCTCCAAATGTTATTTTACTAGATGAATAATATTATTTATTAGGGTAATTTACGACGTAATAAATGTTAAATGTTATTATTTTTATGATCCCAAAGAAAATTTTTGTATCATTAAATTTAAAAAAGCCATTACGTAACGACGGGGGAGTTTTAGATTGTTTTGTCATTCCTAACATTTTTTGAATTATTCAAAACATCGATTTTTTTTCTTCAAATCTGTATCGATAATCAAAAAAATCAGCGAACATCGATTCATTTCATCGCTAACAACTTACAAAAAATAAAAAATACAGAAAGGCATAAAACTGTAATGAAAAGACAAATACAAAAAATTTCAAATTATCATTAATGCACCCAGACATTTTGGGAAGAACTGATCGCAACTTACTCAAAATCAAAGGGGCGTTGCAGTCAAGGTATGCAGTAGGCAGGGCATTCCCAAAACACTCTACGATATCAAGCAAAGCAAACCCTAAAATTCCCTTTTAAAAAAAAAAAAAAAGAAATCACGCAAAAAACATCAAGTGAGGCTTAAGTGCTGATTATATAAAACATTTTGGTGGGAAGTTGGGGGTTTTTTTTTTTTCTTAAAGGGGAACGCTTCAGACCCTTTTTCCCTTCTTTATTTGGGGTCTTCTCTGCTGAAACATTCTTCAATTCATGCAGTGTCCCCAAATTTGCCATTTACTCATTTACCCCTCCTCCTTGGGGTGGGGGAGGGAGGGGGAATTTAAGGCCCTTTTCCCCCGGAAAAATACCCTTAATTTATCAAATTCATAGCAGTTAAAAGTTTTACAAATTTATAAAGACAAGCCGGGGAGTTTATAGGAAGTTATGTTCCACCTTTTGAGATGATATAAACTGAACCCTTAAGTGTAACTGTATAACGGAAATGAAACCCATTAATTTTAAACATATTGTAGCGGGGAAAAAAAATTAAACTTTCTAATGCCCTTGTTGCGTATACGAACCCTTTGATTTTTGGTCTGGTATGTCTCATTAAACGCTGTCTTTTTTAAGGTGTGGTTTCTTAAATTTGCAGCTAAAAGCGGATTACTGCAAAATTCCAGTAAAGACAAATTTGCGTTTTAAAGGCTCTGAAATACAAGAGCCGGGTGGTGCTGGCACAAATTACTTTGGAAAGGGTAAAATATTTAAAAAGAAATTTGCAATTTATCATAGGGGGAGTTTTTATTCTGCATTTTCGTAAATTCCTTTTATTTTTTGTACATTGTAATTTTTTTTTAAATCAAATTTTACTTTTTTAAGAAGTTTTTATAAAGTGTGGGGAAAAATTTGGGGAAAGGGGAAATTCAGGGTTTAAATGGGAAGCGGGATGGTTGGCCCTTTTTTCAGATTAGTTTTCCCGAGAAATTTTCAATTGGAGTTAAGAAATTTTTTAGGGTGGGAATTTGGGGAATAATGGGAGATTTTAAAATGGGAAAAACACAGGATTTTTTTTTTTTTTTCCTCCTTTTTTCCAATTTCCCCCCAATATTGAATTTTTTTTTCCCAAACAAAAAGATCTGGGGGGTATTTTTAACCTTGGGTCTTTTTTTAAATCCAAGAAGGGGAGCGCTATTAGATGTCTGAATTAAATTTTTAAAATGCGTTAGGCACTTTTTTTTTTCATTTTAATAATTTTGTTTATTTAAATTTTCGGTCCCAAAGGGTTATTTTTTTTAAATTTATGATATAATAAATAAAAGCTTGTTTTGCGAAATTGGGGGATCAAAGGTTTTATTTTAAAGGTTTTTAACCCTTTTTTAAAAATTTATTAAAATTTTTATTTTGTTTCACTTTTACTAGTAAAGGGGAAATTTTCTTAATTTTTTAAACTTTGAAAAACCTACTTGCCCTTTGTAGGATCCAGCTTGCTTCAAATTTCCGGGGGTTTGTCCCTTTTTTTTTTCTTAAAAATATTCTATTGTTAGTTGTTAGCCTATTGCCAAATTTCGATTTCGATCAATGACAGATTTAAAGTACCATTAGTTGGATTTTGTCCTGGTTGGTTAAATTTTAATTTGGTTTTTAAACCCCTTTTTTATTTTTTTTTTTTAAATTTTTTTTTTTCAGAGAGTTTAGAAAACCATTTTTTTTCAACCCAACGTGTAAAAAGCCCTGAAAATTTTAATTAATTAAAAAAGACTTCTGGGGGGGTCACATTTTTTTGGGTAGTTTTTCTTTTAAATTTTCAAAATTTTTTTTTTTTAACAAAACATGAGTTTTTCATTTTAATTCTGGCTAAAAAAAATTTTTAAAGGTTTTTTTAAATTGCAAAATCAATTTTTTTTTTTTGTTTTTTTTTTTTTTTTTTTTTTTTATTTTATAAAAAAAAGCTTTTTTTATTCCCGGTAAAGATAAAGGTGTGGTGTGGGGGGGGGGTCAATTTTTTTTTTTTTCCAGCTTTTTGTTTTTTGTGGGCAGTTTTAAACTTTTGGGCTAATTTAAAACTTAAATGACAAAATTAAAACATACAAGTGGGATAGAAAGTGCGGGCCAAAAACCCTAATTTTTGGGCCATTTTATTAAAATTTTTTCCCCCTTTTTATTTAATTTTAAAAATTTTTAATTTTTTTTGGAGCAAAACCAATCCTAAAAAGGTTTAAAATTTTTAAAAAAAAAAAATGCTTAATGTTGTCTAGGAAAGTACACAGCCCCGGCCAAAACCCAAATAAATGACTGATTTTTTTAAAAAAATTTTTTCCGGGGGGGATTGTGTTTTTAACCTTTTTTTTTTAAAAATATCATCTGCCGATCTGTGAAAAAAGAGTGAATTATCTTTTTTTTCCCAAAATTTGGGCGAGTTAGGATTAATGTTTTTGTTGTTTTTTTTTTTTTCGAATTTGAGTATTTTAACCTGCTTATAAAAACAAAACAAATTTCAAGTGGCAAAACAATTTTGGAAATAGAATTATTGTTTTGCTTTAAAAAAAGATGGAAGATCACTTCGGGGTTGGCAACAAAAACAGAAAAATTTTTAAAACCTTTTTTTAAAAAAGGGTTCCCATGTAATTTTTGAAGTCATACCCTGCCCTTTTGGGGGGGTTAAATTTTTTGTTTTTGAATTGAATTTTATGTTTTATAGTCTCATTAAAAGACAAAACTTAAGAGGTAAAAGGGGCCTTTTGGGAAAAAGGGTGTAAGAATTTTGGGGCAATTTTGTCTTGAGAATTTAACCCAAAATAAAAGGGGAAAAAAAATTTTCTTTTTAAAAATTTTTTTAAATTTTGAACATTTAGTAGCAGGAAATTGAAATGGCATTGTAACGGTTAGTTCAAATTTTTTTGTTTCGTTCAAGTCACTTGGAGGGGGGGGTATGTTTAAAATTATAAACCCCTTCCATTTAAAAAGCCACAATCAGTGATTTATAACCCTTTTCCACTAAATTTTAACAGATTGGGAAATGCAAGCTTTTAAAACCCAAATATTTTTTTTTTTTAATTTTCCCGGTGGATTAGTTTAAGCAAAATTTAAAAATGAGAGTGGGGGTTTTCCCCCAAAAAAAGAAAAAAATACTAGCAGTACCCTATTTTAAGGTTTGTTAAAAGGTATTGGCCCTTAAAATTTTAAATAAATCAGACAAAAGATTTTTAGTTGAAAAAAACATTTTTGGGGTTTGTAAAGATTTTTGATTTAAGGCTATTTTTTCCTTGCCCCATGGGTTGATATAATGGGTAAAAGGGTACCCCCATCTTTCGGGGGAAGGGGGGTTAGAATTAAAAAGCCGGATTTTCCCCAATGGTTAAGCCCCCAAACCAGTAAGGGCCCCTTTTTTTAATTACAGCTGTCAAAAAAAAGAAAGTGTATTCCCCCGTGGGCGCTTGAAAAAAATTGGATTTTAAAGGGCTGTTGTCGTTAGTGAGGAAAAAGTTTTGGTCCCTGATTGTCTCGGGTTTATATAATAAGGGAATATGGTTGGGGGGGGTAGTAAAACCCCCAAAGCAAAATTTCCCCAAAACCCAAACATGAACGGTTTTTCTTTTTAACTGTTGGTTTAATAATTTTAAAAAATAAGCTTTTTTCGATTTTAGGGGGGTTTTTTTAAATGGAGCGGAGCCAAAAAGGGTTTTCAGTCCGGACTATTTCGAGGCCAGAATCCCAAAAAAAACCAAAATAAAAAGTAGTGTTTTTATAAAGTCAGTATAATCTTCCGGTTTGCCTCTTTTGGTTCGATGTTTTTTAAAAAAATCTTTTAAAATTTTTTAAAAAAAAATGTAAGCTTTGGTTGTGTGGGCTTTTTAAAATTAAATTTTTTTGGGAACGTTTTGGTACATGCATTTTTGATTAAAAGGTAATTAAGGAAAAAAAAAAAAAATTTTGATAAAAAAATTTTAAAAAAGTTTTTTTTTTTTCTTTTATTTTAAAACATGATTAAAAATTTTAAGTTTATATTAAAAGTTAAACGTGGAAGGCAGTTAAAAAATTATAAAAAATACTATTAATGTGGGCCACTGTAAAAGGCCTGTGTGATTAAATTGAAATAATCGATCCCGGTGGCAAGGGGTTTAGAGCTTTTGCCCCAAAATGGGAGGGTCGTGGGTTCGTTCGGCCGGTTTATGTGAAATATTTTTTCCCGTGGGACGCTTTTTTTGGGTGTTTGTGGGGGGTTTTCCCCCAAATATTGACCCCATGAAAAATTGTTTTAAAATTGCCCCTAGTTTTTAGCCTAGATCCCTTATGTATAAAGAAATATTAGGTAATAACCCAAAAAATTTAATGAACAAATTTCAATGTTTTTTACAGTCCCAAAAGTTTTTTAAAAAAGGGTTTACGGTTTGGGGCCCCCCATGTGGGCTCAAATAAAAGGGGTTTATTTCCCGGGCTGGGGGCCCCGGGGTGTCAGAATAATGTGCCGGGGGGTGGGGTTGTTATGGGTAATACTGCGTGTGGCGCATTTCTGTTCGTGAATTTTTTTCAAATGAGGGAAATACTGTCGGTGGGATAAAAAAAAATTGAAATGACCCCAAAAATCAGTTTCCCCCCCCGATTTTGGGTCAAACGTTTTTTAAAAAAGGAAATTTTGGAGGAAGGTTCGCGGGGAATACAATCTTTGGAAATAGGGTTTGTGTAAATTTAAATTATCCGTTGTTATTGAAGGGCGTGGGATAAACCCATCCCTATTTTCGATTCGGAAATTTTTTTGTTGGTTCGCCCCCTTTTTTGGGCAAACGTTCTTTTTTTAACCCCCAACCCAAAGTACTGGCCCAACCCGGGAAATGTGGAGGGCCCTTTTTCCCCAATCGTTTAAAAAATTAAATATGTTGAAACTTTTCCCAGTTGTTCTAACCCTTTAAAAAAAATGTAACTTTGAAAAAATTTAAAATGATTCAAGCGTTGTTGTGTTTGACCCCAAATGAAATGGCGAAGGTGAGAGATTTTTCATGGACAGGATGCATTATGAATGACCCCCAAAGTAAGGGAAGTTTTCAAGTTGAAAACAATTGAACAAAAAAAGGAAAAAGGGTTTAATCCAATATTGGGAAATTATGGGGACTGTTAATTTGGGATGTTTTGGAAAAATTTTGAAAATTTAAAACCCACCCAAAATACTTTTTAAAATGAGTTTTGGGTTTTGCAATGTTCATACTAAATAAGTCGAGGGGGGTTTTTTGAAATTTTAAGCGGTTGTTATTATGTGTAAATTTTTTTTCGCATCTGCACCCGTTTTAGGGTTTTTAAATTTTCCCACATTGTCCCATCCCCTTTACCTAGATGTGCATATTGTTTTGCTAAGGGAAAATTTAAAAAAAAGGATTATGGAGAAAAAAGGTTGAACAAAGGACTTAAAAATTATAAAATAAATTTGAAGTTAGAGGGAAAGGAAAGATAAAATTTTGGGAAAAGGGCATTAACCCTAAATTTTTCAATTTTTTAATTTTGAAAGCTGGGGTTTCCAAAGGGTTGTAAATTTGGTGGTGGTTTTTTAAAAACAAAATGAAAAAATAAAAATTTTTTATGCTCTGAAAGGGATTGATTTTGCCCTTTTGACGAATTTTTTAAAAAGTGGGATAGTGAAATAAGTGATTTAAAAAATTTTTTTTCCGGGAAAAACAGGGAAGGTCAAGGTAATGTTTGTTGCTTAATATTAGTGGGGGCCCTTATGGGTACTTATTTGTATTTTTTGAAAGATTTTAAGAAAAAAAAGCTGAAATTAAAGGGGCCCTTTTTTAATTAACACCCAAGCTGCATTTAGCGATTAGTTTCTGGGGAAAATTATCAAGAAAAAAATTTAAAAAAAAAAGGGCTTTTGAGCGCGAATAACTTTTAAAAATTTAAAAAAAATGATTGTTTTTAAAAAAATTTGAAATTTTTTTTCCCGATGCATTTTTTTTTTGGTTGTCAGAAAAATGAAAAATTTTTGAAAAAAAACTTTATTTTTGGTTGGGAAAAAAAAGGAATAATATAAGAAGAAGAAAAAAACCCAAAAAAAAACCCTTCTTTTTTTCCCGGGGGGGTGGGGAAAAGGGCCGTAAAAAAAGAAAAAACATAACAACCCCTATACTTTTTCCAGGTTTGGGAAACCCGAAAGGGCCTGTGATTTTTTTTTTATTAAAAAAATTTAAAAATGAAATTTTGAAATTTATTTTAAACTTTTTTAACGATCCCAAAATTTGATGATAAAAAAAAAGTACTTTTATTAGGTTTTTAAGTTCACCCCTAAAACCCTCCAGCCCCTAAATTAAGTCCCCAGACTTTGTTCACCCCGTAGGCGTGTCTTCGGGGCCCGCTAGGCCGCGGTTTTTCACCCCGTGGCCCAGGGGCCCACTGTGTTTCACGAAAAAAAAGTAGGAGGAAGAAGAAGCTTTTGGCGAAAAAACAGTATAAGAAAAAAAAAATTTGAAAAACCCAAAAATAACATCATATTTTATTTTTTAATGAGTTTCCCAAATTTGGGAAATTTAAAAATGTTTGTTTAAATCGCGAATGTATATATAATATTAAATTTTAAATTTTGCGTTTTAAAAAAAAAATTTTGGGACTTTATAAAAGTATTCGGGGATTATTTAAAAAAAAACCAAAAAAAATTTCCCAAATTTAACAATCCTAAAACATATAACTTTAATAAACTATCAAAATTTGTATATGGTAACTGTATTGTAATGAATTTGCTGAATTAGGTATTGAAAACTTGCCAGGGGAAACCCAATGTTAAAACTTAGTTATCAGTGAGTGTCCGTTGAAGAAATTTTAAATTTTTGGGTTTTTTGCAGCGGTTTTTACACGAGTGTTTATAGGCGCTAAAAAAATCTTTAGTACCCAAATAAATTTTAAAAATTTTTAAAAATTTAATAAAAGACTTTCCCCTAAAGGTCCCAACTCTTTCCCGAGTTTCTTATTTGGGTTTTCCCAGAATAGTTTTTCCTCTCTTGCGGGAATGTACGGAACCCATATTTCCAAAAAGTTTCAAAAACCACGCATAATCTTTTTCTTCCTGAGTCAAAAAACATGTCGAAAAATTAACCCGTAGTTGTTTGAGTTGTTGTGTCACCCGTCTTTTTCATTTGTTGAGCGAGGGCCCCCTGATTTTCTATGTCCATCTTTAGGATGTCTGGTTTTCTAGTCAATAGATAAGAGTTTAAACCCACATGTTGGTGCATGCGAGTTTTATTTTCCATTAATTTTTACATAAAAAATAAGGGGAAAAAAATTTTGGGGTTTGTAAGTGGGCCCAGTTTAGTTTTTTTTAAAAAAAAAAAAGGGAAAAATAAAGGAATTACAAATAGGGGAAAGGGTGATAAAAAAAAAGTGCGGTGGAATGGTTTTATGTCCCCCAAACCTGCGTTTTGTCATGATGGTTACTTATTATTTTTTGAGCCCCGGACAATTTAAATTTGAAAAAAAAAAAAGGGAAGAAATTTCCCAAAATTTATGAAATTTTAGAGTTTTTGGTATTTTTAACCAGACTTTTCTTCATTGGGGTCTATTAATATAAAGGGTTTCATGTTGATACTTTATAGGTTTTTGTTATGCTCCGGAAAAAATTTAAAGGGACGAAGGGCGGGGAAAAATTTGAAACTATATGCTTCCTTCGGGGGCATAAAAATAAAAAAAAGGAAAAACACAATGCTTTTTAAAACTATTATTAAAACTTTTACCCCTAAAAACCCATGAAAGAAAAATCCGCAAGGGTGGGTTTTATGCGTGTAAATGCTATTCAAGTTATAAAGTTTTATAGATTTTTTTGTTTTGCGGCTTCCCCCCAAATTCTCGCCGTATAAGGGAAAGTAGAATTTGTGGGTGCTTTAAAAACGGATTTTAAAACACGAAAGTTTAGTGTTTCAGAAAATTAAAATTGTTGTTTAAATTTTTTCCACAAAAAGGGTTTTGGGTGTTGTGTAAAAAAGAAATATTGTATTTTTTTAAAAAAAAGGGTTTAAAAAAGGGCCAATTTTTTTATGATAATTAGGGATTTGAGTTATAAAGCGGAAAGCTTAGATATAAAGGCCCATGATCGGGAGGCAAAAAGGAATATTTCAAATTAAGTTTTTGCCCGGGAACGAAAAAAAAATTAAAAGGTTTTTTTTAAAAAAAATAGTAAAAAAATTAAAAAAAAAAGAAAAAAAAAAAAAGAGAAAAAAAAATAAAATCATTTGAGGGTTGTTATGGAAAAAAAAACTTTGTCCAAAAGGGTCTTTTTTTTTTTGGGGTAAATTGATTATGGGGAAGTTAAAAAACTCAATGTAAAATGGTTGGGGAAAATTTAAAAAATGGGGAAAAGTACTTAAAACCCGACCCAAAAATGTTCGTAACTTTTTGGTAATAACGAAATTTATTTTCTCTTGAAATTTAAGCTCCCCGAAAAAAACTTTTGTTTGAAATTTGTTAGATAAATGTTCAATTGGAATAGCAATTTATACGTTAGATAAATACCCAAAAATCTTATATGTCAGTGGGAATTGGGGAACGTTAAAAAAAACCCCTTAAATAAAAATTTTCCCGCAAATACAGCGTTTTTTCACGGTCGAGCTTTTTTCTTTTTTTTTCTATTACTTTTTGAAAAATTTAAAAAAAAATTATTATTTTCGAGTTGATTTTTTTCCCATTTTTTTTCCCTAATTATATCATGTTTTTATTTTTCTTTTTTAAATTTAAAACCCATCTTTTAAAGTCTGTTTTGTTTTGCATTTTTTGCAATAATCGGAAAAAAAAAAAAAATTTAACCATTCAAATTGAACTTTTATGGCATTTTTAAACAAAAATTTTGTTAAATGTTTGTGAAAATTTCCCCAAATAATGAAGCTTTTGTTTTTTCCCCCAAAAATTTTGAAAACAAAAAAATGTAATTTCAGTTACCTTTTTTTACTTTGGTTTTTCTGTATGCTTTAATTTTACGAAAATCAAACCCTTTAAAGAATTGGGTTTGGGATTTTAAAAAATCCAAAGGGGGTTTTTTCATTTTGGGACATGGCTTTTTCCCTCTCTTAAATTTCAGAGTGAAATTTGTTTAGTCCCCGTGGATAAAAACGCGTAGTCCCCCTTTTTTGTAAAATATAAAATAAGTGGGGAAATATGAACCCACAAAAACTACATTTTGTGACTTTTTTGTCGTAGGGGGAGGAAAATCCATGGGCTCCCCCCCGTGAATATATGTGTATTTGGAAGGGCAAATATGAACAAACCTATAGGCCCCATTTTTAAAAAAACTTTCGATTATTTTTATTGATGTTTTAAAAATTTACAGTATTTTCAGAGCGCCCCCTTTGTTTTTTTTTTCGTTATTATGCGTTAATTACATGAGGGACGATTCTGCTGAACCCCCGTGATATTTTCGAAAGGATGGGGGGACTATGTTTTGTTATGTTTATTGGGAGTTGGCACCCAAATTGTTATTTCAGCGTTTTTTAAAAAGTTTCCCCCCGGGTGTAGTGTTTCCCAAAAAAGGTGTAACACTTTAAAATTTCGATTTTTTTTTGCCCGTCGGCTCATTTCTTTTTTAGATTTCAAAAAGAGTAAAAAAAAATTAGTGAAAGAGGGAAAAAATTCCCCAAAAAACGGTTGCACATTCAAAGTTTTTTTTTTAATGTAAAAAAGGTATTAGGGAGTTTTAAAAATTTTTTATTTTAATGTTTTACCCCGGTTTGGGTTTTGGAAAATATGCAGACATGATCAACAAATAAAAGCGAAGTTACCCCCCCTTACGTTGTAGAAAACCCCTCCCCCAACAATAAAAATTTAAAAGACTTTAGCTAATTTTTTTTTCCCCCCCCCCCCCCCCCCCCCCCCCCCCCCCCAAACCCCCCCCAAAAAAAAAAATAAATTAATAATTTTTAAAATTTTTATGGAGTGTCATTTCCCCTGTTTTTTTTAATAAAATAAAATATGTTGGGTTTAAAAAAAAAAAACTTTTTAAAAAAATATTTTTGTTTTGCGACGCAGAGGGACCCCTTTTTTAGTTTTTTTTAGTGACATTTGTGTCGGATTGTTTTTTTTTGTTTCCCAAGGGGGGAGACCCATGGGGGATTTTTGCTAGATCAGGGGGTAGTCTGATAAAAAATCAAAAAGCCCCTTCGCCCAAAAAAAAAGGGTAAAACTGTTTCTCCCCCGCTGTGCCCCAAGGTTTTTGCCCTTGGGTTTTTGCCTTTAGGAGTTGTACCCTTTTTCTCAATTTTTGTTCCCCAGCCCCTTTATTTGCTAAAACGAACCCCTTCCCGGAAATTTCGGTTTGTGAAGTTTTTCAATCGAAAAAATATTAAGTTTTCGAATTTTAAAAAAATTTGAATTCACTTTTTTTGTTTTTTTCTAAAGTTTTCCGGGCCTCAATATAACTCATAAAATTTAATTTGGGCCCGGGAAATTTTTTGCCAACAAAACAAGGGTTTTAAATCGGGAAATTGGGAAAGGAAATTGAACAATTTAAAAATAGTAAATTGAAATTATCCCCCCAAATGTGCCGTCAAAAATGAAAATTATCTTTGATAATTTTATATATTTAAAAATTTTTTTTTTCTGTTCAAAGGTTTTTTTAAAAAAATTAACCCCTTCGGATATTATCTTTTTTTTATCGGTTATCGTTTTTTAAATCATTCCCCGCAAAAAATTTTAAAGGAAAAGAAAAAATTTTAAAATTGGTTAACTTGAAAGGGTTTAAAATGCTTTTAAAACCATTAAATTTTTTTCTTTGCGTGCAGCCTGTAGAAATGAGCTGGAATAATCCCATAAGAAACAGAGGAGCCCTAAATAAAAAAATTGGGGGAAAGTTGTCTGTTTTGGAAAAGGAAATAAAAACCGGTTCTGAATGAAAAAAAAGTTTTTTTTAAAGATTGGAAAAAACCCCCCCAAAAAGTTTTCTTTTGGCCTGTCGGGTTTTTTCTTTGTTTTTGGGTTTACATTTTTGTTGGAAAAAAAAAATAGATGAGCCAAATTTTTAAAACACCAAAGTGTTCCATAGGGGGCCCTTTGTTTAAAAGGGGTGACAAATATTGTTGAAGTAAAAACCAAAATTTAAAATTTTTTGGACATTTTTAAAAAATGTAATTCATAATAAGCTTGGTTGTTTTTTTCCCTTTTCCCATGTCATATTTTTTAAATATATTTGTTTTTTTTAATTTTCAGCTTTGTAGCTTTAATATTAAAATAATTTATGTTTAAATTTATTTAAAAAGGTTTGCCCAAATTTGTTTTTTGAAATAAAAAAAAAAAAATGTTTCCCCAAAAAAAATTTAAACGTGTGTCGAAAGTATGAATTAAACCCCAAAACTTCTGACGGTGTTTCTCGAAAAAAACTTGTTCCCAGAGCGGGAAAAAAATTAAAATAAAATTTTAAAGATTTGTGAGTCTTGTTTTTTTTTTTTCCTGGTTAATCGAATCTTTTCCCGCTTAAAAGCAGTTTGTTATAGATGATTAAAACGAAAAATTTTAAAAATTTTATTGTATGTTTTGTATTAGTCTATCAATTCCCTTTACGGCCCCTTGATCACAAAATTTCAGCAATTTTGAAAAAAGGTGGATTCCCATCCCTGACAAAAAGGACCCAACCCGGTTTTTAAACCTTTATTTGAATTAAAAAACCTAATTTTAGAATTTCTTTTCGGGGCCCAATGATGTTACATTCATTTAGTGCATGCGTTATTTTCAGGGTGGACTTCCGAATTCGCCCCCGGAAATTGGGATAAAGACGCATGTTGCCGCCCTTTGGGATGTCAGATCTTGGGAACTTTGGTCCCAAGATACTTCGGGGGATCCCGACTTAAAATTTAACATTTTCCCCCGGAAGTAGGTTTTACAAAAATAGAATTTTCCCGAGAAAATTATCCCCTCCCATTTGCCGATTTTAAATTGGTAAAGGAAAACATGGGATTCCCCCAACGGGGGAACAATATAAAAATTTAACTTTACCACTTTTATTACGGTGTTTTGGGTTATCAAAAAATATTTTAATGTGAGGTTAAAACTCCCTCTCGAAATTTTTGGGCGTTTTATTTTAAACCGGGGTTTGTTTTTTAAATCTCGCCCCCCTTTTTTTTTTTTTTTAAAAATTTTACGCCATTTTTTTTCTTTTTTAAATTCCCGATCATAATAAATGATATTTGAGTTTGGCCCCGTTTGACGTTTTTCGTTATGCGATTTCCAGCTAATTCAAGTGGGAAGCCCCGGAATGCCCGAGGAAAGGGCCCAACCCCCAACCCCAGGGGAAGGGGCCCAAACCCCCTATTTGAGAATTTTTCCCGGTTAAATATGTTTTAGGGGTATGTCCCTTCTTATCCTTTTGTGCGACGGGAATAGAAAAATTTATAAAAAAACGGGGAAATTTTTTCCCCCCCCCCCCCCCCCCCCCCCCCCTGGGGGGGGGGGGGGGGGGGGGGGGGGGGGGGGGGTATGATAAGATTTTTAAATTTAAATTGATTTAAAAAAAGAATAAAGCCCCATTCTTAAATGTTTGGGTTATATATAAAATTGAGGCGTCATTTTTTTTTTTTTTTAAAATAGTTGATTTTTTTTTTTATCTTTTTTTAAATTTATTTTTTCCCACAACATGTCTTCTCTTTATTAATAAAATATAATATTTTTACCCGAAAAAAAAACCTTATTGAAATTAAAGTTATAGGGGTTTTTTTAATGGAGTAGAAAATTTACCAAGCAAGTTTTTGGCTTTATTCAAAAATTTTAAAAAACCAAAAAAATTAAAGTAAAACTTAGAGTATCTGGGGGTTTTGCCCCAATGTGTTCTTGGGGAAAAAAAAACCCAACCCCTGAAAGAAAAAAACCCCGGTTTGGGACGTTTCCTGCCCCCAAAACTTCCTTCCCCTTTTTTTTAAAAAAAAAAAACCCGCACAAAATGTGCAGATTAAAAGCTTTTTGGGGGAATTTGGAAAATTTTGGGGGAAAATTAAGAAATAAGCTTAGGCCCGAGGGATATTTGGTCCCCTCTGGGAAAAACAAGGGCCAATAAAGGAAAAAATGATGTCAAAATCCGGTTTTATTTAACTAAATTCAAATGTATATACATGTAAGTAATGGTTTGGCAGTAAAGAAATACAACCCCAATTTGGTAATTTAGGGCCGTTGTCAAGGTTATATTTCAATTGTTTGTCACAAAAATTCCCCATATGATTTTTAAATTTTAAAAAGGGGGTATTGGGCACAGGGGCCCAAAAAAACCCTTCCCCATTCTAGAACAAAAAGCGGGAAAATGAATGTTTTTTATTATTTAAAATAACATGAAAAATTTATTTATTGTAGCAGCTTGAAAACTTCCCCTTTTTCCCGATAATAATAACGGCAAATTTAATGTTTTGTATATAAATATACATTTAAAAGGGATCAATATAGTAGGTGCTTAACAAATTCCCTTTTTTCCCGATTTAGTAAATGGGCCAAAAAAAAAAAGGCTTTTGATTTTTAATATAAAAATTTAAAAAGGGGTCAATTTCCGGAGGTGTTTAAACCCCAAATTCCTTATTTTCCCGATCATAAATTTGCGGCCCAAAAAGAAAGTTCTTTTTTTATTTAAAAAATTTAAAAATTCCCAAAATCAGAGGTGTTGAACAAATTCCTTTTTTTAGATACTAAAAAAGCGGCAAAATGAAAGTTCTTGTATTACTAAAAATAAATGAAAAAAGGGTCAATTTTCAAAAAGGGGTTGAACAAATTCCCCTTTTTCCAGGGTAATAAATAACGGCAAAAAGAATGTTTTGTATTCTAATTAACATTAAAAGGGGTCAAAATCAGAAAGGGGCTTTGAAAAAAATTCCCTTAAATTTAAAATTTACGTTTTAAAAACGGAAAGAATTTATTTGTTTTCCCCCTTTTAACATTAAAAAGGGGTCAATATCCCGTAGGTGCTTGAACAAACTTCCCCTTTTTCCAGAAATAAATAGCGGCAAAAAAGAATGTTTTGAATTATTAAAAAACATTAAAAGGGGATAATATCAGTAAAGGGGTTTGGGAAAAAACTTCCTTATTCGGAAACACATAATTTGCGGCCCAAAAAAAATGTTGTATATTTCTCATATAAAAATTAAAAAGGATTTTTGTCAGAGGTGTAAAAAAATTTTATTTTAGATCACATAAAAAGGGTAAATGGGAAAGTTTTGTATTATAAATATAACATTTTAAAAAAGGGTTTATTGTTAGCAGGTTTCCTAAAAAAAATCATTCCCCTTAAATTTGGGTTTCCCAAAAAATAAAACGGGTGGGAAAATGAATGTTCTTGTATTACTAATATAACATTAAAAAAGGTCATTGTTTGAGGGGTAAAAAAATTCCCCATTTTAGATTAAAAAAAAGTGGCAAAAAGAAGTTTTTGTATTACTAAAATTTAAAATTAAAGGGATCATTGTTTGAGGTGCCTTAAAAAAAACTTCCCCTTTTTTTGAAACAATAAATGGGGAATATGAATGTTTTTTTAAATTTTAAATAACATTAAAAGGGGGTTTTAAAAATTTTAGTAGGTGTTGAAAAACTTCCCTTTTCCCGGGTCCCTAAATAGCGGCCCCAAAAGAAAAGATTTGTATTATAAAAAAAACATTTAAAGGGATAATTTAGTATGTGCTTGAAAAAATTCCCGTTTTTAGATAAAATTTAAAAAGCGGCAAAATGAATTTTTTATTACTAATTTTAAATTAAAGGCATCTTTGTAGCCCGGGCCTAAACCAAAAATTCCCTTTTTAGTTACATAAAAAAAGCGGCGAATGAATGTTTTTGTATTACTTAAATTTAAAATTTAAATTAAAAGGGGTCTTGTTATCAGGTTTCCCAAACAAAATTCCCCTTTTTCTAAAATACATAATTTTCGGCAAAAAGAAGTTTTGTAAAACTAGTATATAGTGATGTATGGGAAAACCCTTTTAGAGACCCCAGGAAAACCCTTTTTATCTTTATTAAGGAAAAAAAACAAATAATTTTATGCAATTTCATCAAAAAACCCCCGTGATGGGTTTTGAAATATGTTTAAATAAAACAAAACCCAATTTTGGTTTTAGAGATCTATAAAAGTATGTAAATCGCGGGTGGGGGCTTAATCAAAAAATTATGTCGCCCCCTTTTTTTATGAAAAAAAGAAAACCCCGTTTAATATATTGCATTTGGGGAAATTTAAAAAAAAAATTTAAAAAATATTATCGGGATTTCAAATTTCCATAAAAGGGATTTCCCTTTTTTTATAAATTTTTTTTTCTATAAATTTGAAAACCCAAACATAAACTAAAAATTTTGGGAAATATGGCCGGGGGAAAAAAATAAAAAAAATAAATTAGAAATTTTTTGCAAAAAGATACAGAAATTTAAATGTTACTTTAAAATATTAGAAAATTTCGAGTTTTAAATTACGTCGATTTGAGATGTATAAATAAAAATATATTTTTATATAGATCAAAAATTTTTTATACATATGTTTTTTGAAGGGGAATTCCCTTTTTTAAAATAAACATGGATAAGTTTTAAAACCCGCAAGATATGAAAATTCCCGACAGAAATTTTAAGGCGTTTTATGTCCAAAACCAAAAACCCGATAATAAACCGGACCCAAAAAAAGAATTTATCAATTTTAAAAAGAAAAGAAAGGGGAATTTTAAAAATTTCCATATATATATAAACGTATACATTTTGGGCCGAAAATGGGTGGGGAAGCCCAATTTGTTTTTTTTTCGCCCTCTTTTTTTAGATTTACCCATCTAATTTTTTTCTTCCCTTTTAGGGTTGATTTCCTTTACACGCATTCTGAAATTTTTATTAAAAAAAATGAAAAAAGAAGCCAATTGCCTTAAAAAAAAGGTCATCCAGTGGTCACTTTTTCTGGAAACAACACCTTTGGTTGGAATTTTAAAAACCCGGGTTTTTGGTTTTGTGTGAAACACTGCGGGGCTTCCCCCGGTCGAATAAAATGGGTTTTTTAGAATCGAATATTGAAATATACACTGGAAAAAAAGGGGAAAAAAAGAGAAAAAAAGAAAAACCCGTTTTTATTAAATTTAAAATGCATGAAAAAATTAAAATGCGCATTTAAATTTTTATTTTTTGCCCTTTTTTGTGTTACCGTTTCTATTGCTTAGGACTAGGGTGTAAATTTTTGAATATTTTTAAAGGGAAAATTTTTTCTTAGAACCGGGGGTATCGGAAAAAGTACAATCATTTTTTAATTTGGGTTGAAAGGGTTATCAAAGAATTAAAAAGTAGCTATTTTGAACAAATAACAGGAACCAAAAATTTCATGTGACTGGTTTATATCAAATCAGTTAAGATGAATAGCTTAAAAAAAATTACAGTTTCCCCAGTAAACATTTGATTTCATTTAGCTTGAAATATGATGTAGTTTCAGTGTTAATTTTGAGCTTAAAAAAGGTTACGCCATATTTATTATTCAGTTATCAAAAATAAAAAAAAGGGCTTTGATGGATGTTAAATAAAAAAGGTTTTTTTTTATGTTTTAGTGAAATTTTTCCCCTATCTGATTTAATAAGTCGTATTTGTGTTTTTTTCCGAATTTTTTAATTTTTTAATAAGCGATATTTGTGTTTTTCGAAGTTTTGATCTTACAAGGGGGATCGGGTATTTTTGGAGTTTTCCCCCAATATTGATCTTAAAAAGACGATATTTGTGATTCTCTCCCAAGTTCTGATTAAAAAGACGATATTTGGGGATTTTTCTCCCATAAAAATTTATTTTATAAAACGATAATTTTTGATTCTCTCCGAAGGGTTTGGGTTTAAAAGGCCCATATTTGTGAGTTCCCCAAAATCTGATTTATAAGACGATATTTGTGATTCTCTCCCATAATTGATTTTATAAGGACGGGTATTTGTGATTCTCTCCGGGGTTCTGATTTGTAAGACCCATATTTGTTGATTTCTCCCAATATCTGATCTTGAAGGTAAAAAGGGGATTCTCCGATAATTGATTTATAAGACGAAATCAGGGTTCATTCCCCCAAATTAATCTTATAAGGCGTTTTCCGTTAAATTTTCGAAAAATTTATCTTATAAAAGGGGCGATATTTGTGATTTCCAATATCGATTAATAAGACGATATTTTTGATTCTTGAATACCCGAAACTTAAAAAGGCGATATCCCGGACCCTTTGGGAAATTTTGATTAAAATTTGGGGATTAGCGATTATCAAATTTATGGTAGATATGTATTATATGTGTGTGGTTAAATTTTGTTTTTCTTTTTTTCTTTTATTTTCTATGCACGATAATACTAATTGGTTTAGTTAATATTTCGGTTGGTTCACTTGGGTTTTTTTTTTAGGGAAAAAATCAAATATTTAAAAGAAATAATCTGCCGTGCCCTATACCCCCCCCCTCTCTCTCTCTTTTCTCTCTTCCCCTTCCCGTTAAAAAGTGGGTTATTTCAAAATTTTCAAAGTTAAAAGAAAGCATGAGAGGAAAAATAGCAGGGTTTATGGTTGGCAACTTCGTCCCATTGCTTGTAAAAAAAAAACTTTTTTTTTTTTTTTTTTTTAAAAATTTTGCTTTTGGAAAATTTTTTGTAACAACTAATTTGGGTGTAAAAGATGCTAAAAGAGGGTGACCAAACTTTATAGGGAAAATTTGTGAACCCAAAATTTATGGGAAATTTTTTTCCCCCGTGTGATTTTTCGAAAACATTTAACCCAAAAATTAAAACATATCTTTTTATCATATTGTTAGCAAAATAAATCGTTTTTGACAAAAATTTATTCCCCTTTTATGTTGCCTTTTTGGGTATTCCCTTTTTGGTTTGATTAGTTACGATATGCTTATTTTATGATATAAAAATTTTTTACTTCATCAGACCCAAGGGTTTTTATTTCTGAAGTCTTAAAAATTTTCGGGAAAAATATAAGGGAAAAGTTTAAAAAAAAAGAGAGAAAAACCCTGTTAAAATTCAAATTTTTACAGACACCCTTAAAAAAGGTTTTTTTAAAAAAAATCTTTAAAACCGCCCTCTAAATAAAAAAAGAATTTTTTTTTTTACGTACAATAATATTTGAGTAGCCATTCAATGGTGAGTAAATTTTTTCATTTAAACCCAAAAAGTTTATGAAAAGGGGTTTTTAAAAAGGTTTTCTTGATTTAAATTTGCAGTAGGATCAAATTTTTTAATTTTGTACTAAATTTTTGTGTGTATCTGAGGGAAAAAAATTTGTCTTTATTTTTAATTAGGGTTTTTTTAGGTTAAGTCTTTAAAAAAATTTTTAACAAATTTTTTTTAAATGCATGCAAAATTTTTATTGATTTTTAGGGGAACCTGTGTCAGCCTTATAAATGTATGCATTTGTATATCATATTACAATGGTACAATCTTAAAAGGTTTCAAGGGGAAAAAGTAGCAAGAATTTTTCAAAAAAAGAGTAACCCGCGTGGAGGATAAGTTTTTTTTATGTTTGTTTTTTGGTTTGGGTTTTGTTTAATATACATCGACAGTATTTCGGCTTTTGGAGAGATTTTCGGCAAAATGAAGTGAAAAAGAAATTTGCAAATTTGTTTTTAAAAACCCCTGCGGTTTTTTTTTGCGGGGTGAAAATTTTTGGTTAAACCCCCAATTTCTCCTTTTTTGGGTACAATCTTTTTAAAAAATTTTTTTTATGAAGAAAGAAAAAATTAAGAAAAAAAAATAAATTTCAAAAAGATAAATTTGAAAAATTTTCAAGTTGAAGTTAAAGTCCTGAAAAATTTTTGGGTTTAAATTAAAAATTTAATTTTTGAGCCTGGATGTCTATTTGAGGCAGAATTTTGCGCGCCCACTGCAGTATAACGCCCCTTTAAAAAGTGGTGAAACTTTCAACCCGTTCCCCTTTTCCCGAACCCGGGGAAAACCCTCCCACAACTACCCCCTTTTTGCTGGGCCAAAAGTCAGTATAAAAGTTCTTTTTTTTTCGATTTTTGGTGTTGGGGGGTGAAACCCCCGACCCCCGCTCCCCAGGCGGACGCTCTAAAACCCCTTCGGCCACCCGGGGGCGGTTATGTTCTTTTAAGCTGGGAAATAAAAATTTTGATTTTTTTATAGAAGCATGTTTAGAAAATTTTTTACTGAAAATTTTTTAAAAAAAAGAGGGGTGGTTTAAATTTACGACGAAAATCTTTCAACTGTTGTTGATCTCAAAAAGATTGAAAATATTATATATATATTTATATAGAGAGAAAAGAGAGGGGAGGATCAAAGTTTTAAATTTTAAGGGTTTTTAAAGGGAAAGGGTAGAAAATTAAAATAAAAACAACGAAAAAATATCAAAAATCCCCAATGTTAGATGACCCCAAAGGGTTTATAAAAAGGAAAAAGGCTAATTTTAGGCTTTTTTGCAAAAAAAAAAAAAGGGTCAAATTACGATTTTTTTTTCGGGAAAAAAAGTTTAAAATTTTAAAAAATTTTTTGGGTGCCACGAAAGGGTTTTTTTTTTCCCAAAAAAAAACATTTAAAACCCCATTTTACTGGGTAAGTTATGAAACTAAAAAGGAAAGGATGCTAAAATAGAACTGATTTTTGAGGGCAAAAATTAAATTTTTTAGCCGTTAAAAAAAAAAAAAAAAAAAAAAAAAACCCCCTACTTATTGACGTTTTTTCACATTAAAAAATTTTGAAATTCTTACACTTTCTACTATAAGGATTTATGCAAAATTTGAAATTTTAGACGAACCCCCAAGCAAAAAACAAAAATATGAGAAATATGTTCGGTTGAAAGGTTTTTAGTTGTTAATTTTTTTTTTTTTTAAGGTGAGTTTCATAAACAAAATTGGCATTTTTTTCGTAACCTTTTTACGTAGCTAAAATGCTGTGCTAAAAGGGGGGGCCCTGTGGGAAAAAAATTTTACGTGTATTCTGGAGTTTGCTCATTCTAAAGTGATAATTGGGATAGTGTTATTGGATTTATTGGGTTGGGAATTAAAATTACTTTTGTATAAAGCAAGGCTTAAAATTTAAAAAAAAAAAAGATCCACGAGAATATGGTTTTTTCTTTTTTACTTTATGTAATGAAAATTTTGTCCCGTAAATTGACCCCTTAATTTTACGCCAAAATTTACCTGATAAAGTTTAAACAAATTTTGGGGGTCAGGCGAGAGTGAGGACCCCAAATCCCCATCCATTTTGTGAGTAAATTAAAAGTATAAAAATTTTTTGTATCAATCTTTCGTCTTTCTATAGAATTTTACTAATTTAAATGCATTTTTTCCCCAAAAAGCACCCCAAATTCAACTTTCAAGGAATTTTTCCCGTGTAACAAAATAAAATCTTCCCTTAAAATGTCAGAAAAAAAAAAAAGTGTTTTTTCTTTAAAAAAAGCAAAAAAACCCCTGAAAATCAGGGAATTCTGGAAAAAATCTTGTTTTTAAAATGTTAATAAAAACATGTTGGGTGCCAAATTGGTTTACAAACCCTTTAAGGGTTTTTAATTTAAGGGCGATTATTCCCGTACTAACGAAAAGAAAAAAAGGCGGTGAAAAAAAAAGGTATGTAATTTTTTGCCCAAAATTTGGGTTTTTAAACCCTGGCAATTTACCACAAAAAGTATGTGTTTTATGAAAAATATTAATAAGTCCCCAAAAGTCAAGAAAAAGTTTTTAATTGGAATTTCCCCGATGATAAAATTGTAAGTTCGAAAAATTTTTTTAAAAAACCAAAATAATTTTGCAAAAAGTAACCCCCTGGCTAAAAACTAGTATGAATTTGTAAAAGCAAAGGTTGCTGTTTGCAAAATCCCTTTATTTACAATTGGTATTTGTGGGGCCTTTTAAAAAGGTGGTAAACAACTAAAATTTTTGTAAAAAAAACAATGTTTATGTTTCGGTTATAAAAACAAAAAAATGTTTGGGAATTTACAAGTAGAAAAAGAAAAAAGAAAAAAATTTAGTGTATATTTTTAAATATGAGTTAAGATTTATTATTTTATATAAAATTTTTTGGGAAAATTTTAAAAATGCTTCCCTATTTTACACGGTTCAAAAAATTTAAAAGTAAGATGTCATTTATGGGTATATGGGCCAAAAGTAAAGGGTAATAAATTTGGAAAGGGAGTTGTTTTTTTTTTTTAAAATTCCCCTTTGGTAAAAGTGTTGAAAGGAAAAAGAATTTCGCTTCCCCGCTTTATTGTGCTTTAAATTTACCTGTTGCGTTTGGTGTTTTTTAATTAATTAGTGAAATTTTTTGCGATAAACATCAAAAAAGGACTTATTTCCTAAAAATATTTTCAATCGTTTCAGATTAAAAGTAGAGAAAAGTTTTTTTTGTAGGTTTTGAGCCCCTGGTGGGCTTTTCACTTTTCCCAAAATTTTTCCCCCGATTTTCTTTAAAATTGCAGGGAAATCCAAAATTATTGGAAAAGGGGGGTCAATAAATGACCCCCCCCGTGTTCCGAAAATAAAAAGGTACTTAAATATGATTTTCATACGCAAAATCAAATAATGCCCATTAGTTTCCTTTGGGGGTTTAATTTGATCTTAGGTTTGAACCTAGGGGTCGTTTTAAATATTTTTGGAAAAGGCTGGTTGGTGAGAATAGAACCCTATATCCTGACCAAATGGTTGAGAAGACTTTGGGTTTGGGTGGGGATAGTACAGTTCCGACCCGTGGTATGAGAAGAGTGGTCTGGTGAGACTGTACCGTTTCCGGCCGTGATATGAGAAAAAGTGGTTGGGGGTGGGGCTAGTACAGTTCCGCCAGGGGGTAAGAGAAGAGTGGTCTGGAAGAGGGCTAGTTCATTTCTGCCAGGGTATGGAAGACGTGGTTTTGGGTGAGGGGTAGTAAGTATCCTTTACCCGTGGTATTAGAAGCCCGGGGCTGGATGGACTAAATACAGTTTTTGACCCCGTGATAGAGGAAGAAGTGGTCAGGATTTAAATAGTACAAAATTCCCTTTCCAGTGGTTTTAGAAGGGGTTGGGCTGGAAAGGGCTAGAAAAGTATTGACCAGTGGTATGAGAAGGGGTGGTTGGTTTAGATAGTCCCGAAACCTGGGCCCCGTGTAAAGAGAGTGTGTGTTTTGAAATATTGTTTAATAAAAAAAATTTTTTAATTTTTTTTCTATTCCTTGACAGGGCAAAAAAGGATATTATATTTTTTTTTAAGTTTTTTTTTTTTACATTCAACCCTTTCATATTAAAATGATCCATTTAATTATAATCTTTTATTTAATTTTATTTTTAGGGAACCCAAATTTTCTTAAATTTATCATTAAAGATTGCAAAATTTTTTTATTTGAATGAAATTTTTGATGGGAAAAAAAAGTATTTATTTTCCCCAAAATTAAGCCCATTAGACCAGTTACAGTTTTCTCCTCTTAAATCACTGGGTTTATATTAAAGCATCTATACAGGAATGACTTAAGAGAATTTTTTTTCCGTGCATTTTTTTGGTAATCATGGTAAATATTTTGTGTAAAAACCTTAAAAATATTATTTTTTAATTTTGATGGGGCCTATTTCCAATTTATTTTGGCATATGTGTTCCTTGGAAAACCCCCTTAGAATTGTTAAATAAATTTAAACCCGTCGAGTATATGGCCCCCATAGGCGGTTATGTTTTTAGTATATGAAGTTTGAAATTTAAAAAGGCTTTCTTCCAAAAATTTGAATATATTTAATAAAAATTTTTGGGAAAAGATATTATAGGGTAAATTCTACAACCAAATTTATTTTAAAAAAATTTTGTTAATAAAGTCCAGGAAAATGGCCGCCCGGGGTGGAGCCAATTCAACTTTTTTAATTTATCATTTTTTATAAGTGTATTTTGATTTGGGCGGTATAAAATTATCAAAGGGGTTTCGTTCTGTAAATTTGGGTTTTAACTCCCCGATGACAAGAATTTCCCTTCCCTGGATAAAGGGGGTAAGTTTTTTTAGTAGGTGAATGAATAAAGTTGTCGTTTATTAAAAAAATTTTCTTAACAATAAGTACAGTGCATTTAAAAGGAACCCCCAATTTTTTTTACCTTTTTTTACAAAAGGGGCACTAAAACCCTGATACTAGAAAAGTCCCCCGATTTTTTTTTTTTTTTTTTTTTGTCGGGAATTTTTTGATTTGTTTTTGGGTTTCATTATATTAACCCAAATGTCAGCAAAAGGGTTTGGGGGGGATTGTTTCAAAATAAAACCAAAAAACTTTTGGGGGGGCTGGTTTGAAATCGGGGGGGGGGGGGGGGGGGGGGGGGGGTTTGATCACCATGCACTGGGGGTCGGGCACCGGGTTTTCCGTGTTGAATGAATTGAATTTTTTTCTGGTGGTAATTTTGCAACCCCCCGCTTTACTTAGTTAACTACAGAGATGGAAGGGGTTTGGAAGTGATTTTGTTAAGCACCCCCAAATAAAAGTGGGCCCTTTAGAATAAATTCCCGGGGAAAAAAAAAATATGAGATTTTTTTATTTATCAAATTTTTTTTCATTTTTTGCCCAACCCGTAAAGAAAGGGAAAATAATTTATTATTTACTTTTGGGAAACCCTTTGTTAAAAAAAATGAAACATAATTTTTTAAAAAAAAATTTCACCCCAAAATTTTACAAAAACGGGAAAAACTTGCAGTTGCAAATAAAGGTTTCCGGAAAAATTGTTTTTAAAAGTTTATTTCCCCGTATATCTCTGTTAGATATTAATGCAAAACAGGGGATTTCAAAAGGTCACAAAGGCAGGATTTTCAGTAAAAAACCCCCAAAAAACAATTTCAGTTTTTTTTATTATATAATTATTTTCTAAAATTTTGTTTTAAAAGAATAGGTTTATAGGTTGAATTTGGGTTAAAAAACAGAATGCTATAGAGGGGGTAAAATTTAAAAAACAATTTAATAATTGTGTTTTTAAAAAAGTAAATCAAAATATATTTATTTATAGTTTTGAATAAAGAAGCTGAAATTTGTGAGGAGAGAGAACCCCCCCCCCCCCCAAAAAACCCCATCCCCCAAAACACACCCCAAACACAAGGAAAGGGTTTCGTTCCAATTTTGCTTTGTGGATGTAACAAAATTTTACTAAACTGTGTTAAAAGGGGTTTAAAAAAATTAAAAAAATTTTTTGAAAAAAAAAAATTTTATTTTTAAATTTTTTTTTTTATTTTTTATTTTAAATTTTTATTTTAATTTTTTTTGTTTTTTTTTTTTTTTGGGTTTAATTTTAAAATTTATTATTTTGGGGGTTTTTATTTAAATTAAAATTATTAATTTTTTTTTTATTTTAAATTTAATTTTTTATTTGTTTTAT
>CM037777.1:27085601-27135601 GCA_021229015.1 Solen grandis
TTCATAAGTAGGGTCAAGGCGACGAAGCTGGGGGTATTCATCACCTTCAGTGATAGCTTTAGTTTGATAATTAACAAGATACTAGTCAATGCCTCTCTCTCACTTTGTCTCTGTCTTGGAATGCAAAGAACCCATCTGATTTGATTACTTGAATGTAGGACATTATTTGCTCACACTTGACAGTGAAGAATGGCACGAGGAAGTAATGTAGGTCTATGACTAGACTGGGTATCCAGAGACAAACAATCAAGTCTTCTATAATTCATGCCGTAGAAATAGGCTTTCAGAAATAGGCTTTCAACCTAATATTATCACAGAATAAATTAACGTGAGCTAGTGTTTATATAGAAGCATGTCTACATTACTAATGAAACTTGTGAGTAGATAGATAAATCTGATGTTTCATGACAGTCTTTCAGTCATTTTGGGACTTTTGTCTACATGAGACAGATGTAATACTTCTTCATCACAGTGATATTACACCATAGACAAGTAGCATATTAGATTATTGTCCTGACATCCCGCCAGTCAGTCCTGGAATAACCTTGTATGCTGGGCACCAAGGAAGGAAGTGATAGAAGTGCCATATTTAACCCTTTCCCTCATAGAGGACACCATGAAAAGACCTATGCGAACAGCATAAAACCAGATCAGCCTGCGAGTAACTCGCAGGCTGATCAGGTTTTATGCTGTTCGCTGCTCCTCAGTGGTCTGGAAATGAGGATTTTGTAATTAAATTTGGTAAGGTTTAACTGTGGTTTTCTGCAGATCAGGCTTTATGTGGTACCTATTGAGTGCGTCAAAATGAGTCTATATGAGGGAAAGTGTTAACAACTTCCGTATGTTGTGGCTGGGGTTTAAACCTACAACCTCATTAAATGAAGGAGTGTATGTTCAAGCCTCTCTACCACCAGGACAGCAGGTTAAACCAACTGCAACTTAGATTCATTCACTTTTACAAGCACCTTCTTGTGTATTCATTTGAATGGAAGAAAGATGAGAGCTTTGGTGTCCTGCAAAGCCCTCTGTCATATTTTTCTGCTTCCTGAAGGGAAAGCATATATATAGTTGCTGCTTTGTCAGTCCGTCCGTCATAATTTTGTCCAGAGTGTGACACAAAAACTATAAGTGAAACTAAGTGCAGTGTACAAGAACCATAACTCTGCTTTGCATAGTATAGGAGTTATTGATCTTTGTTATTTTTCTTTTTTAAATTATGTCCGGAGCTCATATAATATAAATAAGTACCCATCAAGTGATAAAGCTCAGTTCCAGGAGCTACTGGCACTTGTTTTTATGTTTTAATGAGAGATATTATGTAATGTTTTTATACACAGGTTTTGCATGCTTTATTAATGTTATTGACAGTTTTTCTATCACCCATCCCTGTTTCTATATCTTGAACGAATACAGTGCACGTGATTTTCCTTTCAGTGCTGGAACCAGAATTGACCATAATTATCTGGTCAACAACATAACAAGGTGACAATGTAACAAGGCTTATTTAATCATTTACAGATATTCCAGCATGGTTTGTCTGTGTAACACTCAGGTGCCATTTTATCGTTACTATGGTAATTTATTGCTTAACTGTTGAGTAGAATCAAGGAGACCACTGATTGACAGATGTTTACTGAATAATTCACATAACAGCACAACGATAGAGGGTCTGAAAATGAAGACTCTTGCACTAGGTCAGAAAGTGTCACTCAGGATTTATAGTTGAGATTTATAATACCCGCCGGTCATTCTTACTGTGCTGTTAATCCTTGTAACCATGGTGATATACAAAACTAAACCTCTGACTTACAATTTTTTTATCATATGCCGGAAGGATAATTTTATGTGATAGATCTGCCCTGCATTCAGTTATGCGAACGTTTGCACGGAGAACGTTCGTCATCACGGGTTAGCTTATTGAACGCACCGGAACAATTCCAAGATGGCTGCAGACATTTAAAAAAAATCTAAATTATCGTCTGTTTTTTGTTTACCTTTCCGCCATTTTGTTCGCTGAGTGAGCTATGTCAAAAGTACATTCGCGATTGGTCCGAACGTTCGTGACGAACAAATCGTCCAGTAATGCGAACCCTCAAAATTTTCTCGAACGTTCGCTTTTGTTCGCGTAACTGAACGCACTGCTGAACTGTCTGTCAGCTAAATTTTGATAATGCAACTCCTTCCACAGTTCTGAGGTGATTTGCATGAAATATCAGTGATATAGTCTCAAGGAAGTGTAGATGACCGTAAAATGTTTGTGTCAGTTTCATAATTCAGCCATTCTAAAGTTATTGGCCCTTGAACAGTGATAATGAAAAAATAATATGCATTATGAGGGCTCTTCAAAGAGTTATTGATTTGTATCATTAGTCATTTTAAGTTTAATAAACTAATATTTATCAAGTCATAATTTTGTATATGAATATTCATGAGGTAAAGGATAAAAGGAAAGGTTTATTTGTAGTTTCACTCTGGCAATTATGGACAAGTTCAATACTTGTCGTAAAATGTTTTTAATTATCAAAAAGAATAATACAGTAATGTAATGAATTTTTGTTGGGATTTCAGATGATTTTCTTGGTGGTTTTATACAAAAATAACAACCTCTTCAAAATCTCCTCCTAATACCTGGAATGGTTCCCTGATTTTTAGCTCACCTGAGCACAGCATGCACAAGGTGAGCTTTG
The DNA here is from genome assembly GCA_021229015.1 of Solen grandis. Taxonomy (NCBI): domain Eukaryota; kingdom Metazoa; phylum Mollusca; class Bivalvia; order Adapedonta; family Solenidae; genus Solen; species Solen grandis. Next base: position 27,088,289 of record CM037777.1, read on the forward strand.
TAATCACCTTGCGTCTGTCGTCATCCATCGTCAACAATTTGCTTTAATTGACATTTCCTCTGAAATCGCAGGACAGAATTTTATTAAACTTGGCAGGGATGATCCTTGGGTTAACCTTCACAAAAATTGTAAAAAATAAACTTGATCCATGTAGAACTCTGGTTGCCATGGCAACATAAAGAAAAAAACAATAGGGCCATGATGGCCCCTTTATCGCCCCCCTGAGAACCACTGTTCTAAAGGAGCAATCTTGGTAGCCATAGAACATCTGTGCCAAAGCATTTTAAAATCTGGCAGTAGTTTTGGAGCAGAAGTCTTTTAAAGTTTTCACTATATAAATGCAAATTAGCCCTGCCCCTGGCGGCCATGTTCTTTTTATGGATCAGAATAACTTTAGAAATCATGGTAGAGGGTTACCCAAGGAACATATGTACCAAAACATTTTGAAATCAAGTAAGTAGTTTCGAAGGAATGTTTTTTAAAATTGTTTTTTTTTTTCTATTGCTATGGCAACCAGAGTTCTACATGGATCAAGTTTATTTTAGCAACTTATGTGAAGGTTCACCCAAGGATCATCCCTGCCAAGTTAAATCAAATTCTGTCCAGTAGTTTCAGAGAAGATGTCGTTTAAAGCAAATTGTTGACAAGGGACGACGGACGCAGAGTGACCACAAAAGCTCACCATGAGCATGTTGTGCTCAGGTGAGCTAATTATGAAAACTTTAAAAATCATCTCCTTCAGAACTATTGGCCAGATTTCAAAATTTTTTAGTACAGATGTTCCTAGGGTAACCCTCTACCAAGATTATTCCGGTCCGTAAAAAAACCTGGCTGCCAGGGGCCAACAACCGGGGATCATAACCCATTTCCATTAGGGGTGGGGGTTCACCGGTGGGGACTTCTGACAGTATTGTTTGCTATACTGACAAAACCCTGTTCTTGATTTAAGCAAATTCCAAAAAAAATAATATGTACTTAAAATTTATTGGAAGACATTATACTTTAATGTAAATGCATAGTGTGTGGGTGGGGGTTAGGAGGAATGTTTATCGGGTGTTTATTTAGCGTTTTTAGCTTATTGAGGCAAAATTGCAAAGCCATTGGGACTAAAAGGAGTTAAACAGTATGCATGCACTGACAAGATTATCTATAAAATATATTCAACAAAGTTTTATTTCAACAACAACAAAAACAGGGTTCCCATGGTCAGGGAAAAATGATATTTTTCAAGGTCAGGGAAAAGTCAGGGAAATTTTGAAATGTCAGGGAAATATGAAAATTCAGAAAAAGTCAGGGAAAAGTCAGGGAATTTTACAATCAAGGAAAGTCGACTAAACAACAGGAGGATTATAATAAGGAAAGGCTAAGGCAATTTTGTCCATTTGGCTTTTTTCAGTCAGTTGTAATTGTCAGATTGGCATAATATTAAATAAGTTCCCAATAGCATCCAACAAAGTACATTTTGTGCTCATAGATGATCCGTATTTGCCGCTGGATTTGCGCTTAATTTGGTCAGGGAATTTTGAGTTTGGTCTGGGAAAAGTCGAGGAATTTTGATTTTTCAATTTTGTGGGAGCCCTGAAAAAATTGACTGAATAATATTAAAATTGAATAGAATGTTTTATTGATATTAAAAATGTTGCAACAGATTTTGGTAAAAAGATGAACATGTCATGTTTTGAAATGTTTTCAGATATTACACTGCACTTTAAGATTTGAATTGTATTAAGGCCCTGACAATGGACACCCAAGTCATCTCAAAGAAAGGCTGAGGCTGATTCTCACATGACAATGATGACCTTCAAAATTTCAATTCCACTTTAACGCAATGGAATATTAAAACTGTGAAAATAATTAAGGGAAAATGATTTGAAATAAAATCATAACAGAAAAGAAAAGATGGCTTGTTTTTATACCATTAGAGTCAAAAGCTTGATTTTATTCCATTAGAATCAAGAGGCTTTTTTTTGTTGTTTATTGTTTTGCAAATGTGATTGAAAATTTAAGATTTGGCTTTCAAAATCAACTGGATGAGAGAAGTGCCATTGTCCTGTTTGTTGCATTTGACCCCTTGGAATTCTAGTAATAGTTACTGCAGCTCTTAATGTTTCTATAATTTTAAAAGTGTTCAATTTGTACAAATTGACAATTACCTCACACAGGGCTGAACCGATAAAGGTTCAAATCCCATGAGGGTCACTGGGTTTATTCATGTGATGAATCCTTCCAGCTGGCTTGAGGTCAGTTGGTGCATCTCTACCCTTGAGGTTCCCGCACTTTAACTTATATCTGGACTGTAATTGTACTTAGTTGGACAATAATTGGACTTAGCAGGACAGTGATTGGACTTAGCTGGACAGTGATTGTATTTAGTTGGCCAGTAATTGTGCTTAGCTGGACAGTGATTGTACTTAGCTGGACAGTTATTGTACTGTACTTAGCTGGACGGTGGTTGAATTTGTTGGACCATAATTGGACTTAGCTGGACAGTGATTGTACTTAGCTGGACAGTGATTGTACTTAGCTGGACCAGTATTGTACTTAGCTGGACAGTGATTTGTACTTAGCTGGACTGATTTGTTCTTAGCAGGATGACTTCAATTGTACATAGATGGACTATACATGGCTGGAGTCTAATTATACTTAGCTGGACTGTAAGTGTAAAATTTGCAGGATATAATTTTACTTAACTGGACTGTAAAAACCTTTATAACTGTGAAATGCTGAGCAACAGTAATATCCATTGTAAGAATTTGCAGGATTTAATGTTAACATCATTTCTGAGTTTTATACCAAGAGTTTTTGTTAATTAACTCCTAGAGAAAGTTAGTAACCACCATCTCTCTCTCTCTCTCTCTCTCTGTCTCTCTCTCTCAATGAATAACCTGCTTGTTTCCTATAAATCTTGCCCAAATGTCAACATCCAGTGATTCTAGAATAAATTGCAAGAACGTTCCAATTTAACATATAAATGAGAATAAATAAGTGTAAATTTTCAAAATGTTAATTCTAATATTAAAATGGAAGACAATAACATGTTAAGCTAATTAATTGATTGATGCCATTTTCATAAGACTGATGGCCATTTTACTTAAAAAGCAGTACCAGAACATGAATACAGAGTATTTATTTATTATTGATCATAAAACAAATTCTCACAACTTCAAACGATCTTTATACAGATAGTCACCAATATCAGTATTTTAGAAAGAAATATGAGTATTCTGGAAATTGAATACCCATGGCTGGACCTCTGGGCTCTGTGATTTCTCACGTCCATTACTGGGGATCAAACCTGGGATACATGGGTGAAGAGGAAAGTGTGTAATTGTAGGATGAGCCAGATAATTGGATGTTGCTATTGGCTACCAACAGTGTACTACCCAGTCGTGCACTGCCTACCAAGGAATAAAGATGGTGGGCTGAATTTCACACCAATATGGTCTATTTAAGGCCAACTGTAATACTGGAGCGAGACTTTTAAGTATTTTAATCAGTTCTTCTTTGTGTTCAGCCTCGTCCTACTCAGATTGCAATATAAGCCTGACAAGGGTATAAAACAGGCAGGGTAATCAAGTCTTGTTGTGAGAGTAATTGTAAGTAGGCTACCGTTGTCACGGTTGTGTTGTCGAGGCGTTGTGTCGGGATGGTTGGCTCCTGCTGCTCAGGCCTGACAAATTAATGTTGTTTTATTGCTGCGGCTTCTTTTGGTGCCGTCGGTAGGTATTGGTGTTTTATATTGACAGGGGGGAAATGTGACTTGTAATACAGGGAGACTGGAAACTGGTATCTAAGAAGTGTTGTAGGAATATATGATTGGGGGAAGGAGACTAGAACCTTTGAGTAACACACACTATGGTGTGGAGGAAAACAGATTCTTCTTGATAATTACAAGCAATAGAACACTCATTTTGAAGGGGTGGATCATTCTTTCATTACAAGCAAAATAACACACATTACTAGCAATAGAACACACATTATAAAGGGGTTGATAATTCTTTCACTACAAGCAATAGAACACACATTATAAAGGGTTGGATAATTATTTGATTACAAGCGATTGCCTTCTTGCTTATAAAAGTGAACCTTGAAAATAATGAAACCAAGGAATATTAGATTTCCTGGAATACTGGACAGCTATGTTGGTCTCAAAGTTTTGTTATTTTATTCTTATGTTTTTTAGATATACAGAAAACTGAAACCTTGGAATACAGAAAACTGAAACCTTAGAATTTTGAAAACTGAACGCTTTTCGAGTCCCCAATTGCTGTGAAATCACATAAAATTATGGGTTAAATGATCAATACAAGATTATGTGAATCTCTGTTCCTAAGCCAGTGTTCAAGGTGAAAATTAATATCTTTTTCTAAATATTTTAGTCATGAAACACAAAATGAAATTATGAAGAAAAAAAAAGAGGAATATTTATAAGCGATAAACAAAATGTTAAAAAAAACAACAACAAATGAATGAGTGAGGGAGCATGTAAGTACACTGCAATATCCATATTATAAAGAAGCCCATGAAAAATAAACACATTGGAAAACCAAACTTTTTATGCCTTTCTCTGTTGGATATAAACACTACTTCTTAACCCTTTCCCTCATAGAGGACACCATGAAAAGACCTATGCGAACAGCATAAAACCAGATCAGCCTGCGAGTAACTCGCAGGCTGATCAGGTTTTATGCTGTTCGCTGCTCCTCAGTGGTCTGGAAATGAGGATTTTATAATTGAATTTGGTAAGGTTTAACTGTGGTTTTCTGCAGATCAGGGCTTTATGTGGTACCTATTGAGTGCGTCAAAATGAGTCTGTATGAGGGAAAGGGTTTAACGTCCTATTTCATGTTACATAGGGATGATTACTATAATGACATCTCCATGGATATGTACAGGAAACATTTAGCTGCAACATGGACTAGCATCTCCCAATATGGATAATTGATGGTTTGTATAATTTACACAATATTAACAGCTCCATGTATGTAGAAGAGAATGATGTAAATTTAGATATTCTTGTTGTGGTTTTGGAGTTAAGGTAATCCATCTATCACTGAATTTTATTTATGGTCCATCTGGTGATCATGGGAATTTCATAGTAAATGCAAGCCCTTATAGACTTAGTGCAAAACTCCAAGTCTGTGGATGCTTGCATCTGCTCTGAAGTCTTTTTTAACCCTTTCCCTCATATAGACTCATTTTGACGCACTCAGTAGGTACCACATAAAGCCTGATCTACAGAAAACCACAGTTAAACCTTACCAAATTTAATTATTAAGTCCTCATTTCCATACACTGAGGAGCAGCGAACAGCATAAAACCTGATCAGCCTGCGAGTTACTCGCAGGCTGATCTGGTTTTATGTTGTTCGCATAGGTCTTTTCATAGTTTCCTCTATGAGGGAAAGGGTTAAGCATATAAATGACCCTGATTATAATAAAATGATGGATGGATTACTTTAACCAGTGCTATGGCTCACAGTTTTCAGTCTGCTAAAGACTGCAAGTTCTCAGGGTGAGCTTACGTAGAACCAGTCTCCTTCTGCGAGTCACATGTTAGACATACACACATGGACCTGATATCACTTAGACATACCTGTACTTTAGGGAATTAGGTATAAATAGATATACACATGTATATCCGGTCATTTACCTAAATGGTTCAAAGTATCTGCGATCAGGTGATGATACTGATAACATGTGCTAAATGACCACTGGAAAATCATTCTTATGATTTTTCTGCTGGAGGGGTCATCATAATCTTCTATTGTTGATCACATGATATTGCAGTTTAGCCATTGGATAATTTTGTAATCTAATTTGAATTTGTAAACATGGAGAAGTTCCATACCCATCTGATTGTTGTAGAGGTAAACAGAAGTGGCTGGGTTTACCCTTATGACATGTGCCCTGTTTGACTGTCTGGTATTTTTAGTCCAACTATAGTACTACGTTTTCGACTCCCGTTCTCCTAGATTTAAAACTGAATAATCTCTCAATAGTGTAAATATGATCGAAACACTGTATATATCTCTACAACATAAGTATACTAGAATTAAGCAAAATGCTGAAAAATCAATGCTGTGTCAAAAATAAATACTTACGGACTACAAAAATCACCTGTGACATGAAAACATTATAGGACTTATTATTCTCTGCTGATGTAACTTCAATTGAATGATGTAACTGTTTTTATCACATGATCAATTTACCAAGCGCACGAATATAATTTGTTTCGATGCAATGGTGGCGCGCAAATAAATTTTGATAGTAAATATGCAGCTTTTGGTCATTTTAGGCTGTTACAATAACCCATGTGATGTCCAAAACAAATCATTGTAACATACTAATAATCACATCCATCTATCGACCTCAGATATCTCCAAGGGTTATTTCTTACACTAAAAAATGACCGAAACCTGCAAATCTACTATCCGAAATAAGTTTGGAGCCTCTGACCTGTGAAGAAAATCTGCATAATTACTTCAATCTATAAATAGAATCTGTTGTAGATAAGGTACTGCATGAAAACAAATCAAAGCTCTGATAGCGCTGAGAGAACAGGAATGCCGCATTTCTTGTGTAAAATGAATTTAATTATTGGTGATCAACTTGCAGCTCTTCAAACACTCTTTCATTTGAGACACACTCAACTTCAGTGCCTTCAGTGCTTTGATTAGACAAAGTTCCCGAGTCTCACAGATTTTTCTTGATCTGGCAGAAAGCAGCCGATCTTATTAATTCATTTCTATCTGCAGGAACGGATATCTTGATCTTTTGATTGTGATGGGAAGCTGATCAAAGGCTCCCTCAATATTAATCAATAACAATTGATTTAAAATTCATACTTAATGACAACCTTATACAATCATGTATATATATATCGTCCATTGAAAGCCAGAAGGGGCTATCAGCATATGTAAAAAGAAGGCTGATAGCCCCTTCTGGCTTTCAATGGGCGATATATAGAACATGCTAGTTAGTGTTAAAAGTAAGGGCTAATTTTGATTTAGCAAAAGAATAGGCATTCCTGAAAGTAGGGTTACTGTTTATAGACAATATCTGGAACTCACATAAATGGGATTTTCCATGTAGGTACTAAAAAGGTGTTCATGTAAATGTTGCTGAAAAGCATGCAGTACTGTGAATAAGTCTTTTATAGAAAGGAATCTAATTTAGGGAGGAATCTAACTTGTTTAGGAAGCAATAGAGTGTCCTTTAATTTACATAAAGGGATAAGTTTAAACAGTACTCATAAAAAATTTCTAGTATAAGAAATTAAAGGAAAAAACATATCTGTTGGAACCATCTACACATAGTTAACATGACAGCTTCATTTAAGCAAATGAAAATGTCATGGAAGTAGGAAACTTTTTTTTGTCCATTTAACTTCAGAAAGAAGAGTTTACTTGACATCAGTCTAAACGAAGCAAAACACTGTAAAATTAAAGCTTTTAAAAACTTAAATTATCATCTTACTTCACCAACCTAGTATACATACAAAGCAGACTACAAAATTGATTTAAAATGAAATTTTAGAAGGAGTTTCTGTGGCCAAGTGGTTAGAGTTTATGACTTTCTATTATGTAGTCCGTCAACACTGGGTTTGAGTTCAGGCAGGTTAATTTGTTTTTTGTGTCACCTGCTGTAAGCATAGGTGACACAGTCATAGGGGTCACTACTCTGTCATCTGTCCATCACACTTTATCTATCACACTTCTTTCAGGCTAGGTGACACAAAAAAGTCATGTATTCCAAAGAACACTTTGTGTTCATGTTACTGGAGGTCAGTTTTTCTACCTGGGTGTTGCAGCGACAGGAAAAAACTTCATCACAATCACAGCTCTTTTCACACTTTGTAGATGATATGAGTTGTTCATCCATTCATTTAAACCCTATATTTCATTATGCTGGTTCAAAATCACACTACCCTTGTAGTATGATCCTAGAGTGTGATGGAAACACAGAAGGATCTCAGTTTAACTTTTTTCTGACATACTGTGATCGTGAATGAACATGGTCCAATCGCCATGGACGTAGAGAGCATGGCCAAACTTTGAACACAAAAATAATTGTGGTGCAAGCATGGTGGAAAGACAGTGTAGTGTATATAGGCATATTTTGAACGTAAAAATGACCGGGCAGGCATAGAACCACAGTGTAGCTTTAGTATAATATGAGTTTGTGGAGGGTTATATGTAGCATGCTGAAATCTTCTTAGATGCAATGTTCTTAGATTATAGTATTGATGATAATGCAAAAAAAAATGTCTGTGATCAGCAATGCTCTTACTACGCTTGGTCAATAATTATTGTTTTAATAGCATAAATACGTTACCTGTTATTACTTCAGGTATGTGTCTATTTGTGCACAGCTTCCAAAACAGAGTCCGCAAAATAAACCATTCCCTAAACCCCCTAGTTACCGGAAGTGTAACCCCCGTTCTCCAATTGTGTTTTCGAAGCCATCGAGTTTCAGTGGGTAACCTAGCGTGTCCCTTTCTTGATAGCTTCTGTGCGCTACAGCTCTCCTTTTCTTATCTTTTCATAGCCTCGGCTGTGTTGTTTATATTGTTCTTTATTGGTTTTTATTCTATATCGTGTAGAATTTCCAATCCCCGTCCCGTATCGGGACTTTTTGCCTTGTGTCACGGGTTTCCGTGCTTCGGCTCCCGTGGCACTGGTATTATTTTGATTTTGTATATATATACTGTTGTCTCGTTTCGAGAATTTCTTTGTACGGGTTTTCTTCGGTCTTCCCGTTTTTATTTTGCATACATTGTTCTTTCTTGTATTGATTTTTACAATGTCGCAGTCTCGGGGCTCCTGCGGACATGTCAAGGCGCCCTGGGACTCCCATCAGTCCTGCCTTTCATGTTCGGGGTGCTCCAGGGTCGACACCTGCACCGTTTGTGTTTCGTGGACAGACGAGATCTGGAAGAAAGCCTCTTCACGTCGATCCTACTCATCCCGGAAAAGGAAGGCCTCATCTTCCTCCTCCTTCTCTGGGTTCAGTGCTGCTGGGGGTCGGAGTCCCTCTCCCCCTCCCAGGAAGAAGGCTTCCCGCCCCTCTCCGGAGAGGCCGCCTTCATCTCCTGGCTCCCTGCCCGGCTCTCCTTGTGTCAGCCCCAGGGGAGCAGTCAAGGAGACTACTCCGACCGGTCACCGGGCATGACCGGTCATTTGCTTCATAGCAAAGCTCACGACCGAGGCCGGTCACCGACCACCGGTCACCGACCACTAGCCACCGGTCACCGGTCACCAGGCACCGGTCACCGGTCATCAATAACCGGGCACCGGTCATCAATCACCGGTCACTGGTCATTGTCGAACATCTATTGTTCGTGATCGGTCTCAGAGACCCAAGACCGGTCATCACCGGTCATCGGCAAGAGATCGTCACCGATCAACGGCCAGGTCGGCTCACCACTCTAGGCGTGTGGGTCACCGGTCTTCGGCGATTCTAACTGAAAAAAGTTCGGACTCGAGTTTTTCCTCAGGTAGCCCTGCGGTTTCTCCGCTTCGGCCACCTGCTCCCTCGTGTTCAAGGGTGCCCAAGAAACGGCCCCACAACCGTTCCCCGGGCATTTCCGGTCACCGGTCCCCTAGCTCTGCTCCTAGGGACCGGTCCCCTTTACGCTCCACCACGTCTTCGAAGGTTCAAGGTGCGGATTTTTCAGCGCAACCTCAGACCTTCGATCCTTCCACGTGGTGGTCCCACATGATGGGGGAATACGCCAGGCATTTCAGTTCTGCCTCCCCCCCTGTCATACCGGGCAAGCCTTCATCTTCTAGGAGGGATCGGGTTTCTCTTCCACCAGAGACCTTAGATCACAGACTGTTCCTTCAGTCTCCTCCCTCCTCGGGTCCACAGGGCGCTTCTTCTGCACAGCCCCCTATGTGGCCCTTTTTCCCTCCATTTCCTTTTATGGGCTTTCCCCCTCAGGATGCTCCCCCATCTCGCCCTGAGGCTGGGTCTCCTCCCTCTACTCGCAATCCCCCTACTAGCGGGACTGCTCTGAGCGGACACTTGGAGGATGAAATCTCCCTTCATGCTCCGGAGGAGGACTCCTTATTTGCCGAGGACGTGCCTCTTTCGTCCACCTTGCGCCGATCCAGCGCTCATTCCGAACCTCGTACTGACAATCCTCTCTCTGACGAGGACGAGAAGTCAGACGACAGTCGTTTTTCCATGGACAGGGCTGTTCAGGAGGTCTTTGCTACCTTACCTGCATCAGTATGCAAACCGGCCCCTCCTCCCTCCCGGAAGAGGTGCGAAGGTTACCTCGACCTTGTCGGTAAGCCTAAGGAATCCAAATCAGTCGAACCGGAGTTGCTCCCTTTCTCTCCGGTCGTCCGTTCGGCTCTGGAGGATTTCGAATCTTCATCCTCCTCCAAGCCAGGACCGGGCTGGTTTATTCCAACTTCAGACCTTCGGCCTTTGGGTTTTAACCCCAAGACCTACAAGTTTCCGGAGGGTGATTTTTCTATCCACCCTCCGAAACTGGACCTAGATGCGAGTCGGCTCCGGCTCAAGGTCCCCTCCTCTTTACCGCTTCAGCAGAAGGTCCTGGATCGCTGGGAGCAACGCTCCCGCTTTCTTTCCGGCATCTCGTCTCATACTGACTCCTTCGTGGCCGCTCTTTCGGTCAAACTACAGCAAAAAGATGCCTTATCTTCTTCCGTCAGGCTTCTTTTAGAGGCCTTAGCAGCGACGGCAAAACATTCGATTTTGCTATCTCTCTCTCTCTCTTCAGAGATGACTCGCTGCAGGCGGGATGCCATCCTGGACGGCCCCAACAAGCTACTTCTCTCTTCTTCTCGAGAAAAGCTTAGGTCGGCCCCTCTTTCTTCTTCGTCCCTTTTTGGGGGCCGAATCAAGGAAGTAGCGGATGCCTCCAGGGAGGAGCAAATGCACGGAGCGGTGGCCTTCCAACCCCGCACTCCTACTTCGGCTCCCCCTAAATTCCGGATACCGAAGAAGCCTTCGGCTTCTACCGGTAAATCCCCGAAGGACTCGGAAAAGGGTAAACCTCAATCTCCTTTCAGAGGTAATCCCTCTTCCAGGGGCGCTTGCCAATCTGGTCCTCAGCGACCACGATTTCCTCCTTCATCGCCCCCCACCCCTTCTTCTACCTCTACCAGTCAAAGGGGTAGGAGTAAGCCCTAGGGGTACGTCCTTTCTTCCGCTTCCTCTTCCAGACGTTCGATTAGGAGGAAGAGTGTTTCTGCCCCTTCCAGTAGGCGGCAGACTCACTCATTTCATTCATCAATGGGAGACAATCACCGACGACCAATGGGTCCTGTCTATCGTGAGACACGGGTATCGGGTTCCGTTCAGTCGTCCCCCTCCACTGTCACGCTCTCCCATTCATCTCTCCTCCAATCATCCTCGTCTGGGACTCGCCATTTCAGATCTTCTGAAAAAAGGAGCGGTAGAAAGGGTCTCGATTCCAACCTCTCCGGGGTTTTACAGCCGTCTCTTTCTGGTTCCCAAGAAGGACGGCGGGTTTCGACCGGTCATAGACCTATCTCATCTAAACTCCTTCATTCCGAAGGAACACTTCAAAATGGAAACAACTTCGTCGATCAGGGCAGCCGTCCTCCCCGGTCACTGGGCTGTTTCCCTGGATTTATCGGATGCCTACTTCCATGTATCTATCCATCCTCATTCCAGGAAATACCTTCGTTTTACGGATGGTCAAACTGTCTACCAGTTCCCCCAAAATTTGGGGGCCGGGTTCATTTTCGCGAGAGGGTGTTCCTCTTTCTCCTCCTCAACCGGAACTGTTCCTCTTCTCGGATGCCAGTCTGTCAGGCTGGGGTGCTCATCTGGAACCTCTGGGTCTCACAACCTCGGGTCTTTGGTCCCCTTGGGACAGTTCTCTTCATATCAACAACCTAGAACTCAAAGCGGTTCTACTAGCCTTACGACAGTTTTCTCCTCTCATTCGAGACAAATCTGTTCTAGTATCTACAGACAACACGACTGTTGTCTCTTACATCCGCAGACAAGGGGGGACGCACTCGCCTTCTCTGTGCATGGAAGCATGGCACCTTCTTCATTGGTGTCAGGTGTCTTCGGTACTCATTCAAGTCAGACATCTTCCGGGTCGTCTAAATGTCTTAGCGGACCAACTGTCCCGCAGGCATTCTCTTCTCCCCTCGGAATGGAAGTTACTTCCTCGGATCGCGACAACTCTGTTTGCGATTTTCGGGTCTCCGTCTGTCGATCTATTTACTACCAGGCTGAACAACCAACTTCGACTGTTTGTGTCACCGGTATCGGATCACCGGGCTTGGGCGATAGATGCTCTGTCTGTAAACTGGGATCATCTATTTGCTTATGCGTTTCCACCGTTTTCTCTGATTCCCTTAGTTCTAAGGAAAATCCTGCGATCTCAGTGCCGGATCCTCCTTGTAGCTCCACTGTGGCCAACGAGATCTTGGTTCGTGGATCTTCTGGATCTTCTGATAGACTATCCTGTAGAACTTCCCCAGGTTCCGGACCTTCTGTCACAAGGTCGGAACAGGGTCCTACACGACAATCCTTGCGCTCTTCGTCTTCACGCTTGGATGTTATCCAACAGCGAGTTAGACAGAAGAAATTTTCGGCAACAGTTGCCTCTATTATCTCTAAGGCCAGGAGACAATCTACTCGATCTGTCTACCAGGCAAAGTGGAAGGTCTTCCGTGATTGGTGTATCGCACGGCAGATTAATCCGGTCAAAGCTCCTGTCAGAGAAATCGCTAACTTTCTAGTTTTTCTTTTTAACGAGAAAAAACTTGCGGTCAGTTCTATCAAGGGTTATAGGTCCATGTTATCGAATACTCTTAAGTTTCACAGATCCTCTTCCCTTGGTTCGGATCCTTATCTTTCGGAAATTATTCGTTCGTTTGAACTGTCTAGGCCAGTCTCTCGTTCGTTAACTCCAAAGTGGGATCTTTCTTGTGTTTTACTGGCTCTTACTAAGGCACCTTTTGAGCCTCTTTCTGAAGCTTCTCTCCTGCACGTAACATGGAAGACGGTCTTTCTCATAGCAATGGCGTCTTCTAAACGTCGTTGCGAAATTCATGCCTTTTCTACTGAGGAAGGCTATTTACGCTTTAACAAATCTGATGGCTCTGTATCTTTGAGCTTTCAACCTGGTTTCCTTGCGAAAACCCAACTCCCTTCGGTCTGTTCCCCTCCGGTAGTTATTCCGAGTCTTGCTAGGTCTTGCGCTAGGGGTGATCCTGATCGGCTTCTTTGTCCGGTTAGAGCCTTGAAGTTTTACCTCCAGAAGGTTAAATCTTTACGGGGTCGTCGTCTTCGTCTTTTCCTCCCAATAAAAGGGGGGGGCGAAGTTTCGGCAGCATCAATATCTCGTTGGGTAGCCTCAACTATCAAGTTTGCTTATTTGGATCTTTCGGACAGGGATCTATCCTTTTTAAGAATTAGACCACATGAGCTCCGTGCTTTGTCTGCTTCTTGGGCTTTCTTGAATAAATCCCCCATGGAGGATATTCTCAAAGCGGCCTCTTGGAAGTCTTCTACTACGTTTTCTTCCTTTTATCTCCGCTCACTGGCTAACCAATCACAAAACCTTGTGGATTTGGGTCCACTTGTAGTGGCTCAGACAGTAGTTTAATCATCATGTCTGACACATCGGCGGCTTTGGTCGTTTCCTACTTCGGGTGTCGCTGCAATCAAGGTTCTTTGTTAGCAACCTCCCACCTTAGCGACGAAGTCATACCTGAAGTAATAACAGGTAACGTATTTATGCTATTAAAATGAAATTTTTGAAGTAAAATTAATTTTAATTAGTAAATACTTACCTGTTATTACAGAGTCCCACCTCCCTCCCCGCTTGCTGGCGGTTGTATCCCTCGATGGCTTCATATACAATTGGAGAACGGGGGTTACACTTCCGGTAACTAGGGGGTTTAGGGAATGGTTTATTTTGCGGACTCTGTTTTGGAAGCTGTGCACAAATAGACACATACCTGAAGTAATAACAGGTAAGTATTTACTAATTAAAATTAATTTTACTTCAAAAATTTCATTTTGAACATAGGTCTGTTATAAAGAGTGTTGGTGCAGACCAAAATTACTAAGATTTCTCTGAATGTTTCTTCAGTATGTTGACTAAATTCAAAACACCAATTTTCAAGATTCTATTTCATTACTTAATTAGAACATAAAACCGTTTTATTAGAAAATTTGCAAGATCTGAATTGAATTAGCTTTCAAACAAACCTTAACGTTAGTGTTGTATTTGTCATTAGGTAATGTAAGAGAACTCTTAATGACTCTGAATTTTTGAAGTGAATGGAGAGCTTCCCAGAACACAGCGTTTCGCCTCTTTATTTATTTATAAAATAAGTCTTTTGAAACTATCTTTTAGAGTGTTGCTATTCAAGGGGCAATATTCACAAAGTGTAGTTAAAAATTCAGTGAAGAATCAAGCTTTTTTATATAGAATATTTCAGCTTTACTGTTAGTGATTTTTGAAAGAAAAATGTCTTTAATGATAGATATGTGTTCTTTCAGCTGATTTATCAGCTATTTGGTTGGAAAATTTTACATAAAAAACAGCTCAACAGGTGGTCATTGACTAAAATGTATTTTTTTTTAACTTATCTGTGTGTATTAAGTCTATTAATACCCATCTAAGATGCATGGTCACCCATTTCAACACTGTGATTTTTTTTTTAAAAAATGGGGGGGTTTCTCCATTACAGGCAATAGCTGTATTGAACCTATATTTAGAATTACAAAACCTATATCTTGAACTTATTTTTCCATGGCTGACCACGTTTATTCTTCGTGCATGCCCAGTCACTTCCCAGGCTGAAAATTTCAATAACACTTACAAAATCACTACCTGGAACAGGTGAAGATACCATGTTGCAGAACTTGTCACTTGGTACCACAGGTACCTGCTTTGTTGATACATAATAATATTCTATATATATATTAATATTCAATATTAATTTTATTAGATTCCCTGAAATGGGCGTTGATGAAAAAAGCATTTTTCTATGCAATGTGACCTACACTTGCTAAGTTTATTTGTTAGGAAACAATTTGCATTAATATAGAATTCATAGTTCTTCCTGAGTTTGTGTACTCAGGCACTAACATTTAAAAGGGAGGGAATAAAATCTTCATTATTCCTACTGATCATCTGCGAACAAGCTGCTTTAAGGAAATGTAGGATTTGTAAATCTTAACTAAAGTTAAGAAATTTTGGATGCACCATCATTACAGCACCAGGCTGCAGTTCAAAGAATTGGCCTATGTTTGTGCTTCTCTCTTAATCTAGTGAGGGAAACCTTATTTTCTCATAATTAATTTTGCACTAAATATAGAATTCATAGTTCTTCATGAGTTTGTGTACTCAGGCATTTTGCTGTTAAAACGTCAGAACTTTACTGGAGATCCAGTAAATTGTCTCTTTCATCCAATTAAGAAACAATTTGATATCACTTCTATCAAATTGTCCCAATTTGCATCACAAAACTGTCTCGTATTTTATATTTGATTTCATGTTGGTTCATACATGTCAGTCATCTTTGAAATAAAAACATGATAAATGATAGAGAGATATAACTTTATTACACTTTGATTAAGCTTAATTATTACACTTTTATTAAGTTCTTTTTGTTTTGGATAGAATCCAAACCATCTGCTTCCTTTTCCAGCTTTATTTCAGAATCTTTCTACATTCAACCTGTTTCAGAAATGAATGTGACCTGCACTTAGCATAGGTGGCTTAATTGAATAGAGGTTAAATGAGTAACAAACTGCCAGATTTGAAATATTTAAGCTAATCACTTAACCTAAGCTGATGGTAACTAATACAAGCACAGCTGTATGTAAATCATTTTTATTCCAGACTATAAAATGTACACAGGTCTTCAACAGCAAAGAGATATGTTATCTCCATAGAGAGAAAACATTCTTATCAAAAGTGGGAAAAGACAAAAAATTTGAAAGAAAAGAAAAAAAAAGAAGATAACGTTTGTTAATTTTTGTGTCGCCTTGCAGACACGTATCAATTTGTCCTTCGTTGTCATTGGCGTGGTCGTCGTCATACTTTCTTGTCCAGAGCATAACCTAGTATGATTGCTTGGATTCAATCCAAACTTGGAACATGGATATATTACGAGAAGTCTCTGTGTACTTGGGGTCTTCCTCCACCTGTAATTAGCTGGACGTCACTATATGATTGAAATACTATCGCAGCGACGGTAAACCCCAATACAACAACAAAATATTATGAGAAGTGCAGAGTACAAAACTCATAACTCTAGCTCATCTGATTCTTGAATTATCACCTTTAGTTGATTTTGTTTTAAAGAAAATGTCATGATCGTAAACCACAACGCTAATTCATGGATTCGCTCCAAACTTGGGAGTATTGATATATCACAAGTAGGTGAAGTGCAGTGCACAAGAACCATAACTCTAGCTCATCTAATTCTTGAATTTTTCCACTTTGTTGATTTTTAGTGGGGGGGGGGGGGGATGTCTGAAGCAAAACTTTAATACTATATAATGATTCTCTCTAAATTTTGAACATAAATATCTTATGAGGTGTAAGGTCTTGTTTTACTTGTTCAGAGCATAACTTTTGACATGAAAGAAAATTGTTATAGCATGACAGAAACATGATCTTATTTGTTGAATGTAAGATTCAGTTTTGGGAATCGATATGATGAGAATTACTTGATGGCATTGATTTATTTAATTGTTCAATTCATTGTGAAAATTTATCTGCTTCCTATTGATTTAGTAAGTGGCGATACATTTATCTAAACAGTAGCGATCCCTTTTATTTATTTTTTGTGGTAATTTTTCAGATCGCATTCTAAAACTGGATTTCACTCGCTTTCTTTCTGGTCATGCATGAGAATGAGGTTTCACAGCGGTGTGGGTTGTTATTCTATCTGATGGTATTATCATGTTACAGTTGAAACTGAGTCACTGGATTTCTCTTTTAGGCCATCCTGCAAACCAGCTTGGAATATATTATTAATGCAGAAACACAACCAGTGGTAAAATCTATAGCATTAACAGTAGTGATTATACTTTATTCAGACAAAATATGTTTTTAGGCTTTGCTTTTCTGTTTTTTGTCTCATGAAAAAGCAATAGGGTGTTGATTTATTTTATTTTGCAGTTATTTGACGTCATAATATTATAAAATACGTCATCATTCTGTGAACAGTGCATATATCAGAAAATAATGCACGCCATACTCCTATGTTAACATAGCATATTATGTTGATTGTGTTAAAATCAAACTCTTGTCATAATTCTTCTTCTTAACTCTTTTAAATTTTTAATACTTAACATTGAACAGTTGTTTCTTTTCAAAGATTTTCCCCAATTTATATAAGAACAAACAAAAATAAGCTGATCTAATTGTTACAATCACTTTCATCCTGACTTGTGGACAATCAGATCAAACTGCCAACCACAAATAAAATAACTTTTTTTTGTCAGAAGCTGTTACAGATATAAAATGTATTTTTAATAAATGATGAATATGGTACATTATAGCTCCATTTTAACACCCCCAGGGTGGGTGTCAGGTTTTTAGATGGGCTTGTAATGGTATGGTGAATTTAATGAATTGTAAAAAAATAAACGCCAAACCACTGAAACTGATCAGTATCAGTGAAATCTCATTAGTGTACCAACTTTATTGTCCTAATGAATCAGATGTTTAATTGATCAGAACAATGAAATGCTCAGATAATTTATTACATGAGAAAGGAAATCAAATTTAAGCTGCTCCAGGATGTTAACATGTTTTCTTTTGCCATTATTTTGCACTGGAATCATCAATTTTAAGCGTGAAAAAAATATCCGTGACATTTCTTAACCAGAACAGCAACCCATCTTACGTACATGAAGATCTACTCCTGTAAAAAGAATCAAAGCGCACAGTGCGCTGAGAGACGGCGACGGGATTAACATTCTAAACCCAGCGTTTCTGAAGTTATTGAAGTAGTCACATGACGACAAAAACTCCACCGCTGTTGCTACAGAGGTACTGTTTGTAACATAATAATCTGGAGTAAAGGTCATGAACCTTTCATTCATAAAGAGCTGCATACCTTAGTAGGTCATTCTCTTTCTCTTGTACTAGCGAATTCTATCTGTTGTTTTGTATGTGTAGAAATTGACCAGGTATTTGATTATGTAAGATACTAGAATGTTTGCCTATCTATTTCAAAGTTAAGAAATGCCCTGGGAGGAACCTAACTCGCCATCATGCAAAATATTGTGTGGACTACTTTAGGTCAATTACATACATACGGAGCACTACTTTTTCTTGTTACAGGAGTAGATCTTCATGTACGTAAGATGGGTTGCTGTTCTGGTTAAGAAATGTCACGTATATTTTTTTCACGCTTAAAATTGATGCTTCCAGTGCAAAATAATGGCAAAAGAAAACATGTTAACAAACAGTAACACGCTAAAAGCGGTTACGGTTATGATTTAAACGCCTGTGTAACATATTCCACTCGTATTCGTTAGTGCAGAATCGCATTGCACGGATCCGCACTAAGCGCGGAGAGGTACAGTTAAAAATGTTGTGGAAAATATGCAAATTAGCAAGGCCTGATTTCGATTTCCAGCATAAGACGGCTAATCGCCGTCTAAAAAGTAGTGCTCCGTATGTATGTATTTGACCTAAAGTAGTCCACACAATATTTTGCATGATGGCGAGTTAGGTTCCTCCCAGGACATTTCTTAACTTTGAAATAGATAGGCAAACATTCTAGTATCTTAAATAATCAAATACCTAGTCAATTTCTACACATACAAACTAACAGATAGAATTCGCTAGCACTAGAGAAAGAGAATGACCTTCTTAGGTATGCAGCTCTTTATGAATGAAAGGTTCACGACCTTTACTCCGGATTATTATGTTACAAACAGAACTTCTGTAGCAACAGCGGGTGGAGTTTTTGTCGTCATGTGACTGCTTCAATAACTTCAGAAACTCTGGGTTTAGAATGTTAATCCCGTCGCCGTCTCTCAGCGCATTGTGCGCTTTGATTAAGATACAGAGCCACACAAAATATTTTAACATTATAATAGTATGACATGTGACCTTTAAGTGTGACCTTGAACTAGAACCAAGACATCCGGTAACTATGCTCTGCACATCCTCTTTGTATGCTTAACATTTCTGTCAAATAATTTCAATTTTCTTCCAGAGGTCTTAAGATACAGAGCAGACACAAAATATTCTAGCATGACATTTGACCTTTAAGTGTGACCTTGACCTTGAACCAATACATCCGAAAACTATGCTCTGAACATCCTCTCAGTATGGTTGACATTTCTGTAAAATAATTTCAATTTCCTTCCAGTGGTTCTTTCATGAAATTGCTAATGGACAGACGACCAGTGGCATTACATAATACCCCCCTGCGGGCATAAAAAAAAAAAAAATCAACAAATAAAATAAACAAAATAACAAGTTGTTTTGAGTAAACAAGGTTGACCATTTACCAGCTTAAATCCCAGTGTAGATATTGGATAGCCTGGGTATCAATTTGAACACATCAGTAAACACTAGTAAGGTCCATTAAGACGATGAAGTAAAGCAGGATTTTTTTTACTTGGTTTTCTCAAATGAGTATCAAGTGAACCCTTAGTTTAAGGTAAAAAGAAAAATTTGAGGGTCAAAATGAATAATTTTGTGCATCGCAGGAAACCCTGAAAAGAGGGGAAGATCATAACAAGGCATTACCATATAAAATGACTGATTTTGGTATAGCCGCAGTGCTTCACAATGTTAAGCCCGAGTATAAAAAGGTGAGTTCGCAGCTCCAACAGAATTTTCAGAGATGGATCGAGATTTTAATCCTGTTAGAACATTAGGCTATACTTGGGAGACCGATCTTTGCCATATTAATTACATGTTAATTTAAGCTTGGTTTGAGGTAATTCTGTTTTCCAAAGTAAACATTGTCAAACCAGAAATACTTCATTTACTTCTGCACCCAACTAATGTACAACAATAAACAAAAATCATTGCAATAAAAGTTGCACTTAAGCTTAATTTATCTTCATCCACTGAATTGAATAACATATGAGGAAACCAACTCTGCCCGTTGGAATTTTATTTGTTACAATTATTCATCACCTGTCTCCTTTAAAGCTTAATTGAAGAGTCGTATCTTCAAAAATTATCTGTGCAACAAATATGCTAGAGCCTTAGAACCACCACTTCAACTCTGTGCCATTTCCAACTGTGTCTTTTTTTCCAACCTATGACTTTTTCCTTTCAACAAAAACTTTGATGATAGCTGTTGCTCCACTTTGAAGTCAAAATCCAAATTTAGGCTGCAATTTCATTTTCACCAACTCCTGATAAAGGCCTATATCTTGTGTATTTATTAACCCTTTCCCCCATATAGACTCATTTTGACGCCCTCAATAGGTATCACATAAAGCCTGATCTGCAGAAAACCACAGTTAAACCTTACCAAATTTAATTACAAAAACCTCATTTCCAGACCACTGAGGAGCAGCGAACTGCATAAAACCTGATCAGCCTGCTAGTTACTCGCAGGCTGATCTGGTTTTATGCTGTTCGCATAGGTCTTTTCATGGTTTCCTCTATGAGGGAAAGGGTTAAGCAAATTATTTCAAACTTCACCAGTGTTGTCAACTTAGTATCATTACCATGACGTCAGTTAAAACAACATCTTTCTGCTATTAATTTCTACATTATTTTAACACATACGCACCGAAGGTACTTCTGTACTTTCCAATTTTAACGACGTGCTCCAGGTAACCCAGCCTAACAGTGTCTAAACATTAATTATAGTTTTACTGTCTGTATTTTGTTATATTTGTTCTATTTGCATTATCCGTCAGAGATTAATTAATGTTTATTGAAAGTTTGAACTCAAAGCGTTACTTATTTTTGAAAAATCAACAATGTCTCAATAATTATCAAACAAGCCTCGTATAGCTTAATGGTTTAACCCTCTACCTCATGAATATTCATGCACAAATTTGTGACTCGAATGTTAATTGACAGAACTGTAAGAAGTATAATTATGAAATAATGGATTTTTATTTTGCCATGCAGACTGTGTAATATCTGAGCTGTAATATTTCATAGGCAAATAGAGGAGACCCTGATCAGACAGCACTCAGAAAGAACTCTCTGATCAAGGTCTGGGCAGTATGTCAAAGTTCCAAAAACATCTTTTTGAGGTAAAAGGATAAGCAGTGTTCAGGGTATAAATCCCCTTCAGTTATAGTTCAGTTTTTATATTAAATGCACCCATTTTCTACTATATCAGTGAGACTGTCTCAGATAATTGCTGACTCATGATTACAAGTATAGTAAGCTTCTATTGTATTTCTCTTTAACTCTCAGGGGAACATAGATGGTACCTTAGAATATACTTGTCTGTATCACATTCAGTGATAATCTGTTTTGATTGTATATTATGAACAAAAATCAATTAGAGATGGTTTGTTGCTCCTGCAGGAATTATGTATTGCTTTTTTGTCCATTGCTCTCAGATTTATTTTGTTGTCCTCAATTCACAAAGAACAGTTGAGCTATAATAGGTGACATGTGTATTGACTAGTTGTGTTGTGGTCCAATGGTAACGCATCCAATTACAGATCTGGAGGTTGTTGGTTCAAACCCCGTTGGAGGCAAGAATTCTTCATGACCTTCCTGGGTGCAAAGTACTGGTTCAACCAAGGAACAGTCGGGAGGGATTAGTATAAGTTGTAAGAACTTCTTTCCCAATCGACATGAAATAAATAAGTGTAAACAAACTAGTTGTGTCTTGCTCCATTCTGCTTTATACATAATTTATCATATCATATTGTTTAGTTAAAGGGGTATTTATTACCTTTAGGGGTGTTTTTAGTTTATAATTATATATTTCATTTTTTTTTTTTTTTTTCATTTCTTTTTTTAAATATTAGAAAATACTGTAAAGATTACAGAATGTAACACTTAAAGATTCATTTTACCAGACTGACAATATAAAATATTCATAAAAAAATAAGATCATATTGTACTTCCCCCATTCCTGGACTTTTTCCCCATATATAATGTTTTTTTCCTATATATGTTTTCTGATACTAAAAATATATTTTTTATAAAATATTTAAATCCCATAAGTGACACAGGGAACCGATCACCCATTAGTTATGCTGGTACCCTAGTGAAAGCCAAAGCGCAGTTATAATGGAAGGCGTATAGCTCCCTGCATTGACAATACGAGCACGCTATCAATAATTCATACTCCGAGCATCCCACTAGAGTTTAGCCAGTGATCGAAGCATGAATGCCGATACTTTTTGTGAGGCGGGAAAAGCCTGAATGCAATAAAGCCATAGCGGAGTTGAACAATTTTTTTATGGATTGATCACAGTGTGACAAACAAGCAGTGTTTGTTATTGGTGATTTATTTGTCATTTAATATTGGAGTTAATTGTTATCAGTGTGATAACGGAAGCCTGTATTTGGTGTTTTTTGATTATTTGAATTGAAGAGACAAAGTTGTTGCATTGGATTTCTGAAACTTCAAAATATTTTGGAAATTACTATAATAATCAGATTTCAGTAAGTATTCCTTTTTTATAATATTTCTTTTTTAACATAGTTGCATTTTTAGATTCTCTGTATAATTTTCAGTATTAACCCTTTTCCGCATAGAGGAAACCATGAAAAGACCTATGCGAACAACATAAAACCAGATCAGCCTGCGAGTAACTCACAGGCTGATCAGGTTTTATGCTGTTCGCTGCTCCTCAGTCATCTTGAAATGAGGACTTTATAATTAAATTTGGTAAGGTTTAACTGTGGTTTTCTGCAGATCAGGCTTTATGTGATACCTATTGAGTGCGTCAAAATGAGTCTATATGAGGGAAAGGGTTAAAATAGTGGGATCATAGTATTGTAAAAGTGAAGATATCTAACTCCTGCAGCTTGGAGATAGGATTATTATACTGTGACAAAGTGTATCTATTCATTAATAATTAAATTCTTAAGTTAGCGAATCAACGTCAGAAAGTTTAATTTGAATTTGGTGGATTTTTTAACTGTGTTTTATTAGTTTGATCCTCAATGAGTATTTCAACAGTTTCTTTGTAATTTGTTGAATTTTGACATTGTGTTTCATAGAGGTCTTATATTCATGTTCATTTTATAGACCTCCAATTTTCTTGAAAATGAAACCATGCACCCATAGAATTGTATGTCATACATAATATTTCATATTTAATATCATTTTTCAGTTTTTTTCTTTATCAAGAGGATGAAACTGTTTCAAAGGATTCTAGGGCTTGTTTCACTAAACTTTTTCCGAAAAAAATTGTCGTAGATGCAAATTCACAGACTGGTGTAAAAAGTTTTATTCCGGTGATTTTTTCCCTCACAAAATGTTATGTGTCTGTATAATGCAGTGAAGTGGGGCACATTTCTTTTTTTTCACGGAGCAAAAAAGAATTAGTAGACACATTGCAGGCCAACGGACTTCCACTTAGATCAAATTTGTTCTAACAAAGTTTAGACAAATAGGCCTCAGTACTTAAACTCTTACAATGCTTTGAGCACTTGTGACTGCCATTGCAACTTGTGCAGACCAAGATCAGCCTGCACATTCTGATCATGGTCTGCACTTTTCACTGTTCACACAATAAATTTTCAGCAAGCACCCCCATAAAAAATAAATGGTACAGTCCAAAGTGAGGGAAGGACAAGTCCAGTTTAGAAATTTAGCATTGTTAGTGTTAATTCAGAATATGTCTGACAAGGTACATTGTCCTTATCGATACTAAGACATTGAATAATTTCAAAGATGGAAATGAAATGTTGAAGCATATAGTTAGGTCCTGCTTTAAGACCACATTCACGACTGAGATGAACTGGTCTTATTAGCAAGTTGATCTTACAATATGTTAGTCTAACCTTTGTATATGCAATATAGCAAATCAAAGGGTCTTAGAAAAAATGCTCTTAATAACAAACCAGGTGTCGTAAGGTGGAGAACTCTGATAATAATTGTGTTCTCTTGATAATTGCTGTGAGCAAAGATTTTTTTTTTCTTTGCTAAAAATAAAATGAAAAGAACAAAATGAGATTTTTTTATATTTTGAATGACTTCATGATCTTGTAATGGTTTAAGTTAATTAATTTCTTATTTATAGCAGCTTGTTCATCGATGGTCATTGACTACAATAAAATTTTGATTTGAAAATATATGTATTATGCCAATAGCCATCTACAGACACATGGTCACCTTTTGTGATCGTAAGTAAAACAAATAACTGGTGTTGTGCTCACACATGAGTCTCCTACTGGTGAGGTGCATAATTTTTCCATTACCATAGCAACCAGAATTTTGTCTGAGAAAAAAACAACAAATATTATGCCAGAATCTCCATACTGCCATCTATTCAAATACAAGTTACATAATATTATCTTAAACGGTTTTTGATCTATCAAAAGATCTGGATTTCCGGACAGAAAGACAGATGGACGGAGAGCAAACCTATAGTCCCCTTTGGTGTTAACACCGGTAGGGGACTAAAAATGGGTTGTTTTCCCATCACAGACAAAAATGTTACAGACGGTATTGAAACTATATTTAGAATTATAAAAACTATATTAAGATTGTCTTCAACTGGCTAATCACATTTTCTTTTCACGTGTGCGCTAACTTCATAGGCTGAGCTTATGAAATCACCACCCTGAACTTGGGAAGACCAATTTTGTAGAACTGCAGGTTGCTCCTTCAGGGATTCTATATTCTATACTATTATATAATAATAACCAAATTCGCTGACGCTGCTTTTACTGAAATAGTGTTTTCAGTAATGTGACCTAATCTTGCAGAATATGTTTTTCAGGAAACAAAGACTTTACCAACATTAACAAGAGAGAGTATTTTTTATTTTTTTTTTTTTTTTTTTTTTTCAATTTCTACTGAACATCTTTGAACAAGCTGCTTTAAAGCAGATAAAAAAATTTGGCATAAACCATTCTTCTATAATTTTTGGTCCACATGATGTCAACACTGTTTACATGTTTATACATCACATTGTCATCTGAAATAAAATAAAAAATGACAAATTAAGTACGATAAAGTAGAAAGACATTTGAAAGAGTGACAAAAATATAAACACAGTTGACAGTACTATCCTAGGAGTGTAATAAGTTAACATTAATTATACCAGGGCCTAACAAAAGTAGGGGCTATATAGAAAACATGGTCATTACGTCTCATAAAGTCCTGTCCTGTCCTACACTCACACAAAGACAAGATTTGATACTGGGGTATTGATCACCTTCAGTGATAGTTCTAGTTGATTTCAGTTTTGTAACATTTTTTAAAGTATTTGATTGAGAAACGGTGATATTTTGTTATAGATTATACTGTATATATTCCTATGAAATGTTCAGAGTATTCTACTTTAAATAGAAATAATTTACAAACAAAAAACAGCTAAGTTAAAAAAAACAACTACTACATCAACTATATCAAAGATCTGTACTAATTTTCCGGAAATCAATAATTTAAATACTTTGAGAAAATCTTCTGAAACAGTCTCAAAGAAAAGAAACATCTATTTTCACAAATGATTTAAGTACACTGTCTACACATATACCCTTATAAATCATAATTCCATCACAATTCTAGGATGGTAAATCAGAAATACCTGTTTTCACTCTTTTTTTTCTCTTTTTTTTTTCTCAGATGAAAAATTAACTTTAAGATGCAATGTGAATCTGCTTTCACTAGGCATCAGTTTATTTTTCTAAACATTGTGTATTCAAGGGATGTAGAGTTGAGAAAAGATGTAGGAGGTTTCTCGTTAAATATATAGCACACATTTGTACATAGGGGACATTTGTTGGTAATTGTAGAAGATGTAATTTTATTTCATTGAGTGAACTTTGAAATTTGTATTCTCACAAGTGGCATAGCCATGAGTGTGAAAACTAATGTTTTCCAAGTTTACCAGATGAAATTAATTATTGCATCCTCCACAAAAAAAAAGAAAAAAAAGAAAATCATTTTTTGTTGGAGAGCAAAAAAAATCTTTTCATTTTTTGTTGGAGAGCCTGAAATTGTATCTTTATTATTTCAGCTTATTAAGCAGTAATCCATATATAATATGAATATGAATTTTTTTTTTAAACATTAGATATTTTAAATTTCAATACATGATGCTGGGGAGGAAAATGTAACTGAAAGATTCCTCAGTGTTATTACTTTTTTAATGGTGGAAAGTTAATTGACCCTCACTTCAAGAAGACTCCAGCTGGGGCCATTAGGTATCATGCATTCATGTTTCATCTCGTTCAACAAAAGTTCCATATTTTTTCATGTAAATGTTTTAGTCAATGTAGGTGTAGTGGTTTGAACTCCTTTTGGGGCAAGGAATTTTCATGACCTTTCCAGGCCCAAAGTACTGGTCCAACCTAGGAAATGTCAAGAGAGATCATTATAAGATCGCTGAACTAATTAAGTCTTGTTCCCTAAAAATTATACTGGTTCCCCGAAATTCATATTATTTTAATGTAACATTTATGATGAGGACAATATCATTTGATTACTGTTATTATAATGAAGACGCTTTAACTTTTTTTTGAAGTGAAATTGTCTTTGCATGCTTATTTCATAGTTTTGAACAAATACAATCTTGAAGTATAACATGCAAAGCTTTTTTAATAGCATATTAACGTTCAAATTTTCAATAAACAGAAAACATTCTTAAAACAAATAAAAAACAAGCTGAATGTTGAGTAGCATTATATTTAATGTTACCTAATATGAATTGAAAACACATAATTCAAATAATGTATTAGTCAACAAAAATGTAAGAAGAAATCAAATGTTGCAAATTAAAACAAAAGATAGTAAATTAAATAGCATTATGAGTGAACTGGCGGATTATCCCTTCAATACTCTTTTAACAAAATTAATGTTACTAATTTTAAGCACCGGTGCAATAGCTCAATGATAGAGTGTCTGCTTTGCGTTCAGGAGGTCTGGGGTTCAAATCCCAACTGAAACACTTCCTCCGGTGACCACGTCAAACCAAAGATGTATAAAATTGGTACCAGATGCACCCTTGCCTGGCACTCGGCAAAATGGGATTGCTATGGGAGCCCTCAGTACTGGTTCTACCCAGGAACTTGTCTCCCATGTATCAGTGCTATACACCAGGCACGTAAGAGAACCAAGGGGTCTATTCGCAAAATGAGCTAGGATATCGTACCTGGACTCTCTTGTATCCAACCACTGTCCCTTCTGATGCTGTCTCAACAAGAACAGGACCCACATGTGGTAAATCCTTGACCACAAGGTCTAAGATATGGTCATAATAATCAGAAAATGATTGCTAACCATTACATTAACAAGAAGAAGAAAGTACTGTATTATGCACTACTTGGAAAAGTAACTTCTTAAATATCAAGTACAACTTTCTCTTATTGGTTTGTGTTTTGAAACTGAATTAAAATGTGTTTAATTGCTTCCAAGATATTAAGTCATAACAACATTAATTGCTTGTTCTGCAAAAATGTTGAAATTCTATTAGAAGTTCAAATAAGCTTCTATTTATAAAACTTATGAAAAAGTTTGATTGACTAGTCACTTTGGAATTACATTTGTCAGAGAAATTTATAATGAAAATGTTGTGAATAGTTAAAACAGTTTAAGAACAAAATTGAATTCTGGAATTCAGAAAAAGGAAACATTTTTTTTTGTCTTTGTTTTTAAACAGAGTATCTTGTGCTCTTAAACAGTTTTATGATCTCCAGTTTATCTAAGGATGTGGTATTAAGATCAAAGGATGTCTTTTATCTGTTTCTCGGTCTCTAGATATTGCACAAATTCATTACTTAAGCAATATTGATCAAACTTGGAGACTGTCACTTATAATGTGTGCTAAATTTTGTAATTTATATCAGATATGAAAGTTAGAAATATAATGAAGGTAAAATATTTGTTGAAACATTTCTAAAATGTATTGGTAAATTTCAGTAGGTGCCTGTTTGTTGTTGTTGTTGTTTTGTTTGTTTTTGTTGTTGTTGTTGTTGTTTTACATACTTTAAATTTTAGCTTGAGCTAAAAGAAAAAAAAAAAGTTCCGTTTCTGGTTTTCTGCAAATAAAAAAGAGGATCAGTAAGGATTTTTTTTTTTTTTTTTAATATGCAACGAAAGTAAAAAAGGGGAAATATTTTTTTTTCTCATTAAGGGTCATTACTCTTAGGTCCATTTTCACCAAATTTATCTCCCCCTTTATAGCAAAAAACCCAAACAGACAAGTATTGGCATCTTCATGTGGTGCTCATGTAAACTTTTTTCTATCATTCCCTATCACTGTCTTTATAAAGAAGTACAATTATATTAATATGTCCAAATTGCAATTAACATGATGCCAAAACAGATGTTACTATTAAAAACAAGATTCACATTTGCATTTGTTTGTCAGAGGTTTGTGCAGCTTTTCACTGGTTAAACCTATATGCCTATTCATTTCGGGGCATTTTGGTGTCATGTCAGTTCCTTCCAGGATGAGGAATATCATTTTTCATTCTGTGCTAAATGATTAAATAAAGTCAGTGAGATGAAATCCATATCATCCACAATATAAGTCATAGAGGTCTGCTGGAACTACTGTTTTTACTTATAAAGGTTATGGATATGTAGCATTTACTGGTTGCTTCCCTTTGCTTTTTCACAAAATATTTCCATTCTTTCATCAGCAGATAACATAAAAAAAACAAAACAAAAAAACTTTGTTATGCACTTTTGAAAATATTAAAATTGTATCACTACTCGAAAAGATATATTTCATGTCCACACAAAACAAACAATTAACTTATATATTGGGATATGTCCTTTATATAATCATTATGAGACATGTATACAGAGGTCCTCACTTATGTTCCTCTAAGGTGAGCAAAATAGTACCATCTTAGCTCTCTCGTTTCCTTTGATTTAATTTGACTTTGATGTAATAATTATAATGCATCTTTTGCTCCCCACTCAACAGCTGAGACATTATAGTATTACCCCTGTCAGTCCTTACATCTCTCCAAAATATCATTTCTTCAGCATGACTGGAAATAATTTGAGCTGCTGATGTATAAGGGTAAGACTAAAGTGACAGATTGAGTGTCCGTTTTGCTTCCCTTCCTGCATTTTGTGACAGAGTTTGATTTTGACAGCTCTTTCCCTTAGACATTCTGCAGTAATATTGATTGCTGGTGGCTCATTATTGTGTTTATTTAAATGTGTGTTTCAACCTGTATGTATACTCAGGGTTGTTGACTGTTGAACAGAAAGGGTAGACATGTGCTTAATTGCTCAAATAAAAATGGACAAATATCAAATTATTTTCAAATGATGTTTAAAACCTTGGTTACTTAAGTTTTACATTACTTACATCTAGGCTTTTTATGGTTGATTATACTGCAAGCAATGAAATGATTAAATGAGTATACAAGGCACGGTGATAGTTTATATGAACATTTCATGAACTAAATCTATTGGCAAATATTCAGAATATCCAAATGATTTTGCATATTTCCAACTTTGAGTGCAGGGTGTCAAGACAAAGGGAGATATTACAAACTTGTAAATAATATTGAATCAAAATGTAAAATCTGATCTGTAAAATCTGATCGTCAATTTTCTCTAATCTTTAGATCTTCAGAATAGATTGTTGCTAAGCTATTCATCACTCAACCCTTTACCGGTATATCATGAATATTCATGTAAAAATTAATGACTTTATTATTAATTGACTGAACTTTACATTGTATTTGAGACAAGACATTTTTCTTTGCCATGAAAACTTTGTAGAATCTGAGATACAATATTGTATCAATATCAGGAGTTCTCCGATCTGTGTCTGCTCAGTAGGTTAAGAGTTAAGTTTTGATTATGATCATGGAGCCTTTATACTAAAGACTTAAAAAAGGGATTATTTGGATATTTCAGTTTTGAATTTTTGTGATGCTGCAAGAACAGGTTCAGTGATAGAGAATAATTGAAATTGATAATTGATATTAATGTAAAGCAAAAAAAAAAAAAAAAAAAAAAAAAAAAAAAAAAAATCAAAGTGCTGAAGGCACTGAAGTTGTGTGTGTCTAAAGTGGAAGAGGGTTTTACAAGCTGCAGATATGCAGGGTAACTTAGTTTTTGCCAGATACCAACTTAGTATTAAAATAATGAAAAATTGCTGTTTTGGATTTGTTACCTTTTGATTTAGATATGCATATTTGATATATGGCGATCAATGTTTAATTGTTAACATTCTGTTGAAATAAATGGTGTGTTCATGTTTAATTTCTTGTAATGACCTTGTTAATGCAAAGTTTAAGTGTGTTTATTGGGAATTGCTTGATAAATTGACCCCGTTCATTTAATTTACTTTGATAAACAAAAGAAATGCTATTTATAGATGCAAGAATCAGTGGCTCCTAAGCAACTTTGGATAGGAGATATACAGGTATTGGCCATTCTATAGTGCAACAAATACCCCTCAAGGTTTCTGACATTGATAGCTTGATGTAATTATTAGTAAGTTACAAGGATTTGTATTGCAATTGGATCATTGTACCACCACTACATGACCGAAATCCACCATCCAAATTCAACTATGAACCACCTTCAATGCATCAAAAGAAACTATTCCTCCGCATGGTAAAGTAACAGTTACGCAACATCATAGAGAAATTAATTCTTTTGTGCTTTTATGCCACATACAATTATTGTTTCTCCAAAATATATATATATATTTTTTTTTTACTCAAAATTGAGTTTTTAGCTGCATATCAGCATTCCTGTGTTGTAGATTTTTGTTCGATTGTTTGATCATTTATACATTTGGTTTTTAATGATCAGAAACAGATGCTGAGAATGTAGATACTCTAGTTATGAATGACTATGTCACACACAACTAATAGCAAAAAACATAGTTTTTCCAAGTTTTTTGCTCTGCATGGCAGATGCATTATTGAATGAAATGCTGTAAATATTTTTATTTGAAAAAAATGCAGCAAAATTAAAAAAAGGTGGGGAGCATTTATTAAAAAATGTTAAAACATTGGTTAGTATAAAACAAAAAAAAAAAAAAAAAAAAAATTGTGTCACCAGCTGCTGTAAGTAGAGTTGACACATAGGTAACACTTTTCCATCTTCTGTCTGTCTGTCTGTCTTTCACACTTCAGTAGTTGACACAAAGTCATATGTTCCAAAGAACACTCTTGATCAAGTTTTTGCTTAGGCAGATGCATACTGTCAAAATTGTGATTGAAAAAAGAATGCAAAATGAAGTGAATAACAAAATAGCCTCGATGAGAGAAACCTTAAGAGACATGGGTGGGAACATCTGTTAGAACAGGTTTTAGTGAAACAACAAAATAGCCTCGATGAGAGCAGGCTTTAGGGACAGGGTGGGAAATCTTTAGACAGGTTTAGTGAAACAGGTGGGGAGTATCTAATAGAGCAGACATTAGAGACAGAAGTGGGGAGTCTCTTTTAGAGCAAGCTTTATTGAAACAAGAAGGGAGAATCTAATAGAGCAAGCTTTAGAGACAAAATGGGGAGTATCTATTTAAGCAGGCTTTTATTGAAACAATTGGAGAGCATTTTAGAGACAGAAGTGGGGAGTCTCTTTTAGAGCAAGCTTTATTGAAACAAGTGGGGAATATCTAATAGAGCAAACTTTAGGGACAAAAATGGGGAGTATCTATTTAAGCAGTTCTTATTGAAACAATTGGAGAGCATTTTAGAGACAGAAGTGGGGAGTATCTATTAGAGCGGGCTTTATTGAAACAAGTGGGGAGTATTTAATAGAGCAAACTTTAGGGACAAAAATGGTGAGGATCTGTTTGTATTTAAGCAGGCTTTATTGAAACAAGCGAGGAGTATCTAATAGAGCAGGCTTTAGAGACAAAAATGGGGAGTATCTAATTAATACCAAAAGTGCATATGTGATATGCGGCATAATTGCCAACGCCTGGTGCGGACTCGGAAATCCAAGATGGCGTCCAAGATGGCCGCCATAAATCGCAAGTTCAGAGAAAATATTTTATCTGTTTGTTACAAATTTATTTACAGAGGTAGTTCAAAATATTTGCATGATTATTACTCCTTCCATAATGTACATCAAATTCATATAAAACAATAGCAAATTCAAGGTCAAGGTCAAGGTCATTTCAGGGTCAAAGTGGACGCCATCTTGGATTTCCGAGTCCGCACCAGGCGTTGGCAATTTATGCCGGCAGTTTCATATAGTACAGACATTGGCGAACATTTTGGTATATAACATTGCTTGTTCTACTTTTATGGCCACCCCAACCCCCAAAAGTCACTGATTGTCACCCCACTATTAAGCAGGCTTTTATTTACACAATTGGAGGGCATTTTTGAGACAGAAGTGGGGAGCTGTTAGAGCTGGCTTTATTGAAACAAAGGAGCATCTTATAGAGCAGGCTTTAGGGACAAAAGTGGGCATAGTCTATTGGGCCAGGCAAAATAATAAGGATGAATATGGTACATTAGACTGATGACACACCAGGGTACCAGTCACTTTATTCCACATGAAATGTCAGATTTCTCACTTTGCAGATCTCCAAGAACTCTACAATGTCAGGCAGCTTATTTTTTTATCTACCAACAATTTATTTTGTACTTTTGGTGTTGTCTTTTGTTGTATTGTTTTAATCTTTCCCTGGTGAGAAATTATGCTGAATAAAAGAGACTTTAAATTTACTTCACCAGAAACAGAGATTGTTTTGCAGGTTTAATGGATTAATGTCCCTAAGTGATCGTGTTTCCTGGTGTTTGTTAGATGTTGAGGATAAATAATGATGGTAGTGCCTGAGTAAAACTGAACTATCCCTAACTGTCAGAAGATCATGTTTTCCAAGTCTTTTCAGCTGTAAGCAATAACGACCCTTCTGACCAGTATAAAACCAGATCAGCCTGAAAGTTATAGGGGGAATGTCTATTAGGGCAGGCATAGGGCATCATGCTACTCTGGTAGAGCACATGATTGCAGAATAGGAAGTTTGTGTGCTTGAACCCCTTTGGAGGCGAGGATTTTTCATAGCCTTCCCAGCAGTTTTTTTCCTTCTATAACTGGTACCCATAAAAGGACCCATTCACAATTTAGAAGGGACCCAAATTGATTCACAATACAAATATGTATTTTTTAAAGAGGCATAGTTTAAGCCATTCAGCTGAATTAATTAAGGTTCTCCTCTTCCACAATCTCAGGTTCTTGAAAATATAAACAATTCCTTACCATTTTGCAGAATAGCAAGGTATTCTGTCATAACCCACATTTCCTCCTCACAATATCAGCAGAAACGCTGCTTCTTTTTTTTTTTTTTTTGGCAATATTGAGAAAAACAATGCCAATTTTCTCATACGAAGGGGTATCAGACCAATTCACAATTCAAGGAAAAAAATCACTACCTTCCCAGATGCAAAGTACCTTTCTCAGGAATAGCCGAGAGGGATAAGTTTATGTTGTAAAGATTTGTTTCCCAATCATCTGTCAAATATATAAGTAAAAAATTTAGGTTAATTATAATGGACAGACTAGGTACTACATTTTTTTTACTTCTGAAACATGCTCCTCTCTCCTCTTGTCTCACTCTTCTGTATCCTGAAGATCAGGAGGCTCAGATTGAGAACTGAAGCTTTCCTATGTCAAAATTGTAAAATTGTGTATGGTTAAATATCCAGTTTCAGGAGTATGATGTTTGGATGGTTTGACGTAGGACCATTGGATGGATCCTACAGAGTCTGTAGATATACTTGAGTGTCTTGATTTCAAGAACTTGAATCATGCATCAATTGTGTAATCCATTTGGAAAGCGTAAGAGTCTAAGAAGGCTGTGGTCTAATGAAGTAGATGGAATATTAGATATAGGTTAACAGGCCTACAGTTAATCATTGGAATTTTGATTAAATGATTTTTTAAACAGGGTTGCTTTCAAATCAATCACTTCAGATTGTGATGCAGATAAATAAGGAACATTTTACTGTTTGCTCTGTATGTTAACTTGCAGAAAATATTTTTTTCTTTAGTTTCAGCAAGTGTATTGATGAACAAAATTGAGTATCGATACAAATTCATCCAGCAAATATTGTTGATACATTAATATCAAAGGTTAACCTTTTCCCTCATAGAGGACACCATGAAAAGACCTATGCGAACAGCATAAAACCAGATCAGCCTGCGAGTAACTCGCAGGCTGATCAGGTTTTATGCTGTTCGTTGCTCCCCAGTGGTCTGGAAATGGGGATTATATATATAATTTAGTTAAATTTGGTAATGTTTTAACTGTGGTTTTCTGCAGATCAGGCTTTATGTGGTACCTACTGAGTGCGTCAAAATGAGTCTATATGAGTGAAAGGGTTAAGATAACAGCCTTTATTCTAGGTTACTAACAATGAACATTTTGATGATGATAGTTCTTTCATAAGTATGGTATGGTACATTCAGTGAGGACCTTGTTTGGTGCATTGAAGATATTGTTGCCAAACAAAAAGAAACTTTCAGTCTTCCTAATGATCTTGAGGTTGCGGGTTTAATATGTTATACAGCATAATATCCTGGGTTGTTTAACCCTTAACCTGCTGAATTTCTCAAATGGACTTAGCCAGCACCTTTTTTGGAAGTGTCCATTATCAATCTTAGGGATAACAAGATGAAAACCTGTAGTTGGTCAGCCAACAATTAAGAGCCAGGCCAGCCTGCACGGATGTGACACGATGTGCAAGCTGGCCTGGCTCTTTACTGGTGGCAAAGGTTAGTACTTACAGTTCCAGCAGCGTAAGGGTTAAGACTGGTTTGTCTGGTATCAGAATTTTGTGACTATATAGCATGATACAATTGTATAGCAGTATGGCAACACAGTATCTGTCTCTCCAAAATTTAATGTCTGAAATGCTGCCCATGAGATGTAAAATCTGTCAAACAACTAAATTATCAAAACTATTGACCACATTATTAACCCTTTCCCTCATAGAGGAAACCATGAAATGACCTATGCGAACAGCATAAAACCAGATCAGCCTGCGAGTTAAGCATAAAACCAGATCAGCCTGCGGTAACTCGCAGGCTGATCAGGTTTTATGCTGTTCGCTGCTCCTCAGTGGTCTGGAAATGAGAATTTTGTAATTAAATTTGGTAAGGTTTAACTGTGGTTTTCTGCAGATCAGGCTTTATGTGGTACCTATTGAGTGCGTTAAAATGAGTCTATATGAGGGAAAGGGTTAAGACCAATTGACATCATATTAAAGACCAGTTGACATTATTATGAAGACCAGTGACCACATTATTAGGCCCAGTTAATCACAGTATGAAGACCAGTTAAGTTCTTAAGACCAAAAGTTGACAACATTGTTCAAACCAGTTGAGATAATTGTGAAGCAAATATTCTTTAATTAGAATATAATCTATTTGTTGTGTATTGAAACACAGGTTTGGAGTTCAGGATATAATGAGGATTATTATATTATGAGGGTGTAGCCCTATTTATATAATTATTCGCACCTGAACAAAAAAACTGTGTTTATACACTATAAAAGACGGGTGAAGATAGATTATTTCTATTTTATCTATAGTTTTTTCTGTTTTTCATCGTTTTTTATTTGGATTACATGCTTTAGACATAGAAACTGAAAACCGAATTACTGTAAATGCTCATGTATTGTGCGCACTATACATTCAAGTCCATGGTCGAAATCTATTTTACTTTTATAAAGCGCATTAATTCTTTGTACATTGAGGAGGCCGTCATTTATTTTGTTTAGCCGCAGGTGTTATTCTATTGAGCTACATGTAACAAAAGTTCTGCTTCCGCAAGTCAGTCATGTGATGATTATTATTCACAGCTCTAGTATCAACATTCAGCTTGCATTGTTATGTTGTTACGTACTAGCTAGAATATGGTCTGAATGCGCTAAGAACAATAAATGATTGTAAAAAAAAATTATCATTAAAATATAGCTAAAATTTTCTGAAAATAATCAATATAAACAAAATGAATATGAAAATGAGAACAATGGTTTCGTAAGCGTTTACTTCACAATTATAGAAATCGCAGACTACAATTTTCTGGCAGTTATATATAATAAAGCTTTAATACCGATTTAAAGTATGAAAAATTCTTATATAGACTTTGCCGATATGGCTTCTTAGTGGGTGGGATAAAGTTTAGAAACACTACATCAAAAACTGAATTCTTATGTATTGTGTGCACCCCTTCTCCAAAATCTAAATTGAAGTCATAGAAATGCGCACAATTCATGAGCATTTACGGTAACTATCCCCCAGCTTGCTGATCGATTACCTCCCTTGTATATACAGATTGATAGATAAAGGTAAAGAAAAATGCACACAATCTATAAGATATAATTTATTTATTTAAATTTATTTGTTTTCATGTATTATCCATGTAATTAAGAACATCTAAACTGAAAATATTCACATGTCACGTGTAATCCACTACTATCCATGACGTTTGACTATGATAATTACATTTAATGATAAACTGTTACAAGCGCATAAAATGTAATGACAATAAATTCTTATGAGTGTGCGCTTTGACATGTGTTTTGTTGCAAATTACCACAACAGTTTGTTTCCTTCTCTCTGTATAGAGAGAAAGATGGGAGTTGTGTTAGAATGAGATAAAATATCTAAATGACTAGCATAATATTATGACCAGTTCACTATGAGTATAATCAAGACAACATTGTTACGATAATTTGACATCATCATGAAGACCAGTGACTACATTCTAAAGACCTGTTGACCTCATTAGTATCATTTTTAAGACCACTTAGGTCCATAGTTCTAATGGTTGTCTTTTAGTAGCTATATCATTTTACATTCTTGTGGAAATGAGTTACATTTTTACCATAGTCTCAGACTCCTTATAATACCCCTAACGATCACTGCTAATAAGCCGTTCACAAAATAGCTTATTCTGCTAAAGGTCAGGGTATGCTTTTATTGACGACTTTTGGACTTTTGCGCTGGTCAACAAGGACCAGGGAGAAGATACAGACATCTATGAATAACTGATTAGTACAAATCCACTGTGTCATCTCTCAGTTGCTGTATCGATAATGGGATGGTTTGTTTGTGGTGGGAGGGAGAGAAATGATTTTTCCAAGTTTGGCATTCGGGCATTTTGTATGGGAGTAATGTGAAGATTGACCATGCATCACTGTAGAGTTTATGGAAGAAATCGAAAGGAAGTATAGATAAAAATTGTTGGTTAATCAAAAAAGCTTCTCAATTGTTTGTTTGTTTGTTGGGTTAAATGTCTATCCCACTGACAGATTTTCAGTCATTTGGAGACTGTTTCTAATTGACCATTACGTTATGCAGTTGACCTTGTGACCTTAACCTTGACCTAATTTTGATGGGAAAAAAAAAAAGCAAAAAAAAAAGCAGTGTCTGGACAGGATTACCTTTTGGTTATTCTGCTATAACTTCTATGTGCTTCATTTGATTGCTTAATATTTGGACAGTAGGACCTCTTCATTATATGCAGTTGACCTTGACCTTTGACATACTTTAGATGGGGGAAAAAAAAACACATCAGGTCTTGTTGTGTTTTGAACAAGTTTTGATGCAAAGCTTATCTCAAAACTCTGTAATACAGTTAATGGACTGAATATGTCTTAAAGTTGATTGGTGATTGAGTCGAGTGGTGATTGCTTATGTGATACTTTCAATTGAGGATGGACAGTTGTTTGATTGAGTGGTTGATAGTGGTATTGCATGTTCCTGTGATGTTTAAGTATTATTTGGCCGTATAATTACAATGATTTGATGGAGTATGACCTAATATAGCATGATTTACATAGAAAAACATAGTCTTTGATACAAGTTGATCTTCAATCTGTTTTGTAAGGCAGAATATAATTTGGAATGATAGAGTACATTGAGAAATAAGTTAAAAAATTAAGTGGCACCTGATTTTGCTAGGGAAAATGAAAAAAAAAACTTTCAGAAAGTTCTGGCTATGATAAATCTTGAAAGACAGAGATTAAATTAAGGTTCTACCAATTTTTATAAGAGAGAAAATTGGAAAATAAAAGTTGATGGAATGATTTATTACAATTAATACTTTTGGTCTAGATGTTGTTAATGGTCTCGGGGCTGTCTGTGAAAGTATAGAAAGATAAGGAGATGTTGAAAAAGATGTAATTTATGGTCTGGTGGCAGACTGACTGTAAAACTATAGAAAATATAGAAACAGAAGGAGTCTAGGTATCAAAATATCAAGTCTTTAGTGTATTGCTGAATTGTCTTTCTCAACAATCAAGCCATTTGCTGAAGAAAGAGAAAGGAGAAAGCTAGTATTGGGGGTTTGAGAGTGAAAGTGATGGATGACATTGCTTAAGAGTAGCATTTGCTACTTCAGGATGTACAATAGTTTTTCCCCTTGGATTTTTTTTACATTGATCAGAAACTACTCATTCTTCTACTTGGTTACTCGGTTGGACCAGTACTTTGCACCAGGAATATTATGAAAAATTCTTACCCAAGCAGGGTTTAAATCCACAACTTTGCAATTTGCAGCCATTTATGAACAAGAATCTTATATAAATGAGATTATACTTATTGGTCTCTGGTATTTATCTTCAAAAAAAAAAATGTGTTTTAACATTTTTCCGCAAAATATTTCCCAAGATTACAAT
Source organism: Solen grandis (assembly GCA_021229015.1). Classification (NCBI taxonomy): domain Eukaryota; kingdom Metazoa; phylum Mollusca; class Bivalvia; order Adapedonta; family Solenidae; genus Solen; species Solen grandis. The sequence goes on from CM037777.1 coordinate 27,127,035, forward strand.
TGTCATACATTAATATATTTGACATCTAAATCAATTTATAAGACAGCTCCTGGAAAGAAGGATCTGTCTGATCTGGATTTCCTCTGTTTTCCAAAATAAAAATGTCAAAATATACCTGTATGATATTTAGGTACAATTCATACTAAAACTTACATTATTAATGAACAAGTCACTTGTGAAATAGTTATTTTGCCAATATTTGAAGCTGACTAACAGAATAATAGCTCACAGTTTTGACTATCATATAAGGGTTATTGATTTTTTTTTTAAACATCAATAATTGATTTTAGTCTGAAGAGAACAAAAAGTGAAATAATTTTTTCCACATATCTTTTCAGAAGATGGTGAATTTTCTTAAACATATTTAAAGGAAAAATATTTTTTTAAAGATGCACATTTGGTTTTATTTTAAATTCTCATCTTGCATGATTCCTTTGCAATTTCCTTAATTTCATTTTAAAGCTACAAATAAAAAGTTCAGTATTCTAGCAAAATTTACAGATATTGTGTTTTGTTAATGAGTGTCACTTGAAATTGGGTTTTGCTAAATTAAAATTTTAGGAAATTATTTCCCAATTTCAGCTAAAACAATTCTTATGCCATTCTAATTTAGCATCAATGCATTAAGATAAGACTGTTAGAATAATTTCAATAATCTATTGGCTTTTTATCTGAATAATAAACAAATTATGACGCATAATAGAAATTGAATTGCATTGATTTATAATAGCCCCACTGTTAATTTGATTTTAACAATGCAATATGTTTGTTCAAGACAGTGGCACCATTAGGATGTCATCTCATATTCTTGTAATCTTTAACAACTTACAAAAATTAATACCACTAATTATATTTCATATGTTTAAGGCTTGTGGCAAAGACTGAAAAAAATATTTATCACTTTCTACTCGATGAATGAATGGCTAAATTGAGAATTAAATATCCTGAAATCTTTAAATCTAAATATTTTTAAGTTGTTCAATTACAGCTTGAAAAATTATAATTATTTCTTGACTAAAAAAAGTTAAGACCTCTCTGTACTCCATATGTTTTTCCAGTTTGTTACAGTGGGAATTTATTGAAAGTAAGGTCAGCTGCTCTCAAATAGTATCGTGAACAAAACATTGTGATTTTTAGTCAATCTCATTAAAATCAGATTCAGTATGCAAATGGGATCTGACCACATCGTATAGAGGTCGTCTCAGATTGACCTTTGTATAAACCAATCAAATCAGCGGCTACAGAATCATTTGGGATATCGGGAGCAGGGGGGGGCGGAGTAACCACATCAATCTCACAAAATGTCTAAGTAGCTGGGTAGCTCATTCGGTAGAGCATTCGACCTGTAAGTAAAAGGCCCCGGGTTCGTGTCCGGTCAAGCTGCACATTTTTTTCACCCTATGACATATGTTTTACCTAAGTCAGTTAGAAACGGTCTGTTTAGTTGGTTTAAAATCGAGCACTTGTTTATGCATATGAATTACTTAAAAGGTCAATCTGACGTGACCCCTAATGCGATGTTGTCAGATCCTAATCGCGGATTGTAGAGGAGTGTAAATTAGGATATGATTTAAATGAGATTGGTTTTTTAACCCTTTCCCTCATAGAGGACACCATGAAAAGACCTATGCGAACAGCATAAAACCAGATCAGCCTGCGAGTGATCAGGTTTTATGCTGTTCGCTGCTCCTCAGTGGTCTGGAAATGAGGATTTTGTAAATAAATTTGGTAAGGTTTAACTGGTTTTCTGCAGATCAGGCTTTATGTGATACCTATTGAGGGCGTCAAAATGAGTATATATGAGGGAAAGGGTTAATTAATGTACAGCAGTTCAAACTCTATCCTATAGACCTAATCCTCAAAAGGCCATATGGAAATGACTTATTAGAAAATAAACAGTACACATCACTTACAAAGTGAACTACTGGAATGTGGATTTTATTTGTACAGGCCTTGGTTTTCCATCGCACATGAATTTTGGGCTACAAGAGCTATTGGATAGTCAGTACATCTGCTAATCAAGTATTGTGTGACATTTTTAACTTTATATGCCTGATGTCATAATGACCCTTCTGGTATTTAACAATATTAAATAAACATGATAATATTTAGGTTAATTGTCACGGCTACTATCTTTGTTAGGATATTGACCTTTACAACCAGTATTTTTCAGGCTAATTGTGTTTAATATTGATTTCTGCTCCTTGATACTTTCTGGAGGGTATTATTACTAAGTTGAGAAAACTTGTGGCCCAATCTTTTTTGTCTTCTGTGTGAATAAATTGTATATACTATTGTAAAACAAAAAGACAAGATATGCTAAGATAAATACAAATGAGGTGAGGAGGTCAAATTTTAATTAAATATTTCAGACAGCCTAATTTGTGCATGGTGTTTTTGTTGTGTTGGAAGTCAGGTGTTGTTGATTTGCATAATTACTGCAGCCATTTTCACTGCACTTATCACTCACATTCAGTAGCTTATAAATTCAATTTGTAAGGTTATGACCTCCTTAGGTATACATTTCATGAATGGACCCTCACTTCTGATCATTTTGAAAGAAATCAGAGTGCTCAAGGCCATGAGAGACTGCCGGCAGCATAATAATGAAACAAAGAGTTCAGTTGACTTATAACTAGTAACTAGAGTTGAAGGAAGATGTGTGTAGTTTTTGGTGTCATATTACTGATGCCCTTCTTGAGTTCAACCCTGCTTAAATGATGGAATTAAAATTATAGGTATTCTTCTGACAGTCTCTAAGCACATTGTGTGCTTTGATTCAGGTTTATAAAGACACAGGACACGATCACTTTACCATGAGAAGGGTATTATCATATGTAGTTAACAACAAAATCAGGCTACTCAGAGTTCAATATTGCTTTTTAGCTCACCTGAGCATAGCTCAGGGTGAGCTTTTGGGATACTTGATTGTCCGTCGGCCGTCGTCCGTCAACAATTTGATGTTTACACACTAGAGGCCACAATTTTGATCCAATCTTCCTCAAACTTGGTCAGAATGTTTGTCTTGATGATATCTTGAACCCTTTCGAAAATGGGTCAGGTTGGATCAAAAAGTAGGTCAAATCTTAGAAAAATCTTGTTTATACTCTGAGGGCAACATTTTTGGTCCAATCATCCTCAAACTTTGGCAGAATGTTTGTCATGATGATATCTTTTGTGGATGGGGTCAGAAAATTCCTGAACATTGTTTCACCTCATCATCTTAATTCTAAAGCAATCTGTTTTGTACAGGCAATGAATGATACTTTTCTCAGGTGAGCGATCTAGGGCCATCTTGGCCCTCTTGTTTCTTTTCCCCATCAGTATTGGAACCTAAAAGTGATCAGATGCACTCCTATAGAGTACCTTCCCCTCAGTTAAGTTGGGTTTTTTTTTGTTTGGATTTGGTCATATGTTTTGTCCTTTTCCCGTATTGTAGGGGAAGATTGGAAAACAATGAGTGACAGATCTGCTTGGGAAGTGCATGAGAGCACACAAATTTGCTCAATTTATTTTCTGAAAATTAATTAGCAGGCACAATGCTGGAGATAAATGGGTTACAAGTGGCTGAACAATTGTGTTGTGAGGCCTGTGGCATACAAATTGCAACATTTGAATGAAGACCATGGGAGAGAAATATGGAATTTATTTTTAGGGTGGCAGCGCACTAGTCTTAATTTTTGTAGTGGGAACTCAAAAACAGGTATTTTCAGATTTGCATAATTACCACAGCTAATTTAACTGTGCTGTTTCACTCCATCCAATAACAGATACAATGTACATTTGAAGAGTAAGGTCATGACCTCATCATGCATCAGGGTCATGATCCATACACTAGATCATTATGTAACAAATCAAAGTGCTCAAGACACTGAAAGACTACGATAGTGGTAAACATGATGCAAAAAGTGAGTTCAGCTGACTTACTTATACATGTAATAATAATAGGAGTTTTTGACATCTTAGACCTATGCCTCCTGATGAAATGCTGAATTTAGATTTATGTCTCTTTCATGCAAATCCTGCCGACAGTCTGTCAGTGCCTTGAGCACTTTGATTTGTGTTGGACTGAGCTACATATTATAATTATATAAGTTAACGCTGATGGATTGGCCAACTTTGAAAGAATATTTCTGATTGTACTGCATAGTGGTGTTTTGTCTTCCCTCCATTCTACACGTCAGAATATTTTTATTTCAATGCAAAAGGATAAAAAAAAAAATTGCAGTTCACAAATTTTGTTAGGTCAAGATGCCATTATACAACTTGCAGAAACACTTAGAATAGTAATCTGTACTTAAACGTTCTAGCTGCATGAGGTCAACATACTGAGACCAGTATACTGCACTGCATGGGCCTCCTACTGTTCTCACTTTAAAGATGTCCAAGGTGCATTCATGTGGTCATATATTCCAGCTGATGGTATGCCATTGTTGAATACCCCCAGCTCTACTATTCCGTTTCACTACAGTGTCATGACATCATGCCGTGGAAAAATAGGCGAGCAAACCGTAGTAATACAGTTTTATTGATTATATTATCAACCAATGAAAATACACCTTTTAAATGCAATATTTTTCAGCATGAAGACTTGAAAGTCGTGTAAACAATAAAAGAAATGGTTGCATCCATCAGCTTTATAAAATGGCCTCTATGATTGGTTTTAAAAATGTGATGCAACTAATGAAATGGCGTATTTCAACACATCCTAAAATGACAAATCCCACGGCCTATAGATGATATATCAGCTGGCTGTGGGTATTTGCCAATGAACACTCAGCTTATTCTCTCCAGGCTACATCTGATTTTTATACCCAGACTCAATCTTTACCCATAACTTTCAATACTTGTACTTAAGCATTTTCAAAAACACTCGGCCTTGTCTGAAATATGAATTTAGAAATAAGTTATACAATATACTGAATTTGAATTCAGTATTGATCATCTTTGTACTGTGTGAAATACCCAGGGAATTGATTGAAAGATGATTTACGATGAAATCATGACTGATATTGATGTTTTTATATCATGATGATTGATTTTATCCTATATTTGCATATGGGATGAAAATATGTATTGATGATCAGCAACTTGGAAAACCGAGAAAAAGTCAAGGTATCATCATCACTCTGGTGTCATTTCTGTTTGCGCTATCATGGTCATGGAAAACATTAACCTTGACCATAACTTCTAAAGTATAAAGGCCATAGGTCCATTTTCCTCTTATTTATCTCCCTTTAAAAAGAAGAAAAAAAAGGATCTTGGTACCCGCATGTTCTTAGGCAATCTCATTAAAATCAGATTCAGTATGCTTATAACTGGATCTGACCACATGGTATAGAGGGTCGTCTCAGATTGACCTTTGTATAAGCCAATCAAATAAGCGGCTACAGAATCGTTCAGTATATCAGAGGGAAGTAACCACATCAATCTCTCAATAGGGTAGAAAGATGTATAAGCCATGGGGTAGCTCATTCAGTAGAGCATTCGCTCTGTAAGCAAAAGGCCCCAGGTTTGAGCCCCAGTCAAGCTGCACATTTTTCTCGCCCTGTGACAAATGTTTTACCGAAGTCAGTTAGAAATGTGCTATTTAATTGGTTTAAAAGTGAGCAATTGTTTATGCATATAAATTACTTAAAAGGTCAATCTGACATGACCCCTAATTCTATGTTGTCAGATCCTAATCACAGATAGTAGAGGAGCACAAATTAAGGTATGATTTTAATGAGACTGGTTCTCAGGTTAAATCTTAATTAATATTATCATTTCTTCTGTGGGTAAATACTCAAAAAAGGTAACAATCTGCCCGTGAATATTCTTTCTTTCTCTTATGTTCAGTCTTTATTTATTACGTCATTGTGTAAACAAGCATTTACAATCGCTAACTAATCATAGTTTCAACTTATTTATTTAACATTGATTGGGAAACAAGTTCTTACAGCTTATATTCATCCCTCTCTGTGGTTACTGGGTTGGAATAGTACTTTGCGCGTGGGAAGCTCATTAAAAAATCCTTGTGCCTAATTGGGTTTAAAAGTGCTTTGTGCTCAGGTATGTCATAAAATGCACTTGCTCCTAACAACAAACAGGACTTTCTGATATACAATATTATATATGCCCTCTCTGGGTAACAGCCCCATTTCTTCCTGAGTATCATACCAAAACAATATATAAATGTATAATGCACATTTTCATAATTTAATACTTACGTTTCAACACTTGGAAGTAAAGTATGTCTTAGAATTGCTTAGACCTATTATTATTCGCTTTGTGATATTTATTTAGTTGGGGTCAAAGCACTTTGACCCAACTAAAAAATATCACAAAGCGACGGAATATTAAAAGAACTAAGAATTGCTTAATTTTGGGAGGAGACATGAAGCATCAGAAGGGAATGGAAACTAGTGATCTAATAAGGAAGTGGGGGGGGGGGGATCAACAACAAAAAAAAGGAAACAACAAAAAATGAAAAGGACACTGCTTTTATACCTTACAATGCTGTGGGCACTTATGACTGCCTTTGTGACTAGTGCAGACCAAGGTCAGCCTGCACATCCATGCAGTCTGATCATGATCTGCATTGTTCACTTTGCAGTCGTTTTTCAGTAAACACTCATAAACAGCTATTGGTAGAGTTCTAAATGGCAGTATGGGGAGGAACACTTAGGTGGGAACTCGACAGATTTTTTTCTCTCCCCGTAGCAGGTGCCTTTGGTATGGACGTTGATTTGTCCATAAGGCAAACATGTGACCGAAAGACTATCCTGACACACATCCATGACATTTCGAGAGAAAGACATTCTGCCAAATGTGACAAATTTGCCGTGTGGGACATTTTGTTGAACTGAACATATTGGCAAAGATGACATTTTCGTCAGCGCTATTATTTTAGCAGACTGGTAGAAAACTTGTCATAATATTTATCTGAAAAGAATCATAAACAGATCTGTAAAAGACAATTTTGAGAAAAATTCTGACACTTGCTTTGAACAGCATTTGCAGTATCAAGTCAGCAGCTGTAGAAATGCATTGTCAGATATTTTGCAAACTGTGATGTCATATAGACTCATTTTAATAGAGTAGACTGGCAGATCAGGCAGTTCCTGAAAGAAGGTTCTGCTTGCTCATAGTCGGTGGGATGAAAGCGAAACTAGGCTAAGTGCTTATATATATCAATATGCTCTTAGCCTAGTTTTACTCTCACCCCTTGACACAGTATCGTAGTTCAGATTCTGGCAAAGAAAAATCCATTGTTTCATATATCAATTAAAGTTCAGTAAATTTACTTTCATCAAGTCAAATTTATACATGAATATTCATGAGGTAAAGGGTTAAATGTCTGATAAAATTGTTATGCACTGCCAGACATATTTATATAGTGAATATAACCCCCCACTTTCACCCCTGAGACTTTGCAGTTTTCTCCAATTAAAAAAATTCAGTATATTTTGTGTTTTAGATGTTATTTTTTTCATACAAGGATTTAAGATTAAGGTCTATTTTTTTGTTACCACAAGGATTGGATGCATATAATTAATTATGCATAGTACTGCTGGAATGGCTGACAAAGGGGAGAGAGTGATGGGTTGGGGTACATGTGGAGATTTTAAACTGGGTTATACAGTTTATGTTAGGGGCGGGTGCCCAATTTCCTCTGGACAATAATGATGACTGTACCCCCAGTATGTTCAGACATTGCAGCTTTGTTCATTGATAATTGTCTGTCTCCAGACCTTCTCAGTGACCCTTGCTTTGAAGCTTGTTGCCAAGAATTGACATGACAACAAATTGCCTTGGAATAACTTTTCCTAACTAACCAATAAAAAGCATGACTAGGACAAACAAACATAACTATGTGAACTTATCCTTAAACCTTACAATGCTGTGGGCACCTAGCTGTGACTGCCTTTGTGACCAGTGCACACCAAGATCAGCTTGCACATCCATGCAGTCTGATCACATAAACAACCAATGGTATTGTCCAAAATGAAGAAAAGACAATTTAGCATTGTAAGGGTTAAGCAGTTTCTTTTATTCAATAACTTTATATGAACATTTCGGGCAAGGATGAACTGACATTGATGTAAAGTCAATTGCAAGGCGCTATCATTAAAAGAGTATTGAAAATCCTTCCACTAAACATGATGATAATTACAATGTTAATGACAGCATTGTCGTCTACAGCCTGAATAGTAACTGAGAGTTTTGTTTTCCAATTGATTAACTAATGATAAAGAATGATAAATTCTAGTAAATTGACTTCAAATAGATTTCTGGGATTAGTTTTGCGGATAATTGCACATTTGCAAACAAATCAATGGGATTGGTTATTTTCATGATGAACTAATATTTGCCAGTAATCATGAAAGATAGTTGCAAAATACGGAAACAAACGGCTGTTATCATATTGAATGAAGACATTGGTAATTGATTTTGTGATGTAGATAAATGATTGATATTTTTAAATTTTTTTTGCACCGAAGGAGGATTATAATCTCTATAAATAACTTCATGGTGCTGTTTATTTGTTTTTTTACTAAAAATAACTAAGTTATTGGTGTAAACGA
>CM037777.1:27135701-27185701 GCA_021229015.1 Solen grandis
CATTCTTGACTGCAATGGTTTTCATCTTTATATAGCGCCATTTCATCTGCTATCAAAATTAATTTGCGCTATACAACTGTCATTTCTGGTGTTCATAATTTCTTCCATTTATCAATTTATTATTTGCGTTGTTTGATTTAAGTCACACCGACAATGCTTCATCATCAACATGATTTTGGTATAGTGCTGTCTCACGGTGGGTTACCGTACACCGGATTTTTTTTCAGGTCCCTATAATCAGGGTCACCCCATTTATTTTCCTCGTCAATAGGTGTGTGTGGGTCGAGGCCATCCCACTCCACACCGTACATTATTAGACGTAAGATATATACAATTTATGCAATATATTATCAGTAATAATTTATAGGGTCTGAAAAAAAAGAACAAAAAACATTGAAATAACAAACAGAAAAAAGAGGGGGAAAAAACATATTCACCAAATATATATTTCTATGGATGAGTTGTCGTGAATAAGATTTCATTTTCTTTTGTTTTGTTTTGCATTAAATATCATTTAAGGTATTTTAGACAAAAGTCTTACACCTGACCATCTTTCTCTTTCTGCATTGCTAATTTTAGCAGATTTATAAATTTCCCAAGCAAATTTTAAGCTATTCATCATTGATTGACAGTTTGGTAAAATTTGTTTCATTTTACACAGGAAAATATATCATTTAACTTCTAAAAATAAAATTGTATAACTATCTTTGTCTTTGTATTTTTCATATACCCCAAATATAAAATAGTTACTATTGATCTGTTATATTCATTTTGTACAACAAATAATTATTACCTAATATTCTATGAAGTATCCTTGTTTGCAACCATTGAATATATGAATCTCTTGTAATTTGAAATGTTAGACTGTAAATATCATTCAATGGTAAAGACAAATCAGAGTAAACATTATTCCATTTTTCTTGACTACTTGGAATATCATTATTTGCTATAAGTTTTCTATAAACTTGTTTATTGGCATTCGCACCAACAATAATTGGTTTTAAATAAGAACTGATTAATGGAAATTTTACTATGTTATTATTGAATTCAATTTTACAGGCCGCTTTATATCTATTCACATTTATTCTGAGAGCTTCATAATGTATAAAATTGATATAACATCCTGTTTTTTTAACCACTTCACTATGTATTAAAAGTTCTCCTTGAAAAAATAATCCTTTGTCATAAGAACTTTTATAAAAATTCCTTCCAAAATTTTTCTGTATAACTTTTCAAAACAGTTATCCAAAAATTGTTTTTTATTTTACCGTACACCGGATTTAGCAGCCCAAATGAGAAGAAAACATCACAACCAAGTCGATACTTTGGCTGAATCTAAGACGATATTTCTATTTTTAGGTAAGAAAAGACATAAATACTCATTGATTAATATTGACAATTGTTTTTATTTATCCTGTAAATGTTCAGAAGCTTCCAGCTATCCTTAAACGAAGGAAAAAAAGTCCTTTAAAGTGACTGCTCGCTGAAAATGTTTTCTGATGTTCCCATTTATCTAATATATTAGTTTGATTTTAATATGTTATTTCCCTAGGCTATACACATCAGCAACAAACCGTTTAATGATTTTATCCAACCGCATACCTTATCTTTTAGATATCAGTATGTCCCAGTATATCCATCATAATTTTCCATATCTTAAATATCTTTACACGCACGTTTTAACAATAATGGATCCACTCTTGACTTCAGACGAAGCTATCCCCGGTACACATAAAAGCTATACCCCGTACGTTTTTTTCTAATCCATACCTATACTCAGTGCACTACCACCGGAAATATATATAGGAAATACATGCGAGTGTCATCAAATATCTAAATAAGCTTTACGGTATTGAAACATGAGATAGAAATAAAGATATTCATCGATTCAGGTTTTTTTTTCAGTAGGCGATTTTCAAAACAAATCATCAAGTTATCGTTCAGAACACTGGACCTCGTTCGTGAGCAATCTCTTCACCTCCATTTATTTTCTTTTTAAAAAAAACATAGTATGTAATGAACATGTCAGCACATCTAGACATGTCAACAGGTGACGAACTGGTACTCCTCTTAATTTCAAACGTTTTGCTGAAATCAATAACATGTAAAAAAATATTGATGTGACTGCAAGCGCAATCTTTGTTTTCTGCTCATTTGGCCAGCTATATCCGGTGTACGGTGATCCACCGTGTGTTTCTCTGCGAGAATATCCCGCAGACAGAGGAATGATAGCATACCCTGTAACATCTAGCTGACACCAGGCCAAGTATTTCTGAAATAACAATAAAATTAATCCACCCTAATCAAATCATAATCACGACCCTTCAAATGTTTGATAAACAAAATTCAGTGCAGATGCAAGCATCCACTGACTTGTATTTATCAACTCTTTTGCTCTAAGTCTAAAATGGCATGCATTTACAATAAAATCCCCATGAACAATTGATGTACCATGGTTATAGTTTTATGATGGATGAGTTACCTTAAATGCTGAGCGCCAAGTAGGAAATATAACAATACTACGTACATAATCATATAATTTACGCCATGATATACATGACAAATATGGGTAAATATATCAGTACCATTTGTATCAACTCCCTTCTGGAGCAATCTTTTTAATCAAACTTGGACACAATGTACATATGGCCACAGCTCAATTATAGGTGATATCATACCACTGTCCCTTGTTACAGCCCTTTATTTCCAGGAGGGAAAAAGGGGTTGCGTTCGAGCTATTGAATATTTCCTTTCGTAATAAACCTTTTTTCAGTCTTTTACTTAAGACATGAATAATTATTTTATTTAACTGATTTTCAAGGATGTGCAATATTTGAGCAGAGGGTCTAATTCACACCACTGGTCAATTCACAACCTTCAGTTCAGACATGTACGTTCTGTCTGCTTCCCAAAATAATAATCACATACTTCACTAGCCAAGCCCTTGAGAATGATTTATACAAATAGTAAGAAGTTGATTCGTAGTCGATGTAGAACAAATAATTATCAATATCTACAGAAAGTAGACAAGCTGTCAGAAAGTAAAGTGTCATATTATTCTCTTTTTATGATGTAGTGATACCTATTAATTTCAAGATCTCATTGGACAAGTACAAGGAAGGTTTCAAATTCTCGCTCACAGTAAGACAGAATCCCAACGCTATGGTACGTAGCCAGTGTAAATAAAACCTTGGCAACGGCGATGTATTTCTACTAAACCTCATTTACGCTGAATTTGTTTTTAAATTTTAATAAATAAAACACAAACAAAAAAGTTTCCTCTTTTTATCCAATGTGTAGCTCAGATTACACATAGGTCTGCAGGGCAAAGCAAAAGCTCTCTTTTCAGATACCATTTGAAGTTCATCATGTCATAAATTTATACATGTATGAACTTTCGCGAGGAAAAGGTTTAAATGATGATGTGTGTATTGGCGCAGGTACATGAATGAAGATCAGTTTAACTTTGTTATAACAAGACGTATACAACTTTAAAGTGCATTTCCGAAATTACCTTGCATGCATGAAAACTACCCGGGTGAATCAATGTATTTATTGCGGTTTGTGAAGACGAATGTATACAAATCATGATTACTCATATGTGGGCGAATATGTTTCACAAGTTTTAAAAGAGTGATGATCATTAGCTTGTCTTGCCATTAGGGTTAGAAGAGAAACTATTTGTGAATCTACGGCGACCAACTATTACAGTCACCCATGCGTCGGCGTTGCAGCTTAAAGTTTTGCATGCAAGCCACTATCAAGCGCATATATATCTATATTTCGTTTGTTCCGAATAAGCGATAGGGCGTTCTGCTCTGCAAATCATATCAAACCTGATCAGATTCATTTACTTATTGTTACATACACGTTCTGTTAAGAAAATCCGCCATAAATAATTACTGACAGCTATACATTGAGAGCAGATGAAATCTGTGACGTCAAATGACGTCATATAAAAATGAAAGTCATATTGCATTCAAAGGGGACTACGTATAGGTAAGTTCAAAGTTGCCGTTAACTACACGATATATTCACGAGGGCGGAGCAAATTAATTTGATATTGTGTTTTTAGAATAAAAGTATAAAGTAAAAGATGGTATCTATCATATATACTATATGTATCCTGTGTTTAAACACATAAGGCAAGAGGACAAACATGACCCTCTTTAGCTCACTTGATTTAATGGCCCAATATTAGGCCAAAATTTTTGTGTCAGCAATTATTTAAAATTGCTTGATAAAGACTGGTGTTAAGATTTGAAGTAAAATCTGTTGTCAAGGTGACAAGGTATGGATGGAATAATTTGAATCCTCTGGTCCAAACATAATTTTATACATCCCACATCCTTAGACATATCAAGACATAAATCATTTCAAAAGGCTAACTGAAGCCCTTAATAGGTGTAATGAAGTGACATATAAGTCACACATACTTGTGAGAGATTTGTGACAGCGGTCTGGTAGATCATTTGTAAGGGCAATCATTTTTAGGATATACTGTGCTGGTGTTTGTTAGCAGTTTGTATTCTGTCCTTTAATTTCAGAAACAGAGTCAATACTGGCAGGGAAATTGTAGCTTAGTTTAGCTGCCTGCAGCCAGACCAAGACTTGAACCCGGACCCCTTATTTACAGGGTCGGTGCTTTATCAAATGTCCTACCGCTTATTCAACTATCTCCAATAAATAAAACCTAAAGGCTGCTATAATTTGTTAGTTGTGATGTAAAGGAATTTCTTTATCAAATATATCTTAACAAGATTCGATCGTTTCATTTTAGATTACAGTTAAGCCTGACACTTGCTGGCATAAAAATCAACATACTGTTCCAAGTTTGTGTGTTTTTAACACTTCCTTTATTCCTAATGCTGCTGCTACGCCTACTTCTGCAATGAGATTATGACCACACACATGCCCGATGCCTGGAAGTGCATCATACTCACACAGTACAGTTCTGTTTGGTTGACTTTTGCCTTCAATTTTTTGGTAAACTTCCTTTAATGATGTAGATTATTCTACTTGAAATACTCCATTTTCAAGAAAGTTCTGAATGAGCAAAATTCTTTAAAAACCAAGTTCTGTAGTGCTCCATATATTTTGACTTAAATCTTGTTATCTATCGCTTCATAAGCTATTTTCATGAGGTCGTCCATGGAAGAAATCAGATAAATCAATCGAAGAGTTTTGTATGTCAGCACCGGTTTCAAGCATTCAGACGCGGAAAAATAACAAATAATATTACATTTCATAAGATTAAAAGAACATTTAACCACAATATTGTTTGAAATAAACACAAAATATATCTTTTCATCAAAAGCATAGTAAATCGAGTTGTATCGAGTGTGTAGTTAACGCATTATATGGGATTTGGGGACACAGGCGTCTAATGATCAAGATCTCGATAAATCGTCTTTTGATTTTGTCTTTTGTGTCAGTGTGAAGAGAAACTTAGTACAGTCAACACTTCAAAAGTTAGTGAAACATAAACTGTAAAATATGATTCGTGTTGGCGGTACTGGTAATGAAAATGAAGCGAATCCGGACGTTCAGAAAATGTGTGATGAGGTATCGTGCATTTTATTTTATAAGTTTTTTATTATTATTATTTTGCTGATGCTCAGTGCGAGCTCTTTATTTCAAGTTAAAGTTTCTGATACAAGATGTAATAATTTATTTAAGTCAGTTTGCCATATAAAGCAGCTAACATGAGATTTGTGTATCTTTTTTATTACATAACAAAATTAAAAAGCATGATCATAGGTCATAAGAAAATGTTTTTTTTTTTTTTTTTTTTTTTTTTTGGCAAATCCTGGGTTGATGTGTGCAGACCGTTTGCAGCTACGAAAGTGTTCACTTCAGTTTGTGTCGGGTCGGCGTACGCGTGTCTTACTAGAAACATACCTTTTAGCTCGACTATTCATAGAAAAGTCCGAGCTTATGCGGTCACCCATTCGTCGGCGTCGGTGTCGGCGTTAACAATTTCTTATCCGGGCCATAACTTTCTTATACATGTGATATGCATTTGAAACTTTGTATATGCATCGTATTAATGTTACGTCAAGGAGTATATACATATTGCATCTCGTAACATATAATGTAGACACACTTTGCTTTTCTATCCGAAGAATGTACGTTGCTTTTGGAAGAATAATGGGACTTTAAAATACAGATGCATGGCATGCAATAATCTACAAAGACAAAAATAATTAGCAGGCATACAATACTAACTCGATATTTGCTCGATATGTCATAAAATAAGAGCTGTCATGATTAGTCAAAAGCATATCGCCGATATATCGTATCAAATTATTAATATCGAAAACATTCTATATATCGTATCATTTATTCATATGCCACTTACATAACTGTAGTTCATAATTTCAGTAAAATTCAAAATTCCTTCTTTTCCTCGAAAGAAAGACATGGCGGCAAAACGAGAGTAAAATTTCCCCAACGTTAGATATGTCCCCAAAATGGATTAAAATTCACTTTTATAGACAACTTTAGCTATCCTTAAAACATACAGAAAAAGTTCTTACTTTTCAGTCATTCATATTTGCGTCACAATTGGCGGTGTTTGTTTTTTCAAGAAGGTAGACAAATTTGCCGACTGAAATGTTATTAATGGGGGGAAAAATGATCAACTGTTTTTCTTGTTCCCCCACAAAATATGACATTGTTTTTAAAATTTACATTTTTTATTTGTAATAAAAGATGAACAATGTAGAGTGGGTGACTGGTATAATAACAAGAGCTGTCAGAGGACAGCTCGCCCGACTTTTCCATCGCCTTGACTGTATTATTGAATCTTTATCACGATCTGCATGTTCAAATGGAAAATAGATTCATCTTTACAATTTAAACATCATTCTAGTATCCTAAAAATCATGAAGTTAATCTTACATTTCTTTTCCCGTATAGCAATGTAAATGCCAAAAAATAGGACAAGGTAAAGTTATGGTTCTTGGTCACTTCTCTTTTTCTAGTTACCATCTATGTATATTTTAAGTTTCATGCAAATGCCTTATAAAATCTTTTAAAATGATCCGGACAAATATTCATTATAAACTAAATAATAGGGAGATACATTTTAAAAATTTGGATCAGGTAGAGTTAAGGTTCTTAATCACTGCACTTCTCCTATCCACCATCTATGTACACATGTATATTTAAAGTTTCAAGTCTTTTTAGGCTGGCGGTAGCTGCCAGGTTTACGTAACTGTAAATCAAAAGCATGCATTGTTAATTTGTATAATTGCCACATATATTTTCACCGATTGTTTCTCTCTGCGCTCAGTAGCCTTTCAATGCAATGCGATTGTGTATGTCAGGTCATGAACCAAAGACTGAGTTCACTTGACTTCCTACAATTAACTAGAATTGTGGGAAAACGTGTCATATGGCGTCAAATGACCTATCTACCCTGCTAAAACGTTTGAATTACATGTATAGCTTGTAACAAAGTTCAGCATGTAATCCTACCGACAGTCCTTCAGCGCATTGTGCGCTTTGATTAAGTAATGCTTTGACCTCAGGTTGTCCGTCTGTTCGTCCATCCGTTGACACAAATTTGTGCGCGCTTCTTCTTCTACAGTTTCTTTTTGCCAGTTTTGATAAAACTTCTCAGGAATCCTTCATACTATGGGAACTTGTACACTTTCATGACGATTAATATTACAGGAGTTATGTCACTTTGAAAATATTATATAGGGGACATGTCTTGTGTGTCTAACTCCTCCCACACTGTAATTTCCATGAAACTTTCACAATTAGACAACATATATGTGAAGATGTGCATGTGTTTTGGGAATTTTGATGTTACCATTTAAGCCTGAGTTAATGCCCTTTTAATTTTCTTCCAATATTTAATATATAGGGAATAATTTGTTTCTGTGAAATATCTCTTGTTAGAATGAATATGCAGCTTTCATACTTGGTAGGGTGATACCTTATTGGAAGACTGATTACCAGAATGATAGTGTCAAGGTCACTGTTGCTAAAATAGATTTTTCTTATTAAATAACTTCTTTAAAAATTGAGGTATGATTATCAAATTTAGAATATCGATTACTTATGGGAAGAGAAAGATTGAGATTAATACTCAGGTCAGCAGGGTCAGGGTCAAGGTCACTGTTACTAAAAAAATTTTTTTTCTGTTTCCATTAAATAACTTCTTGTAGGATGAGATATGATGATCAAATTTAGTATATAGATACCTTATGGGAAGATTAAGATTGGGATTGATTTTCAGATCATTATGGTCAAGGTCAAGGTCAATGTTACAAAAAGAAAAGTTTGCTTGCCTGCCTCAACTCATGAAAACCTGGTTTCGCGTCATTTGACATGTTTCTTTTAATTAATTATGATTAATCAACTATTACAGGAGTGTTTCATTATGATTTTATAGGAGTCGTTTTCTTTTAATGAATTGTATTGCCTTTTTTATTGAAATTGCAAATCCCTTTTAAGACTGCTTCAGGCTTTATGTAGAGTAGATAAATAATATAAACATTTCCTGAGTTACTATAGCCAGTAGCATTGAATCTTGTTTTGGTTTCCTTTACACTTGAAACAGTTGAAGGGTACTTGTGTCTTTATAATGACATATAAGTGCATATGCAGTATATGCATGCTTCTATATGTATATGCCTTCTATTTGTATCCCTGCATTGCCATATTCATTTGACATATCAATTACCAAGTACTGCTCACAAGCATTGGTTTACAGTTCTACTTCTAAAATAAAATAAAGGCAGATAATTTAAAAAAGGAACATGGTAGAGTTATGGTTCTTGGTAATTGCACTTCTCCAAGTCACAATCTATTTAAACTTTTGAGCCAATACCTTGAATGATATAGCAGTACAGTTATTGTTCTTGGTCATTCACCATTTATGTATATACATGTATAAAGCCTCAAGTCAAAACCTTGTACAGTTTTGAATTATTTGATAAAATAAAATAAATGGAAATAAATGGGACCAGTTAGAATTATGGTTCTTGGTCACTGCACTTCCTCTCATTGACCTCTATCCATGTACATTTTTTCAAATGCATATCACATGTAATAAGAAAGTTATGACTCGGAAAAGAAATTGATAACGCCGACGCCGACACCGAAAAATGGGCGATCGCATTTTTGAATAGTCGAACTTACAAGTATTTTGAAGTCGTGTGCCATTTTAAGACACGCGCACGGTCCCGATAGAAAATGCGTTTGTTAGATACAGACTTAAGTGTACACATTCGTAGCTGCACACGGTCTCCTAAGATGTTATTCTATCTAGATGAATAATATTATTTATTAGGCTAATTTATCGACGTAATAAATGTTAAATGTTATTTATATTTTATGATCCCAAAGAAAATGTTGTATCATTAATTAAAGAAGCCATTACGTAACGACGGCGGAGTTTTAGATTGTTTTCGTCATTCCTAGACATTTTATGAATTATTCAAATCATCGATTTTTTTCTTCAAATCTGTATCGATAATCAAAAAATATCAGCGATACATCGATATCATTTCTATCGATGACAGCTCTACATAAAAATAGAAAATACAGAAGAGGCATAAAACTGTAATGGATAAGACAAATATAAGAAAATTTCATAATTATCATTAATGTCACCCAGACATATTTGGGAAGAACTGATCAGCAACTTACTCAAAATCAAATGGCGTTGCAGTCATAGTGTATGCATGTAGGCATGGCATATGCCAAAACACTCATATTGATATCAAGCAAAGCAAAGCACTATAATTACCTTTAAAAAAAAAAAAAAAAAAAAGAAAGAAATCACAGCAAGAATCATCAAGTGATGGCTTAAGTGCTGATTATATAAAATCATTTTGGTGGGAAGATGGGGGTGTTTTTATTTTTCATTAAGGGGAACACTTCAGAGCTCTTTCCTTCTTTATTTGGGGTCTTCTCTGCTGAAACATTCTTGCAATTCATGCAGTGTCCCTCAAATTTGCCATTTACTGCTATTTACCCCTCCTCCTTTGGGGTGGGGGAGGGAGGGGGAATTTAAGGACCTATTTCCACCACCTGGAAAATACGCCTTAATTTATCAAATTCATAGCAGTTAAAAGTCTTTACAAATGTTATCAAGACAAGCCGGGTGAGTTTGATAGGAAGTTATGTTCCACCTTTTGAGATGATATAAACTGAAGCCTTAAGTGTAACTGTATAACAGGAAATGCAACCATTAATATTAAACATATTGTAGCAGGGAAAAACTTGACTTTCTAATGCCCTTGTTGACGTAATAGCGAAGCACTTGACTTTGGTCCTGGTATGTCTCGATTAAACGCTGTCATTTATAAGGTGTGGTTTCTTCAATTTGCAGCTAAAAGCGGATATACTGCAGAATTCCAGTAAAGACAAATTTGACGTATTCAAGGCTCTGAAATACAAGAGCCAGGTGGTAGCTGGCACAAATTACTTTGTGAAGGTAAGAATATTAAGAAGAGAATTTAGCAATTCATCATATGTGTGAGTTCATTCTAAGCATTGTTCAGTGACATTCCTTTTACTTTTTTGTACATTGTAATTTTCTTTTCAGAATTCACAATTTATACAATTGTTAAGGAAGTTTTAACAGAAGTGTGAGAAATTGATGTGATAAGGGAGACATATGCAGGTTGACATATGAGGAAGTCGGTATGGGTTGAGTCCCTTATCAGATTAGTTTGCTGAGATATTGCGAATTGTGATGTTAAGATATGTTAGGGTTGAGGAATTGTGAACGTAATGGCGAGATTTGATTAAACTGGAAAACACACATGGACTTTTGTTTTGTTTTCTCCTGCCGTTTTTCCTAATTCCCCGAACTCATTAGAGATTTTGTTACTCCAAACACAAAGTATCTGTGGGCTATATTAGAGTCACGTTGGTCGTTCTTTATAAGTACCAAGACGAGTAGCGCATATCATAGTATGTCATGATCAGCTTAATCTTAAAATGCGTTATGGCACTTTGCTATTTTCATCATTGAATATATTTTGTTCATGCTATTACTCGGCTACCACAGGTCTGATTTTGATTTAATTTCATAGATATAATAAATACAAAGCTTAGTTGTGCGTATCATTGGGGCATCATAACTGGTTTGATTTTAAATGAGTTATATCCCTTTGTTAAATTTATTGAAACATTTTATATTTTGTTTGCACTATTACTCAGCTACCAATGGTCAAATTTTCATTTAACTTCTTTACAACTATAGCATAAGCCTACTTGCGCACGTTGTAGGCATGCCATGCTTGCTTCAAATTTCACTGAGTTGTGTCCCATTATCTTATTTCTTGAATATATTCTATCTTCTCTAGTTGTTAGCTACTATTGCTCAAGTTTCGATTTCGATCTAACTGCACAGCATTTATGAGTACCATATCCTTGTCACGTCATGGTTGGCTTGATTTTAATTGAGTTATATCCCTTTGTTATTTTTTTTTTAAATTTTTGTCTTCGATACATGTATAAGTGTATGAAAACCGTTTCTATTTTTAGACTCCAACAGTGTCAAAACTGTCCCTGACATTATTACAGTAACTCTAACAAAGCACTATCTGGGAGTAGTCATCATTTTTATTGGTAGTTCTTCTTAATTTTGCAAATTGGTCCTTTTCAATTAACATTAAACATGCAGTTTTGCATTATTAATCTCTGGCTGAAAATATTGAAAGGTTATCTTTTGAAACTTGTCATAGAATCAAGTTTTTTTATTTGTTTTTTTTTTTTATTTTTATAAAAAAAAGCATTTTTCTTATGTCCCGGAATAGACAGATCAAAGGTGTGTGTGTGTGTGGGGGGGGGTATTTTTTTTTTGTCCAGTCTATTGTTTTCTGTGGACAGCTTTAACTTTGGTCATAACTTGAAAACTGTACAACTGACTTGAAAATTGAAACATACATAGTGGTGACTAGATGAAGTGCAGTGGCAACAAACCATAACTCTTTCTGGTCCATTTTATTAATTTTCTCCCTTTATTTAATTTTATAATGAATTTTTGTCTGGAGCATAAACCAATCACTATGAAAAGGTATTAATTTGAAAATAAAGAAATGCTTAGATGTTGTATAGGAGAAGTACACAGTCTCCTGGCCAAGAACCATAACTCAAACTGATCTGATTTTTAAAGAATCTATTTTCCAGAGGTAGGTTCGGACAGGGGCATTGTGTTTTATGAACACATCTTGTTTTCAGTAAAATATACATCTGCCCGATCTGCTGCACAAAGAGTGACAGTTATCTTATTCTTTCCAACTTGGACAGAGATTATGACATTACATGTGATTGTTGTTTGTATTTTTTTTCCTGAATTTCAGTTGTATTTGAACCATGAACATTATCAAAATACAGGAAATCGAACTTATCATAGTAGGTCAAAAGAATATTTGGCAAATAGCAATTAGGGTGGTTTCCGGCGGTATCGCGGGTTCTCTGGTATCGCGGTATTGTCATTTTGTTAGGAAAGACTTTGCCGATCGCCACCTAGTGACACTATTTTGTAAACAGGAAGCTACGATTTGAATTGAAATAAACAAAAAGTAATATGTCTCCGTAAATGGTAAGAAAAATGTAAATTTCTTGCAGTATTCCGACTTTCAACCATTACGCTTATGCGTATCATCCCATGTCCGCTTAAACCCGTTTTAGAGCATAAATAATGAATTGAAAGACTCGACAAATGCTAGATCTTCGTCTGCTGTATTGTTTTATGAATGATGATTGTTTTGATCATGTAGCGACATCTGTAGGTGGAGCCAGTGGTCTTTTTTCAAGAATACCGCGATACCAGAGAATCATGGGATTTTTTTATGTAGGACAAATATGGCGAACAATAACATGTTTTAAAATGTTATTAGAAAGGCTGAAAAAAATAAATTGTTTTCACATTATGGTACAAAGGTGGAATAACAGTGACATACAGATATAAATTTCAGATAAGACTTCACTGATATTTTATTCCCGTTTATGTCGTTAGTACCGCGATATGAGAGAACACCATCCTACTTGCTATCTGCTTTGAAAATAGGTGGCAAGATCACTTTCAGGTGGCATTAGCCAGCTATACAAAAACATGAACACAATTTTACCTTTTTATTCATCAACAGTCTGTCACCATGTGAATGTTTTAAGTCACCTGACCCTGTCCCCATATTTGGGGTGTCATAATTGTTTGTTGAACTTGCAACCTTTGTCTATGGTTTTATATGTCTCAGTCATAAAGAGCATAACTATAAGAGGAATACAACTGGGCCATAATTGTCAGGTAAGCAGGTAGTATATTGACATTTTAGGAAATTTTGCTACTTGCTACTGCTAATTTCAAACCCTGAAACATGAAAATGGAAAAAAGACTTTTCTTGTTACAAATTTCTTTTTAGAACACTTTAGTATGCAGGAACACTTGAAATCGGCATTGTAATCGGTTAGTTCAAATTTTTCCTTGTTTCAGATTCAAGTCACATCTGAAGGGGAATGTGTCCATGTTAGAATTCATGAACCTCTGCCATGTAACAATACCACGAATCAGTGAGTATTACTAATCCTTTTACCACTAAACTTGAACAGATTGATCAGCTGCAATGCTTGTAAACCCAGATACTTTTTTTTGTAATTCACAGGGTGAGATTAGTCTTTGAAGTCAAGTGGTTGAAAGTGAGAGTGTGTGTTCAATCCTCAGCCACAATAAATGAAAACATACTAGCAGTACACCTATGTTAAGGATTTAGATTACAAAGGTAGTTCCGGGCCCCTTGATCTTGAAATAGAATCAGTACTAAAGTACGATTTTATGCTCTGAAAATTACATCTTTTAGGGATTTGTAAATGATATTTGAGTTTAAGTTCATACGTTTTTCCTTGCACGACTGGATATTGACTATAATGGGCGTGAAAAGCGTATCGCGATCGTGGTACGGTGTGAAGGGGGGCTTAGAATTACAAAGACCTGCGTCAGTGGCCAAGTGGTTAGAGCACCCCATAACCAGTAAGCAGGCAGTATGTTTAATTCACAGCTGTCATTAAAACAGACAAGTGTATCTCCCTTGCTAGGCGCTTAGCATAAATTGGTAGTTCAAGGACTAGTTGGTCTGATGGAACATGTTGTGGTACCATGCCACTTGTCTCAGGTGTGATATCACAGTAAGGCTGCAATATGGTTGTAGTGTAGATAAATCCCCAAATGACTAAAATACTACCAATAACCCAAGCATGCACTCAGGTTTTACAATTTGAACATGTTGGATTTATATAATTTAAAAAATGAAGCATTTTTCTCGCTATTTCAGGAGGGTCTTTTTACATGGACTGCAGGAGCCAAAAGGTCTTGCAGATGCCGTGGACTATTTCGACGGCACAGTAATCTCCATACAAAAACTCGAATAATATGAAGTAGTGCCCGTTTCATCAAACGCCTCATTATATATCTTCGCGCGTATCTGCCTCTTTGGATTCTGATGATTTTGAAAAAAAACAAACTCTTATTCATATTTAAAGAAATAACTGTAATGCTTCATGCAGTATCGTGTAGGGCTTCTGTTAAAATTCAAATTTTATGAGGAACGACTTTTGAGATACATGCATATACATGTATTAAGAAGTGTATATCAAGGTACATGTAAATAATTGTATATCCAATAAAACATATTAAAATGTTTTTTTTTTTGTTCATCTTTTATTTTAAACATTGACTTAAGATGGAAGTCTTATATCTACACAGTTATTGTCAGAGGAAGGGAGTTGAATAAAATTATATAGAAGATACTATGTAATGTGGGCCACTGTATAAAGAGACCTGTGTAGATTGAATTTAAATGATCGATCCCGGTGGCTAAGTGGTTAGAGCGTTTGTCCCTAAATCGGGAGGTCGTGGGTTCGATTACCGGCCGCGTCATACTGTGAAATCATTTATTTCCGTGGGACGCTAATTTTCGTCGATTTCGTGGAGGGTTTTATCCACGAATATTGATCCCCATGAAAACTTGTTCCTTAAATTGACCTCACGTTTTCTAGAACATAGATCCACAAATATGTATCAACGAAATACCCTTAGGTACATAATCAACGAAATTTAATGTCAACGAATATCAATGATTTTACAGTACCAAAGTCGTAAACAATGGTACTGGTATAGCTCCCATGCCTGGCGCTCAACATATAAGGGTAGTTCCAGGACTGGTTGGCCCGGTGTCAGAATAATGTGACTTGGTGCGGTATGTCTATGGCGTAATACTGCAGTGTGGCAGCACTATATTTGTCTCAAGTCGACATCGTTTTCAAATGACTGGAATACTGTCGGTGGGATAAAAAACAATTGAAATGACGCCAAACTCAGTATACCCCCACCCCGAATGTTAGTCGAACGTTATTCAACAAGGAAACTTTTGAGAACAAGGTTCGCGTGCATACAGCTCTTTATCGGATAGGTCTCTGTGTCCATCATCAATATCCGTTGTTATTGAAGGGCGCTGGGGTCATACCATACCTAGTTGCGATTCGGAAGGTTGTTGGTTCGAACCCCTTTTGGGACAAACGTTCTTCATCACCCTCCAAAGCCAAAGTACTGGTCCAACCCAGGAACTGTCGAGAGGGATCCTGTTTCCCAATCGACTTAAAATAAATATGTTGAAAAAACATTTCAGTTGTTCTAATCCATAAAAATGTACACATTGAAAACAGTTAAATGCATTCAATGTCGTTGTCTGTGTTTCGAGCCCAAATGAAATGGCGCAGTGAGAGATTTTTCATGGACACGGATGCATTCCATGAATGACAGCCAAGGTGAAGGGCAAGCTTTCAAGTGTGCAAACAAGTGAACAATAAAAGGGAAATGGTAATACAATATTGTTTGGCAATATAAGCCCGAGACTGCTTAATCTCTGGGATGTTCTTGGTTAATTTCCGTAAATTATAACCATCCAAACATACATTTTAAATGAGTATATGGTTTGCAATGATTCATACTAAATAAGTCCAGATGGCCTTTTTGTAAGTTAAGCGGTCTAGTTATTGTGTGTAAAAGTTTTTACGCACTCTGCAGCCGCTATTTAGGGTTTTCCTGAATTTTTCACAGATACCTAGATGTGCATACTTGTTTTGCTAACGACAATTTAAAAAAACCAAGGATCTATGGCAGAAATAAGGTTCGAACTAAGGACCTTAAAATGTATAAAATAAATTTGAAGCTTCCAGATGTCAAGGAAGATGAAATTTGGAAAGCATATACATCCTAAAGTTCAATTTATAATTTTGAAAGCTGACGTCCTAAGATGTCAATTGACGTGGTGGTATTAAAAACAAGAATGAAACAAAATCAAATATTTTTATGCTCTGCAAGGCATTGACTTTTGACCCATTTGCACGAATTTTCACTGAAGGTGAGGATAGCTGAATAAGTGATCTGTCAAATGTTTTTTCAAGAAAATCATGAAGGTCAAGGTCATATGTCTTGTTGCTTAATATTATGTGAGGGCCATATCGGTACATTATTTGTAGTCTTTTGAAAGATTTTAAGATAAAACAGCTGTATTAGCGGCCATTTTAATTAACAGCCAAGCTGCATTTAGCGATTAGTTTCTGTGAAAATATCAAGATAAAACTACAAAATATAAAGGCTCTTGAGCGCGAATAAACTTTTGAAAATTAAAAATGATTGATTTTAAAAATTTGAAATTTTTTGTCGATGCAGTTTAATTTTGATGTTGCTCAGACACTGACAACATATTGAAATAAACTCTTAGATTTGGTTAGAAAAAAAGGAATAATAATAAGAAGAAGAATAAACATAAAAAACCCTATACGTTTGCCGCAGGCTGCGGAAAGCCGTAATAATAAGAATAAACATAACAAGCCCTATACGTTTTCCGCAGGTTTGCGGAAAGCCGTAATGAACTGTAAGATTATTTTTTACTTAAAAAGAATTACAAATGTAATTTTGTAATACTTATACCATATTAACATAAGATACACGAATTGATGATATAAAAACGATACTCTATTAGGTTTTTTAAGTTCACGCCTCCAAGCCTCCAGACCACTAAATTCACGTCGCCAGGCCATTTTGTTCACGCCGCTAGGCCGCTGTCTTCACGCCGCTAGGCCAGCAGGCCACTGTGTTCACGACAAAAAGTACCGGACGGAAGAAGAACTGCGTGGCCGAAAATAACAGATATAAGAAAAATAATTGAACAACCAAGAATACACATCATCACTTTTATTTTTTAATGAGTATACAATATATTGAAATAAAATGTTTGCTACATACGCGTAACTGTATATATAATATTGAATTTAAATAGCGTTTTCAAAAAAAAATTCTGACATTATAAAAGTATTCATGGATTATTTTAACAATAAACAGAAAACTTTCAAATTATAACAATACTACAACATATACACATTATAACACTATCATAATATGTATCATGGTAACAAGGTCATTGTAATGAACTCTTGCTGAATTATGTATTGAATATCTTGAACACGGAACCACATGCTTAAACTTAGTTATCAGATGAGTGTCCGTATGTACGTAATTCGTAATTTTGGATTTGCAGCGGTATACACGAGTGATATAGAGCGCTAGAAAATCTATATAGTAGCAAATGAGTTAAAAATATTTCGAATTAATGAATGACATTTCCACTAGATGTGCCACCTCTTTACCGAGTTTCTTATTATGGAGTCTTCCAGAATAGATATTCCTCTCTCTGCTGAATGTACGGAATCCATACTCATAAAGCCTTCGAAACACGCCATAACTCTTTCTTCTATCCTGCACGTCAGAAAACATGTCGTGAAATTCAACCAGTAGTTGTTTGACGTTGTCTAGTGTACCAGCGTCTATCATTTGATTGAGCGAGGGCCACTCCGATTTCTCTATGTCCATCTTTAGGATGTCAATGGTTTTCTAGATCAATAGAGTAAGCAGATTAACCTACATGTTGGTGCATGCGAGTGTTATTTATCCATTAATTATTACATGAAAATAAGTGGAACAAATTTGGGTGTAAGTGGACAGTTTAGTTTCTTTTTAAAAAACAAAAGAATACACATCAAGAATTACAAATAGCGTAAGGGTAGATACAAAAAAGTGCGGTAGAACTGGTGTATGCTCACCGAACTGCGATTTGTCATGATGGTTACTCTATTATAATATATGAGCTCCGGACAATTTAAATATGAAAATTAACAAAGGGAAGTAATTCCTAAATTATGCAAATTAGAGTTATGGTTCTTGTACACAGCACTTTTCTTCATTGGGGTCTATCTACATATGAAGCTTCATGTTGATACCTCTTATAGGTTTTGTGTTATGCTCCGGACAAAATTATGACGAACGGGCGGGGCAAAGTAGCAACTATATGCTCTCCCTTCGGGGAGCATGAAAATGAAACAAGGAAACACAATGCTTTTTACACCAGTCTTAACAAACTATTATCTCAAATCTATTCACGCCTACACCATGACCACTGACCAGAAAAATACCGCAAGAGGTAGTGTACTGTCGTGTCATGCTATTCAAGTTATAAAGATTCATAGAGTGTTTTGTTTTGCGGCTTCCCTCAAATTCTCGACCGTATAATGAATGCTACGAATATGCCTGGGTGCATAAAAACGCGATTTTTCCAGACACGAAAGTTTAGTGGTTTACAGTAATTAATAATTGTCTGAATTACAATTACACACAAAAAAAAGAGAAAAAGAAAATAAAAGATCATTTGCAAGGGTATGCTTATAGGAACATGTACACAACATGTCTACTGTTTATTTTGGTCAATTGATATAGGAAGTTAAGAACTCAATGTATATGAGTTGTGGAAAGTTATAATGTGAGATGCTACTTGAATCACGAGCCAAAATGTTCGTAACGGCTTGGTAATAACGTAATTTTTTTTCTCTTGAAATTTAAGCTGCCAGAACAAAATACATTTTGCTTGTATTTGCTTAGATAAATGTTCAATCTGGAATAGCAAGTTATACGTTAGATAAATATCCGAACATCTTATATGTCAGTAGGGAATTTGTGAACGTTAAAAACAACCCTTAAATACAGAATTTCCGCGATTACAGAACGTTTATTCACGGTCGAGCTTTTTTCTTCTTTTTTTCTATTACTTTTTGAAAAATTTAAGAAAAATTACTATTTTCGAGTTGATTCATTCCCACACTTTTTTTTCCTAATTATATCACCTGTTTTCCTATTTTTCTTTCTTAATTATCATCATTTAAAGTCTGTGTGTATTGCACTTTATTTGCAATCATCGAGAAAAAATATTAAAATTAAACATTCAAATTGAACTTTTATGGCATTCTTTCAAACTTACAATACGTTGTATAAATGTTCTGTGTAAATATCGCCAATAATGAAGCTTATGATTTTTCCGAAAATTTGAAAACAAAGAACATGTACATTTCAGTTACCTTTTTTTGCATTGGTTTTCTCGTATGCATAATTTTACGTAAATCAAATCAGTTGAGAATTAGATTAGGATTCATGATACGAAGGGGTTTTCATTTTAGCACATGGCATTTTCCTCTCGTCCAATCAGATGCTAGTATTTGTTCATAGTCACCGTGGACTATAACGCGTAGTCCACATTTTTGTAAAATATCAATAAGTGTGGACTATGCAACCACATAACTCACACTTTTGTGACGTTTTGTCGCTAGTGGAGGAAAATACCATGGGCTCCGCCCTCGTGACTATATCGTGTAGTTGAAGGCAACTATGAACTAACCTATAGGCCCCTACATATTCGAGAACTTTCGCCATTATTTTCATTGCATGTCCATAAAAATTTACAGTATCTTCTAGAGCGCAACCCTTTGTCATTTTTTTCTGTTATTATGTCGTCATAATCTACACGATGACGTCATTCTGCTGAACCCGCCCGTGCATATTTTCGTCAAGGATGGGGGGACTATGTTATAGTTAGTGTTTATTAAGAGAGAATTTAATTCTCTCTTAATAAACACTGACTAACTTAGAGTTTGCCCCGCCCTATTACTGCGTCACACTGCTATATTAGGAGATGGCGCCACAAATTGTTACGTCAGCGTGTTGTAAAAGTATTCACACACGTGTACGTGCTTTCCAAATATGGATGTAACACATAAATTTCGCATGTTTTTTGACCGTCAGCTCATTTCTTTTTTAGATTTCAATAAAGAGTAAAGCTAAATAGTGCACAAGAGTGGATAAAATCACCACAAACGGTTGCACATTTCAAAGTTTTAACTTAATGCTATAAAAGGTATTATGAGTGTGTAAAATTGTTATATCTTAACCTCGTGTACACGGTTTGACGTTATGGCAAATACTGCAGACATAGATCAGCAAACTCAACGCAGTAGTTACCTCCCCTTACAGTTGTAGATAACCACTGCCACCACAAGTAAAAATTAACAGACTTTAGCTAATTTTTCTTCCCCCCCCCCCCCCCCAAAAAAAAATAAAAATATAAAATAATAATAATAATAATTTTACTGCGAGTGTCATTTCCCTGTTTTCTTTAATAAACATCAAATATCGCCTCGTGGTAAAAAAAATAAATCATTTTAAAAAATATTTTTGTTGTTGCGACAGCAGACGGAGACGCCTTTTTGTTAGTTTACCATCATCACGTGACATTTGTGTCGGCATTGATTTTTTGTTTGCAAGGGAGATCACTGTGTGGAGTTTGCTAGATCAGGAGTAGTCTGATAAT
Source organism: Solen grandis (assembly GCA_021229015.1). Classification (NCBI taxonomy): domain Eukaryota; kingdom Metazoa; phylum Mollusca; class Bivalvia; order Adapedonta; family Solenidae; genus Solen; species Solen grandis. Next base: position 27,156,422 of record CM037777.1, read on the forward strand.
AAATCAGAAAATGTTACATATCGACCAATTGAAAAGGCTATTACATGTTTACTGACCCCGCTGTGTCCAAGGTCCTGAATTATGGTGCTTAGAGTGTACACCTTTTTCTCAATATTGTTCTCAGCGCCTAATCCCTTGTCATGAAACGATACTCCTTCCGGAATTTCGGATTTGTGAAGTCTTTCACCCATCCTGCAAAAATATTACATGTATTGCGAATGTAAAAACTTTGCTTTCACTTTTGTTGTTTTTTTCTAAAGTTTTACCTGCATCAAATATAACTCATGAAATAAATGAGCCGGGATTTATCGCCTAACATAAACACTGTTTCTAACTCTGGAAGTCGGAGGCAATAGAACAATTTTACAACTAGTCAAATTGCAACATATACAAACAAATAGCTGCCGTCATAAATGACAATTATCATGATAATGATTATATATTTATAACTTTTTTTTTTCTGTTCAAAGGCCTTGGATTAAAAATTAATCCCATTCGGATATTATCTTTTTTTTATCGGCTATCGTGGCTTAATCATTCACCGCATGAAATTTATGACATGATAAATATTAAATTGGCTTAACTTGAAATGGTAAAATGCATATTAAACATTGAAATTTTCTTTGTCGTGCAGACTGTAGAAATGAGCTAGAATAATGTATCAGCAAACAGAGGAGACCCTGAATAGAAAACTCCTGGACGGAGCTGTCTGATTTTGGAAAGGCATCAAAACGGTTCTGTATGAAATAAAGTTTTTTTTAAAGAGTGGAAAACACACCCAAAGATTCATTTGGACTGTCTGGTTATTTCATGATTTTGTGGATTTACATTATTGTTGGAAAAACAAATAGATGAGCCAATACAATTTAATCACCAAACGTGTTCACATAGGTGACATTTGATATAAGGTGACATAATATTGTTGAAGTATAACCAAAGTCTAACTATTTTGACATATTTAAAAATGATACATTCATAATAAGCTTGCGCCTGTTTATTCCTTTTCATGTCATATGTTTTAATATATTTGTTTCTTTATTTTCACGCTTATGTAGACGTAATATTCAAATAATGTCATGCTTAATTATTTCAAAAGGTTTGTCAAATTTGCCCCTTTTATGATATAAAAATAAACAAAATGTTCACCATGAAAACATACGTGTGATCGAAAGTATGAACTTCACATCCAAAACTTCTGACTGCCTGTTTCTCGAAATCAAACTTGTTGCCAGAGCTGGAAAAATTAAATACAATTTAAGACTTTGTGAGCTCTTGTTTCTTTTTTTTTCCTGAGCTCTAATCGAATCTATTCCGCTTAAAAGCAGTTTGTTCATAGATGACCCTTAACGAAGAATTTAATTTATATCTGTATGTGTGTATTACGTCTATCAATTCCCATCTACAGGCGCATGATCACACAATACAGCAAGCCGTGAAAAAAAGGTGGATTCTCCATCACTGACAATAAGCGATCCGAACGGTTTTGAACCTTTATTTAGAATTATAAAACCTAATTTTAGAATTTCTACTTTCGTGTGCCATCACACGACTGATTACATTCACTCTTAGTGCATGCGCTCACTTCACGGGCTGGACTTACGAATTCGCCACCCGGAATTGATGAAGACGCCATGTTGCCGTCACTTGACTGCTCAGATCTTGCGGAACGTGTCACCGCAAGCACCTACTTCGGTGATACCGTACTCTATATTTAACAGTTTTTCCCGAAGTAGGTGTTTACGAAAATAGAATTTTCCCGAGCAATATCACCTACACTTGCCGAGTTTATTGTCAGGAACATAGACTTCACCTACGAGGGACAATATAAAAATTTAACAAATATACACGTGTATTACGGTGTCTTCTCGGGTTACTCGAAAATATATACATGTGAGGATTAACAATCCTCTCGAAGATTTATGGGCGCTTATTATCGTCATAATCCTGGCGTGTCTTTCTTAAATCTCGCTTCACTTTTTTTTTTTTTACAATTTTACGCCATTTTTTTTCTATTAAAATTCCCGATCATAATGACTTGACTATTTGAGTTTGCCGTCGCTTCGACAGTATTTCAGTCATATAGCGACGTCCAGCTAATTACAGTGGAGGAAGACCCCGAATGCACAGAGGCATCCGACCAACCGCAAGCCAGCTGGAAGGCCCGATCATATTGAGAATTATTTCAGGTATGAATATGTGTTACGGTATATACCTTCTTATCCTTTTGATGCGACTGAATAGTGAATTTATAATAAACAGTGAACATGTTTTATGAGTATCGCCTAAGATTATTACATTATCATTGATTTAAATAAAGATATCAAGCACCATTCTTTATCGTTTAGTTTATCATATGAATTGAGAGCGTCATTTTTTTTTCATTTTCAAACTAGCTTGATTATATCTTTTATTATTTAGTATTACCACAACATGTCTCTCTCTCTAATATATAATATATATATATATATATACCTAGAAAAAAAATCCTTATTGTAATATATGTTATATGTGATATTAGATATTTACCGAGACAAACTGTTGCTTTATTCGAATCATTAAAAACGAAAAATTCAAAGTAAACACTTAGAGTATCTAGGTTGACTAGTGTCTTGCCTACCCAAATGAATAGATAATACACGGCGGTTTGGGCACGATTCCCTCGTCCCCACATACTTCCTTCCCGCCGTCCTTTAAAGACCCGACACGAATGTGCAGATTACAAAGCATTTGCAGGGAATTTGTATATCTGGAATTAAGAAATACAGCTTAGGTCCGAGGGATATTTGGTAGCCCTCTAGACAACACATGGCAATAAAGGACAATGATGTCACACTCCGGTATACTACACTAAATACAAATGTATATACATGTAAGTAATGGTATGTGCAGTAAAGAAATACAACCACCAATCTTGAGTAAGTCTATGGGCCACGCTTGTCAAGGCTTATATTTCAATTGTTTGTCACACAAAATTCCTCATACTGATTTTTAAATACTAAAAGGGATCATTGTCAGCAGGTGCCTAAACAAACCTTCCCTATTCTAGATCACATAAAAAGCGGCAAAATGAATGTTCTTGTATTACTAATATAACATTAAAAGGGATCAATATCAGTAGGTGCTTGAACAAACTTCCCTTATTCCAGATCACATAAATAGCGGCAAAATGAATGTTCTTGTATTATTAATATAACATTAAAAGGGATCATTGTTATCAGGTGTCTAAACAAACTGCCCTTATTCTAGATCACATAAATAGCGGTAAATGAATGTACTTGTATTACTAATATAACATTAAAAGGGATCATTGTTATCAGGTGCTTGAACAAACTTCCCTTATTCTAGATCACATAAATAGCGGCAAAATGAATGTTCTTGTATTACTAATATAACATTAAAAGGCATTTTTGTCAGCAGGTGCCTAAACAAACTTTCCTTATTCTAGATCACATAAAAAGTGGCAAAATGAATGTTCTTGTATTACTAATATAACATTAAAAGGGATCATTGTTAGCAGGTGCCTAAACAAACTTCCCTTATTCTAGATCACATAAATAGCGGGAATATGAATGTTCTTGTATTACTAATATAACATTAAAAGGGATCAATATCAGTAGGTGCTTGAACAAACTTCCCTTATTCCAGATCACATAAATAGCGGCAAAATGAATGTTCTTGTATTACTAATATAACATTAAAAGGGATCAATATCAGTAGGTGCTTGAACAAACTTCCTTATTCTAGATCACATAAATAGCGGCAAAATGAATGTTCTTGTATTACTAATATAACATTAAAAGGCATCTTTGTCAGCCGGTGCTTGAACAAACTTCCCTTATTCTAGATCACATAAATAGCGGCAAAATGAATGTTCTTGTATTACTAATATAACATTAAAAGGGATCAATATCAGTAGGTGCCTAAACAAACTTCCCTTATTCTAGATCACATAAATAGCGGCAAAATGAACGTTCTTGTAATACTAGTATAGTAGTGATGTATGAAAGTCCTTATAGACGACCCCTACGGAAACCTTTTCTATCTTTATTAAGGAAACAACAATACTAACTTTGATGCAATGCATCAAAAACGCCGTGCATGCTTTTGAAATATGTCTTAAATAAAGCAAAACCACACATTTTGGTTCAGAGATCTATACAAGTATGTAAATCGCGGATGGGGTCATTAAGTCAAAAACATTATGTCGCCTTTTTTGTATGAAAAGAAGAACCCTGTTTAACTATATTGCATTGGGTAAATACTAAATACAAAATATAAAATATATATATCGGTATTTCAAATTTCCATAAATGTATGCATTTTTTCCATAATTGTATTTTTATCTATCAAATTTGAATCAAACATAACTAAATTGTGGAACATATGGCCGGAAAAATTCTAATTATAACATAATTCAGAAATACATAGCAATAAGATACAGAAATTAATTGTATACTTTAATCATATTAGAATTACGAGTATTATATTACGTCGATTTGAGATGCTATAAATAAACTATAGTTATATGTAGATCAATATAGATACATATGTTATAGAAGGTAATTCCTTTTTAATATAATCACTGGATAAGTTAAAGCCTGCAAGACTACTGAAATTCCAGACAGAACTTTTAAGGCGTTTTATGTCAATAACCAAAAACAGATAACCTAAATCCCGGACAAAATAAGAATGATCAATTTACAACAAGAATGATAGGAATTTACAATTACCGATATATATCATAATCAGTATACATATTGGGACCGAAGACTGGGCCTGGGGCAAGCAATCGCCTTTTTTCATCGCCGTCATTTATTTAGACGTTTACCTATCTAATTTTTTCTTCCTTATAGATTGATTTCTCATTTACACGCATTCTGAAATTTGTATTAAAAATAATGAAATAAAGAAGCCAATCTGCCTTAAATATAGGTCATCCAGCTGGTCACTGTTCATGGAATCTAACACCGTCTGGTTAGGAATTAAAACCGGTTTTAGGTTATGTGATGTATACACTGCGTGACTTCCCTCCTGAGTCGTTTCACACACTGTCTCTTTAGATATCGAATATCTGATATATACACCTGTAACAAACAAGGGGAAAAAAAGAGAAAGAAAGAAAACCAGTTATTATCAACTTTAACTGCATGAAAAATTCAAAATGCTGCATTGACTTTTTATTTGTCGCCTTATTTGTGTTACCGTTTCTATCTGCTTTAGGACTATGATGTAATTTCTGCTATATATTCAAAGGAAATTATTTCTTAGAACCAGGGATCATCGAATATGTACAATCACTTTTCAATGAGATTGAATGATTATCAAAGAATTAAAGAGTCAGCTATTAGAACAACCATAACAGGAACAATAATTGCATGTGACTGGTTTATACTCAGCATCAGTTAATGATGAATAGACTTAAATAAATTCACAGTGCGCAAGCTAAGCATTTGATTTCATATAGCTTGAAATATGATGTAGTACAGTCGTTAATTAGAGCTTATAACAAGGTTACGCGAAATCTATTATTCACGCTTATCAATAATAAAAAAAGTCTTTGATGTATGTTAAACTAAAAAGGTATTTTGATGTCTTTAGTGAATCTTTCCACATATCTGATCTAATAAGACGATATTTGTGATTCTTTCCGAATTTTTAATCTTATAAGACGATATTTGTGATTCTCTCCGAAGTTCTGATCTTATAAAAAAGTCTTTGATGTTAAAATAAAAAGGTATTTGATCTTTAGTGAATCTCTCCAATATCTGATCTTATAAGACGATATTTGTGATTCTCTCCGATAATCTGATCTTATAAGACGATATTTGTGATTCTCTCCGAAGTTCTGATCTTGTAAGACGATATTTGTGATTCTCTCCGAATATCTGATCTTGTAAGACGATATTTGTGATTCTCTCCGATAATCTGATCTTATAAGACGAAATCAGAGGTTCATTCCGAATATCTAATCTTATAAGGCGATATCAGTCATTCTATCCGAATATCTCATCTTATAAGACGATATTTGTGATTCCGAATATCTGATCTTATAAGGCGATATCAATTTTTTCCAACTAATAATTTCCAATTTAAAATGGCGATAAATTTATGAGCTTAATCATACAGGTGTTCACATGTTAATGTTAGAAAGAATCCAAATATTATAAAGATATAATCTGGCAGTGCCATATACCCCCCACCCCCTCTCTCTCTTTCTCTCTCTCTCTCTCTATCCTGTAAATGTGGATTATTTCAACTTACAAAGTAACAGAATGCATGAGAGAAAAACTAGCAGTTGACTGGTTGGCAACTTCGTACCCATTGCTCTGTAAATAAAAACTTAAAATTAGCTTTTGAGTATATTTTTTGTAACAACTAATGGCGTGTACAAAGATGCTAGAGAGCAAGGTGACCAAGCTTTATAGGGACAACTACATTGATGAACCGAAACATTTATGAATTGTTTTCCACACGTGTGATTCTTCTCGAATCATTACCACCAAATTTATCACATATCTTTCATCACTATTGTTAGCAATATAAATCGATTATTTGACAAAAGTTTACTTCCCTTTGATGTTGCCCGTAAGGATATTCCTTTTGGTCGTATTAGATACGATATGCTTATTTGATGATATCAGAATTGTTTACTTCATCAGACCTAAGGTATTTATTATCGTGAAGTCTCAAACATTTTACAGAAATATATAAGAAATGTTAAAAAGAAAGAGAGAAAAAACATCTGTTAATATTCATTTTCACAGACAACCCTTAAAACGATTTTTTAAATAAAATCTTTAAAGCAGCTCGTCTAATATAAAAATGAACTTTTTATTTACGTACAATAATATTTAGAGTAGCAATTCAATGGTGACGTATCATTATTTTCATTTAAACTACAAAATGTTCTATGAAGGAAGCTTGATAACAGGTTTACTCTGATAACTTTGCAGCTACGGACCTACATTCTTTAATTTTATACTCGAATTTCTAGTGTATATCTGAGAACATAATTTGTCTTTATTTTTATATTCAGGTATATTTAGGTTAACCTGTCTAAAAAATATTTCAACAAACATTTTTTTAACATGCATGTAAATTTGTATTGATTTGAGCAGCATGATGTCAGCCTCTATATATGTATGCATTTGTATATCATATTACAATGGTACAATCACAAATGGTCTCAAGAGAAAGAGTAGCAAAATTTTGCAATAAGAAGACGTAACAGCTGTAAGGAGGATATGTTTTTTTTATGTTTGTTTGTTTGTTGGTTGTGTTTAATACCACATCGACTGTATTTCAGGCATTTGGAGACGATGTCGGCAAAATGCAAGTAGAAAATGAAATTTGCGATTTACGTTTTAAACCACTGCGGTGTTTCTTGCGAGTGAAAATTTTGGCTTAAACAATGACTTTCTCCTTTTTGATACAATGCTTTTAAAAATCCATTAATTTATGAAGAAAGAAAATTTCCAAGAAAATAAAATAAATTTCAATTAAGACTAAAGTCTTGAATTTGCAAGTTGAAGTTAAAGTCACTCGCATTTTTTGCGATTGAAATTAAAAAATCAATTGTGAGCCCTGGATGTCTATTTGAGACAGATTTAGCGCTGCCACACTGCAGTATAACGCCGTAAACATGTGGCATGATACTACACACAGTCCATTATCCTGACACCAGGCAACCAGTCCTACAACTACCCTTATCTGCTGAGCGCCAAGCAAGCTATAACAGTACTTTTTTTTACGACTTTGGTGTTGGGGATCGAACCCACGACCTCCCGCTCCCGAGGCGGACGCTCTAACCATTCGGCCACCGGGGACGGTCATATGTTCTTTTAAGCTGAAGTAAAACATACTGATTCTCATATAGACGCATGTTTAGAAATTTATACTGAATATTAAATACTAGAGCGTGTGTTAATATTTACAGACGAAAATCTTTCCAACTGTTGTTGATCTCAAAAAGATTGAATATATATATATATATATATATAGAGAGAGAGAGAGAGAGAGCATCAAAAGTAATCTTAAATATTTAAGGTATGTAATGTAAGGATAGAAAATTAAAATAAAAACAACGAAAAGTATCAATATCCGCAATGTTAGATGACCACATGGATGATAATAAGAAACTGGCTAATTTTAGGCTTTGTTGCAAAAAAAAAATGGGTCAAATTACAGATTTTTTTTATGGAAAATAGTAAATATTTAAATATTTATGATGCCACGACAACCTGTCTCTTTTTACAATAAACATTTAAGCACATTTTAGCTGATATGTTATGAAACTAAAAATTGGATAAGGACTGCATAGATAGAACTGATACTTGAGGGCAAACTTATTTTCTAGCCGTAAATAAAAAAAAAATGCCATACTTATTGACGTTATCACATTAAAAATTTCGAAATTCTCTACACTTACTACTATAAGGATTTATCGCAAATTTCGAAATTCAGACAGAACCTACAGCAAAAAACAAAAATATGAGAAATACTGTTCGGCTTGAAGGTGTATAGTTGTTACATTTTTTTTTTGTCTTATGGTGAGTTGCGTACAACAAACTTGCACATTTCTTTCATAACCTTTATACGTAGCTATATGCTGCTGCTAAAGGGGGACGCCATGTAGGGAAAAATATTTTACGTGTGTCTCTGGAGTAGCTCATTCTATGTGATAATTGCATAGTGTTACTTGGATGATTCGTTCGGTAATTAAAATTACTTCTTGATATAAAGCAAGGCATAAATTAAAAAAAAAACTGATCCACGAGAATATGCGTTTGCTTCTTATTTTCACATGTATGTAATGAAAATTGTGTCCATGTAAATTGAACACTTATTTGACGCCAAGTTTACCTGATACAAGATTCTAAACAATTTCGGGATCAGACGAGAGTGATGGACCAAGTCCACATCCATTTTCCGTGATGTACAGCTAAAATGTCATAAAAAATAATTGTATCAACTCTTTCGTCCTAGTCTATACGATTTCACTATTAAATGCATTTTTCCCCTCAAATACGCACCACAGTTCAACTTTCAACACGGACATTCTTTCCAGTGTAACAAAATACACATCTTGCTTAACCTGTCAGAAAAAAAAACAACGTGTTTCCTTTCTTTAAAAAAAGCAAACAAACATGAATATCAGAATTCTGGAATAAATCTTGTTTTAAAACTGTTAACTAAACACACTGCTTGACTGCCCATTAGGTTTACAAACCTTTCAAGTCTGTTACTTTAGACGACTTATTCCAGATACAATAACGAAGAGAAAAGGTCGGCTGAAAAAAATGGTATGATAATTTCTTGCAATATTTGATGATAAACACGTGGCAACTTTACCTACAATTAGTATCGTGTGTATGAAGTATTCATAAGTCACGCAATAGTCAAGAAAAAAGATTATAATTGTGATACATACCTCGATGAGTAAAGTTTGTATGCTTCGAAATCTTTTTTCAAATATCAATATAAATTCTTGCAACGCACACCACTGGCTAAATCTAGTATGAATAATCGAAAGCAACAGGTGCTGTTTGCACAATCCATGATGCACAATCTGGATATTTGCTGGACCGTATAAAAAGGTGGTAAACAACATAATTATTGTAAAGGAACAATGTTTATGCTTATCGCTATTCAGGCAAAATAAATGCCTTTGGACTTTTACAATTTAGATACGACAGAAAATAGAAACAAATATAGATGTATATTTTTAACTATGACATTAAGCTTATATTATTTCTATATAATATTTAGAAATTTAAGAAGCAGCTTCCGATATATACACGGTTCAAAAATTGAAAAATGTAACGTATGTCATTTATGAGGTCATATGGGTCCAAAAGTAAAGATATATAAAATAGCGAAGCAGTTGTTTTACTTTTAAAACTTCACATTCTGGTAAACGTGTTAGAATGGAAATAGAATTTCGCTTCCCCTGCTATATTGTAGCATAATTCACAATGTTGCGTTCTGGTGCTTTGTAATTAATCACCGTGCATTATTCTGCGATAAATCACTCAAAACGAGACTCTATTTCCTAAATATATTACAATCGTGCAGATATATGTAGAGAAAGGTTGTTTGTGTAGTGTTTTGAGCCACTGGTAGTCTATCTCACTTTACAACATTAGCATAGATTTCTTTAAAATTGCCAGGTGAAGATCCAAGTTATTGGATAAAAGGGGCGTAACATAAATGACCCGGCCCCGTGTTCTCGAAAATAAAAATGGTACTTAAGTATGATTTTCATACGCAAACTCAAATAATGCCCATTAGTTTCCCATGGGGATTGAAGTATGATACTCAGGTTTGAACCTAGGATCGTTCTTAAATATTTTTGAGAGGACGTGGTCTGGATGAGACTAGTACAGTATCCTGACCAGTGGTATAGAAGGTGGTGGGATGAGTAGTAGTTCTGACATTATATTTGATGATTACATATCTAATGATAAAATTTGATACTTAATTTGATTTCTCTGATGTGTCATTTGACAGTACATAACTATAAGTTGAGTTATGAACGTGTTATAATTGTATTGATATATGAATGTTGGAAGTAGTTATTAGTGTATGAGAGCGTGGTCTGGATGACTGTAAGTATCTGACAGTGGTTATTTGTGGCTACCATATCGACGTGATTGGGTGTGTTTTGATTTAGTTATAAAATTACTATTTGATTCTATTCTTACAGACAAAATGAGTATATATTTCTTCTAAGTTTTTTTAATTCAAGTTCATATATATCGTATTAATTTATATATACACTGTAATCAATTTGCTTAATGATCATTAAAGATTGCAATCATGTTTTATTTGAATGAAATTTTCGATGTCAAAACAGTATTTATTTTCCTCAAGTTAAGCCCATTAGACCAGTTACAGTTTTCTCCTCTTAAATCACTGGGTTTATATTAATGCATCTATACAGGAATGACTTAAGAGATTTTTATTCCGTGCATTTATTTGGTAATCATGGTCAAATATCTTGTAAAAGCCTTAACATATTATTTTCCAATTCTGATGGTCATATTTCCAATCATTTTGGCATATGTGTTCCTTGGAAGACACCCTACTAGAATTGTTCATATAAGTTTAACCTGTCGAGTATCATGGCCAATATAGGCGGTTACTGATTTATATGTATATGAAGTAAGAACTTTAAAAAGGCTTTCTTCCAAAACCTTTGAATATATTTAATAATATTTGGTCACAGATATTATAGGGTAAACTTCTACAACAATTGATCTAATTATGTTAATACGTCCAGGAACATGGCCGCCAGGGGTGGAGCCAATTAACTTATAATTTATCATTTTTATATAAGTGTATTAGAGTGGTCGGTATAAATTATCAAGGGACTACAGTTCTGTCAGGTCGCTTTTAACTCCGACGATGACAAGAATTCCTTCCATGGATAACGGATAAGTATTTTTTAGTAGGTGAATGAATAACGTTGTCGTTATATTAAACAATATCTTAACAATATGTACAGTGCATTTAATGGACCCTCGATTTTATTTACCTTTATTTACTCAATAGGACAATAATACAATGATACTAGAAAAGTCCCGCGATTTTTTTTTTTTTTTTTTTAACTGTCGGGATTTGTCTGAATAGATATGAGTTGCATGTATATCATAACCAAGTGTCCAGCCACAGGGTAGGGACCATTGGCGCCTGGCTGTGAAATGGGGGGGGGGGGTTCGATCACCATGCACTGGGGGTCGGGCACGGTCTCCGTGTTGTGAAAAGAAACGTTTTTAATATTATTATTTTAACTTTGGACAATAACCTTCGTTTAAACTTAGTTTAAACACATAATTATTAACAACAATAATATAACACTAATATTTCTACAAATACGGAAGACTTGCAGTTGCAAATCAATGGTTCTCAGCAAATATTGTTTTCAATAGTTTATCCCAGTATATCTTTGTTAGATATTAACTGCAAAACAGCGATTTCATTGGTCACAAAGGCAGGATTGCAAGATAAAACCACAAAATCAATGCAGTTTATTCTTATTATATAATTATATTCTAATATTTTGTTTTATAGATATAGGTATATAGGTCTCGAACCTGGATAGAAACAGAATACTTGTGTTTAAAAATGATAAATCAAATATATTTATGATAGTCCTTGAATAATGAAGCTGAAACTTTGAGAGAGAGAGAGACCCCCCCACACACACATACACACAAACACACAAGGAGGTTGCGTCTCCATTATGCTTTGCGTGATGTATCACAAAATTCACTAAACTGTGTTATGGGATTAAATAAAAAAAGAATTAAAAAATGAAGATAAAAAGAATAAAAAAACCCCATTGATTTTAATGTTATTTCAGTTTTATTTGAACAACTGGCCCTACTGCCCTATTACGTACTGCCCTATCAGTGAATTTCACACTTTTACAGCAGTGTTTGACAGTCAAGCTTCATACATTTTAAGTTATATTGCAACGTAAAATTCTCGCTTCTGATTGGTCAATAAGCCGTGTTCATAACATCATGTATATGTATGCGACGCATCATCATTATTTATTAACGCAGAAACTGGACTGAACTTTAATTAATTAAAGTATAACATATTTCGTGAATTCGCAATATTCGGATGTGAGCTGTCACAGTATCAGCGCTACTTCGCTTAAGGTATAGTTCCTGTAATGTTAATGTTTCCGCTACGTTTCGGACCTACTGGCCTTTCACGGAGATAACCAAGGTTTTCTAATGTTTCATTAGGGTACTTTGGTTATCTTGGTAGAAGTTAAGTGGTCCAAGACAAAGCGAAACCATTACAGGGACTTTACCTTATAGAGTTTTTTTTCGTCAGGAAAGGCATCTACAACACTGACATGCCCAGTGATGAAATAATTATATACGACCATTTTTTCCATTCGATGCGGATACACTTTGCCCAGACTGGTGTCACAAACATGTTCGCTGCTGTTGTTGATACGTCCGAGTTACCTGTGTATACCTAAGGAAAAAATGAGAAAAATAATTGCTGTACCAATTATACAGAAAGTATTTTTTATCACAAATATCAACTCCAGATATGTTTTTTGTTGCAAGCTAAATGGTTGTTTTAAAGCAAAATATTTGAAGTTCGTACTCGTAAAACATTATTACCCAATTAAACCAATTAGAAACTGGTTTTACTAATGTTTGTGTCTAGCGTGTCTAATTCAAAATATCCTGCATGATAAAGAAAGGATATGTTTCAATGTTAACTAACAATTTCTAGGAAGTATTTTTGATGATCTTGCCAAAGATACATTAATATACTTGCATCCAGTGTTTTGACCCTGCTGGGATATGAACTCACAACCCCCAGTTTCGATGCAGTTGGCAGAAACTCTAGTCTGTTTATGAATACTCTTCGGTAAAGGGGGGGGGGGGGGGTAAAGTACCATGCCTCCACTACCCTAAAATAAAACAGCACATACATGCAAACAGACAGACAGACCTGTTCACTGCCATCATTTGGTACAAGGATGTATGCAAAGTCGACGCAGTTTTCGGAGTATAGAACTCTGTACTCTTGAACCCATTGGCTTACACCCCGACTGCCGTCCCGTCCTTGTGTGGCCACTCCTGTCACCAGTTTACCGCTGAGAAACTCGGCCTATTGTATCAACTTAAACTTTAAATCATCTTTATACTTTTCCGTAGTGTTTATGTTTTCAGTTTGTCATATTTTCTCGTCTAGTAAAAGCCCGAATATGAACATTTGAAAAATATATCGTATAAAAGTTAGCCAAGGTCTTAATAAGAAGAGAGCAAGTGTCTGCATGGTGCTTTTGTGACCAACAAACGTTTAGATCGGAGCTAGTTTGCTGTTACTGCTTATGCGTTGTAGTACCGGCTATAACAAAAACCCGAATATCAACCTAAAAATTCATGCTTTTTATTATGCCAAACGAATTGTACAAGTGACTTAATCTGCCATAAGGACAACAATTTGGACTATTTACAATATCAAAACCATTTCGAAATGGTATGTCCTTATCGGTTTATGTTGCTGTTCTTATGTCAGATTCGTGAATACTTAAAATAAATAAACAGACATATGTAGATTATTTCTCGACAATTTTCATTTTCATTTCAATTGACAAATACATATTTCATATATTCCGTGTGTTAATTTAGAGATATATTCCAATTATGTTTTTAAATAATATAGAAGCAAGTCCCTGTGCTTTGATTGAACAAAATGACCATTCCCGTCAACAGCTCCCGCGTGGCTTGAGATATACAATATTTTCAGGGTCCATAAATCACTTATATTAGTTGACGTGCGGTCGCTGTTCAAACATTTCACTCATCATAATAACGTCAATATCTTTTGTCTAATTAGGTTTTCATTTATGATAAACAAACATCAAAGGTCATGTGGTCGTTGAAAAATTAACAAATATGAACGAAATTCACCGTCATATTGCTAGATTTGCTCTTAGCCACGATGTCTACGATCTCCATGATTTGAGAGAATCGAGATGAGTGTATGTGTGTTGGGGGGTGGTTATTGGGTCGAACCTTAGTGCACATTGACATCCTGATGATATTATGGATCGAGACAGAATTTTGCCACTGTTATGCTGATTAGACGCTTAATCTTGAGAGAGCGTATTAGAACGTGTTAATCGCGGTAGAGCGTAATGGACCTCAAACGACCTTAACCTAGCGCAACAGAACTTAACCTAGCGTAAAAGAACTTAACCTAGCGTAAAAGAACTTAACCTAGCGCAACAGAACTTAACCTAGCGTAAAAGAACTTAACCTAGCGTTACAGAGGATCTCAGTCTTATTCGTTCCAGGATCTCAACAAATAGATCTCGAGGCATCCATTAATTGTTGAATTAGGAGCTAACATTCTTACACTTGAGTTCTCTGTTGAAGAATTGTGAATAGTGCCCAACCTGGTGCATTCTGTCTTCATTCAACCATGTTTTACCAAACAAGTGGTCTTCGATCTTCTTCTCCTACTTCCTCTCTGTCCTATCATGACCTTGTCTATGTCTTAATGTTGTGTCCCTTACTTTCGATCAACTATACATGTAAATTCATTAAACTGTACTGGCAATTCAACATTTAGATAGGACAGTCCCGATCGAGTCCACGATGGGGTATCGATCTGACGCGATCATCACAATCGGGATTCCCGATATGGGACGATCTGGCACGTGCATATACGTTCTGATATGGTGATCACAAACTGATGCGCTCTGCTGTGATGGGATACGAGTGTGGTAAAGAAGCCTTTCAAGATCACGATCGAAGTTTATCACGATATAAGCTACGATTTGACCCCGAAGGGTATACATGTATATGCAGCATGACTGACTATCGACTTCGTTGTTTCAGGGTCTTTTCAAGATTTTCAGGATTGATTATTTTTTTAAGTTTTTCTACGGATTTTACAATAGAATCAAACAGCAGGGATGATAACGTTTAAGTACAGTATCACTGTATGCTTATATCGCCGTCAGAGAGGAAGAAGACACACTGCAGGCAGTCCATCTACAAACACAATCACAATCTGCCTCCTCTGGTATAGGTTGTGGCTGGATTGGTTCGGGTTCAGTGGTTGGGACAGCTTTGCCGTTTTGCTTCCTTCAGCTGGTTCCCTTGGTAGGCATCTCTCATCGGTGTAAAAGCTGGTTTACAGTAAATGTATTTTCTTCAGGATAAGTTTGCTGATTGATTCACGGTTTATATACAAAACTCGTAACAGATCATGAGCGTCCGTAAAAAGGATTTTTACACTAGTAACTCGCATCTTCTCGTATCAGTTCGGGTGATATTCGTGACCGGTCGTGAGCAACGGGGCCCAACAACGCGTCAAAGATCGAACTAGATCGTGGGAGATCGCAATACAATAGTCTTGTCCAAGACTCGATCACTGCGATTTAGAATCCCGATAGGATACGCTATGTGGTGCTTTGTTACGATGCATTAAGAACGGATGCGATATTTACGATTGAAAATACATTGTGATGATCGTTGAACATTTTTGGATTAGGATTTCAATCGTGGCGCGAATCGTGATAGTGGGAACGTAGCATTAGAGAACTTGAAAGGTCGTGATAAAAGTCGGGGCATATCTTGACCAGAGTCGTATATTTGCTTCGCATCAAAACAGTAAATCGTGAATGTTTTTGAATCGTGGAAATCGTAGACATTATGGCCTAATGTAAAGGTAGCATTAGATAAATCATAGCCGAATTCATAGTGTTCTTAATGGCACAGCTACTTTTACACAAAATTGTGATTAGTCTACCTAATTTCAGTAGGTCCAAATAATGTTATATAAGAATTCAATGTTTCATTAACCATATCTTAAACATAATGTTCTTGATGAAACATGATCACAATATCACAATGAATGAAAAAGCTTAATACATCTAAATGTTACTGGTGTTCTTTTATACTGATTTCTTTTCTTAATTATTCATGTACATGTTTGTTTCTTTATTCATTCATGTCTTCATTTATTGTGTTTTGATGTTGTTGGTTTTTAAGATGAATCGAAATTATTTAGAAATGCATTTCTGTTTTTAAAAGCATAAATAAATAAGCACAAACTTTAACTCCGAACGACGTTGTTCATATAGAAGCTCCTTTGAGCGCTTCTATTAGTTAAGATAGTCGTGAGCCGTCAAGTACAGGGAATACCAGACAGGTTCGTCATACCGGATATGCAAGAAAACATTAACACACCTGTATTCACTGGTGACGATCTCAAACAGCGGCAGAGTACCTAGGAAAACCACCGATATTGTTCAATCTTGCCATTTTGGGCTTATACGAGTTGATGTCTCCGTTATGTCCTAGTAATGATGACGATGCAGTCACGTGTCTGTCGGGCACGCCGTGTGTCCCGGACACGAGGTATTCCTTGCATTTTGCTAAAACATAATCAACGTGTATGGGACATATAGATCCTTAGGTTAGCAAAGGTACAGGTAAAGTGGCATCATTTTGCTAAATAATTAAACATTAAGATCCTTATGTACCATAGGTAATACTTTTTTTGAACGCACACATGCAGATGTGGACAATCTTGGTTAAATATGGGATATTTAAAAAGAAATTGAAAAACATGAGAGGATATATTTCGAATATAAAATGATGTTGGCGTATTTTTAAGTGTTGTGTTCCTATTTATTGAGCTGAACTTTCAACTCTCCCCATTCCGACACCTTTTTGATTACTTGTTCTTTTTATGGATAAGCTACAAGGTGCATAACCATATCGGCGATATCTCTGTAGTAATCGCTAAATATCGCCAGGCTCTCTGCGTTGCACCGTTCATTCTCTGCCATAAACACAAACTCACGATGGACAAAGAGCAATAAAAGATGGTCACTTTTAACAGGTGAGTTGCTCAATATTAAGTAGTGCACGGAATATTAGAGTATATTTACTATGTATATGCTGTAAACTTTTCAATTATCAGCCACTGTGCTCCGAAACTCGGACAAACAGTTCAGTGATGTACCAATATGGAACACAACCTCGGTACTTTCAACAGGCTTTAGCGAGTTCTTTGATTACGTCCATAATATGAACATCGTATGTACTTTTAGGTATATTCTTCAATAAAAATTTGGCTGATATTTATGTAAATTTCTTTAAAAACCCCGACTTTCGGTTTTGTTGGTGCACGGGAGGTCTCTCTGCACATCACCTTTTGAAGCACAGGCAGACTCTCTGCATTTGCCACAGACAGGCTCCCTGCATTTTGCCAGTGATTGTATTTTTAAACACATACTGCTAGCATACTTTGTATTTTATTGTTGTGAAGTGACATTTTCATGATTCTCGCTCTTCGTTTGTTCCAAAACACACCGTTCATTCTTTCCTATACAATAAGCAGGATAGCTTGTCAGTTTTGTGGTGAAATACGTTAACAAGTTATTACACATCCGATTAGTATAAACACTCTGTGGCTACAAATAGCCTTGATATATATAAGGCGTTTTTTTTTCTCGCATGTATATTGTTAATACTAAATAAGACTAAAACATCGGCCTAATCGCGGAAACTGAAAGTGATATTAAAGAGGCCTACCAAACTTGTAAAATCCGTCAACATATAAACAGCAACATAACATTGCTGCTCAAACACTCTTGAGCTTTGAAATTACACAAGTAAAAACGGGTGTTTGTAAATCTAATGACTTTACAGTGATGTTTCTGTTCTACGCGACCATCACAATTTTACGAAATACGCTTATAACTTAATTTTACTCGTACAAAAATATAAATACCATCGGTATTGCAAAATTATATGCATGGAGCTTTCTTTTACATTTCGTAACCCATAAAACTATCCTATCTGAATATCAAATTCTCACCTTTTTATCAAGAAAGGTGTAGTTTTTTAGCTCGACTATTCTAAGAATAACAAGAGCTATTCTACTCATCCGAGCATCGGCGTCACCGTAACGGTTAAGTTTTTTTTGTACCACCTCACTTAATTACTGAACCCCTTAAGGTATTGTTTTGATACTTGGAATACTTGTACATGACCACCACCTCAACCTGTAGGCAAGAGGGGATAACCCTGTCATGGATTTTGACCAAATTATGCCCCTTTTTTGACTTAAAATCTTGGTTAAGTTTTGTTTTAATACTAGCTCATTTTTTCACTGAACCCTTTGAGAAATTGCCTTAAAACTTGGAATACATGTTTATATACCTTGTTTACTTTTTGATAATACAGTGATTCTTATTTTGCCTTTTCTATACTGACATGCACTAGAATAGTCGAGCGCGCTATCTTACAGACAGCTTTTGTCTCTGAACATTTTATTTATCTTTACAAAACATTTATGTTTTCAGTATTTTATTGACCATAGTTAAAAATGACCATTATTAGATATATTATAGCTTGTCTTTTCCCAAAAAAAAAATGATAATCTTATTGATCTTCAGTGCAATGTTTAATAATATGATTATATAAAATGCCTATTATAGCATAATCATTATATTGTATGTTGGTCACGTCCCTAGTGGCCTTGTATTTGACAAAGTAACAGTCGAGTTAATAATCTTTTGTGACTTAAAATACATGGACGCATTTATTCATTCATGCATTGCAGGTTCTCCCGCAGCTGCAATACACACACACACACACACACACACACACACACACACACACACACACAAAATCAAATGAATAAGTTCTTTATAAGAATTAGAGACAGTATAAAGTGAAATACAACATCCATCATATCCTTACTGTGTCCTGTGTTTAACCTCATAAGACAAGAGGACGAACATGGCCATTTTACCACTCCCTTGAGGATCATTGCTCTTAAAGGTTTCTCAGCATTGATTTAATGGTCCAGTAGCAGCTATAATCAAACCTGGATGAATAGATATGGCCCCAAGTTTTGCCTCAAAGTTTGTTCAAAATTACTTGATAAAGGCTGATGTTAAGGCAAGAGGTATTTTTTTTTTTTTTTTTTGGAAAATTTGATTGCCATAACGCCTGGCTATATCACGAGATATTACTCTAACCACATACCATAGGGACTTGTTTATCATGGGATATCAGCCATATTCATGCTAAAATTTGAGCTTAAGGCCATAACCAATGTCAAGATGAATGTTGGTGCTTACCTTTAGACAATGTGATTTTTTATATGAATTAAAGGGTCGTAACCCCTGTCCCTTTGTGTGTTATCAGCCATACTCGAACTTGGCTGAGAAATTAAGTCATTAAAACTATCTCCATGTTTCAATAAGATGTAATGTGTAACCAAACTAAGAATGTATGTATGGGCCTAAACTCTAGCAAGGCTAAAAATGATAGTAAAACAAGCAATATTATCAATAGTATAATAAATATTTATTATTTTCCACTGATACAAGACACTGATACACCACTAGGAGTCACTGTCGTCATCTGATCTTCTCTGACACCAGTAAGTCCTCTATCAATGTCACAAGGGGATTGCCTGAAGCAAAAAAGAATAAAACAATCTTTAACAGAAAATAACGGAACAATCTTTAACAGTGTGAGTAAATCTTGCATCAAACGTTGTGCAGATTTCTGAATCACAGTCAACAATGCATTAGCTTAAAATTTATCACTTGAACTTGTCATATAAATTACTTCTCCGATAAATGATAATCCACAGGCCTTTTTTCTGTGTAGATTTACTGTCCTATTTCCCAGTCTACATGAGACAGATATAGAACTGCCTTGTATCAAGCTATATACAATTTGCATGACACCACACCCAGTAACATTATCCTGATACTCAGCAATACCCTAATATGCTGAGTATCAAGTAAGAGAGATGTACCAGTATGATTTTGTAAAACTTTGTCATGACATGGCAGGGGATTAAACACATGACCTCCCTGTTATTTAACAATTTTCCACAGGGACCAGTACCATTGGTCTAATTGAAGTAATATAAATAAACTGAAGGGTAAACTCCTTTACAGCCAGGGTAAAAGGGATTTCCAGGGTCTACACTGAAGCTGGCACTCTGATCAACTGATGTACCCACTTTAACAACTAATTGATACCATAGCACAGTCATTGTAATCCCCGGGGCAAGAGTCAACCCAAAATTTGTGGTCATCTAAATAACAGACAACCTGTGAACAGAGGCCAGTGTCTGGATTCCAAACATTGAATTTATAAAGAATGTAAACTCTAAACAAAAGATACCCCGGATAGAGACCAGTATTCAGTTTCCCTTGAGTGGCCTTTGCCCACAGGTTTTACTGTACCTTCTCAGACTAAAAGCATGGATCTGAGTATGTAATTGTCAAAAGTGATTTTAACAAGATTAGTATGTAAAGCTTGCATCTTAATTATTGATCAAAATTTAGGTTTTTCTTACTTTAAACACAATTTGTAACAAACTGAAAATTCCACTCTAACTCATAATTCTTTTTAAAGGAAATAAAGTGTACATCAAAGCAAAATGATAAAAATAACTGAGAATTTCTGAGATTGGCAAAATTCTGACTGATCTTTCTTTGCACCTGCAAAACTCTAATATCATACGAGACCATCATAGTCTACTCACGTGTTATGTCTACTGCAGGGTCATCAAGCTTCTCTGCCAATACATCATCCAGAAGTTTCCTCAGCTCCTTAAATATCACCCCTGTCTTGGCGTATGCCTTGTACTTTATTCGCTCATCCACGGACAGCAACTGATCTGTATGTTGCACAGTTATCTCCCCACCAAAAAGGAGAAGTGGGTATGCGGACACCAGAGAGCAATCTCTCAGGTACACCCTTGCAGATCTCACCTGTTAAGATGAATATTAAATACTATGTTATTATGGATCTTTAACTTCTGTATTCCAAAATTTTAGATATAGTGTAATATAAAGAAGTTAACTGTTGGTTTCAGTGGAATATCATTTTTGTATCACCTGCTGTAAGCAGAGGTGATCACATAGGGATCACTTTTCTGTCATCTGTCTTTCCACCACACTTTTTCCATCATGCTTAAGAAGGTGACGTGACACATGTGTTCCAAAGAACACTTTTGTTAATTCATTGAGTGAGGAGGAAAATCAATATTTTATGAATATTGATTTTTTTCCTCACAAGAATAATTAAAAATAATATTTCATTGCAACCAACAAATTTTCTTTTTATTTAATGCTGTTCTGTCATTTGTAGGGCTGCACAAATAGAGAAAAAATAGTCCTTTTTCAATAAAACGGTATTCAGTCATTTTGAGTTGATGTAATGATACAACACCCAGTCACATTATCCTGACACTGGGCAAACCTTTATTGGAGCTAGCTTTATATGCTGAGTGCCAGGCAAGGGAGATACACCAGTACCATTTTTCACTACATGTTGTACTTTGGTATGACACGGCCAGGGATCAGACCAAAGACCTCCTGATTTCTGGGTGGAGGCTCTAACCACTTGCCTAGTGGGACCCGTAAAATATTCCTTCAAGAACTTCCCTACTTACCTTCTGATGATAGATAAGCCAACCATTGGCCTGCAAGGTTCTATTCACTGATGAAGGATGCACAGCCGCCGGACCTTGTGGGGTCTCAGCGATGCAGATCTTCTGTTCAGGGTTGGCTGCTGCATCAACAGGCGCCTCGTATGAAAGTTTTGCAACATTTGGATACAGTCCAGCTGTTAATATGGCCTTGACCTTCGCTATAGTCCTCTGGTCAAGTTTTTTCACGGTCTGATGTTTGGTTATAAGCAAGACACCATCTTTTTCATACTCTGTTGGCACTGACGATTGCACTTGAGAGGTATCGGTGAATCCTATTGATTGAACAAGTTTGATAAGGTCTTCTTTCACATTCTGAAAAAATATAAGTTAATCATCATTCAGTCTTTCATTTTGAAAAGAAGTTAACACCTATTCAAGATGTATCAGCTTTTAAATATCTTTCCTTTGGTATACTGGTTTCACCCTGCAAAGTACATGTAGATTATTACTATATCCTTGTTCATGCTGAAACTTAAATTGCAACCCTTTGTCTGATAATGCAAATTTAAAAGGTCATGGACCTATTCCTTAAAAACTCCTTTTTCGATATAGCTAAGATAATACTACTGGACAGTAACCTTATTGTTCATCCACATGACCCCTTGCTGTAAACATAACCAGTACAAAAATAGGAAAATCCACATGGCCCCTTGCTGTAAACATAACCAGTACAAAATATGAAAATCCACATGGCCCCTTGCTGTAAACATAACCAGTGCAAAATATGAAAATAAGTTCTTAATTGACCTATTATGTTATAATATCTACAATTGTATTCCCCTTATTGCCAGTATTTCGGCTAAAATTTTACTCATACCTCACGTGACATTCGAATGCTATATACGACAACCCTATACCTCATATAGACTCATTTTGACACATTGGCAAACAGAGCAGACTCAGCAGCTGTCTGATCAGGGTCTGCTCAGTTTGTTCAGACAATATTGTAGCTCAGTTTATACCAAGTCTGTGTGGCAAAGGAAAATCCATTATTTCATATACAATTTTATGTTCAGTCATTTTACATTCATAAAGACATAAATTCATACATGACTAAACATGAAAGAGCTAACAGAAGAACGGGCTATATAGGAAACATGATCCTGCATCACCTGGTATCCTACACTCTCATCATATGAAGGCAAGGTCGAATGCAGGGAATTTATTACTTTTAATAACAGTGTTTGTAATTAAAATTCAAATCTGATACTGATTAATATCCCCAATATACTACATTAACTCAACAATATAAAAAAGATAATTTGTTTAAGTGGGACGTGATAGATTATGACACAACTTGTCAGGGACACTGCGGGTGATTTTATATACATGTACCCCCATTTTGTGAGGGCAAAATATTTAACCTTGTGTTAACTTATAATGTTAACTTCACTTGTCTTAATTTTTTATCTTTGTTCACTCATACAGATGAATGAAAATCAGTTACCTTTTTATAGAATCTGAACTGGTTAACATTAAGATTTAACAATTAGCAACATTATGGAGGCTTGCGGTAGGTCAGTGGTTCTACCCAAGTACCTCTGTGTACTCGGGGTCTTCCTCCACCTGTAATTAGCTGGAAGTCGCTATATGATTGAAATACTATCGCAGCGACGGTAAACCCAAATACAACAACAACAACATTATGGATATTCCCATGATGTGTCTGGACCAGGGATTGTGCGTTTTTGTTGGGGACAAAAGTCCTTAACCCTTTCCCTCATAAAGGATACCATGAAAAGACCTATGCGAACCGCAGGCTGATCAGGTAACTCGCAGGCTGATCAGGTTTTATGCTGTTCGCTGCTCCTCAGTGGTCTGGTAATGAATATTTTACAATTAAATTTGGTAAGGTTTGAGTTTGGTTTTCTGCAGATCATGCTTTATGTGGTACCTATTGAGTGCGTCAAAATGAGTCTAATGAGGGATAGGGTTAATAACAAGGACACAAAGTACTGACCATAGAGAGGGATTAGTATAAGTTGTTAGAACTTGTTTCCCAATCAGCATTTAAAGAAATGATTTTTAACTCTATCGTTTTAAGATGGGAAAGTCAAGTGAGGTATAATAATATAAAATGCCACCCAAAGTATCTGAAACCTGACCTATTTAAACCAGACTGACTACTTAGCATGGGTGAGAAATTACAAATACTTTATCATTAATTTCAATGGTTTCATGAACAAGCTGTAGGACTCCTTTAAAATATTTTTAAGGAAAATAAAAACCACAAAAGATCTAAATGCATAGCGGTTTTGCAATCTAATACAAATTTAACTCACTTTTCCATTCCCTACAAAAAGCAATTACGGTGTTCCTCTTTCATATAAAAAAATATGCAAACCCGGGTTTTCAGTGACAGTTTTCAATATATACATTTTGCTGATTTGTTATGAATTGAAAAGAAATCTACCCACATCCCCCCCATTTCCAAACTTCTCTCAAGTTCATAATAACAAAAGTTCTCTGTTAAATTATAGACAAACCTGTATTAATGGCCAGCTGTATAAAGCAACCCACCTGTCATAATCATATGGAACAGAATTCGGGCAAAAAATACATTTTGCCTTTTGACATGTTTATTGCTTCGTTTGTCTAAGTGACAAGCATCATTTTGACTAGTACAATATGGCGTAGTCGTCGTCTGCGTTATTTGTGTGTTGTTTTTTTACATTAAACATTCATTATTCATTCACATCATAATAAACAACTGAAAATACATCTGCTTTTTATTTTATGGACAGTCCAGTTTGCGCATTCGTATTAAAATGGAATTTATTTCGTCGGTTTAACGGATTAATGAATGACACATGTAGCTACGCAAAATAACACATGTACGCAAGCAGAATGACAAATGTCAAAATGTGCACCTAGCATTATGACGTTGGAGGGCGCTATGCCGGTTTGACTTGGAGCGAGTTCAGTTTACCTACTAGAGTTAGCTAGAGTTACCAGAGTTGCAATAAAACGCGCGGGGTTTTTACCCTACGAACTCTGTAGGGTTACGCGAGTTCAACCAAGGTAGGTAGGTAGACTAGAAAGCAATATGGCGGACGGAAAACATCTAGGCAAATTTATAGAAAATGATAAATATCTATGATATCCTGTCTTTAAATAAGCCTGTAAGCTGGCAGCTACTTTATTCAAGCCCAAGCTAAAAAAATCATAAATAAAATATATATTGTTTTAATCATATGTCTATTTACAAATTACGTCACAAGGGGTAAACCTCATGCGTTCATTTGATTGCTAACTAGAGTATATTTATTACGTCATCAATACGAGTTTACTCGAGTAGTGTTTGTTTGTTGGGTTTAACGTCCCACCGACAGTATTTCAGTCATTTGAAGACGATGTCTACTTGAGACAGATATAATGCTGCCATATTGCAGTATCACGCCGTAGACATGTGGCATGATACCACACCCAGTCACATTATCCTGACAACGGGCCAGCCAGTCCTGCAACTACCCTTATATGGTGAGCGCCAAGCAAGGGAGCCTTAACAGTACCATTTTTTGTGGGTTTTTTTTTTTTTGCGACTTTGGTATGTTGCGGCCAGGGATCGAACCCACGACCTCCCGCACCAGAGGCGGACGCTCTATAACTCGAGTAGAACTACAGTTGGTCAACTGAACTCGCTGTCGATAGTTCGGAGTAGTATATACAGAAATTTCACCCTCCAAAGAAAATGTGGCATACCTATAATAAGTCACTATATACTACTGTTCGGGAAGAATCGGAAAAAATGAAGTAATAAACTGTGGCTGTTTTCCAAATTCGAAAAGTTAATTCGTTTAAAAAAACTGTTTGAAATTGAAAGTAGATCCACTGCTTAAAGACATAATTGCATTGTACATAATACTTTCCATTGCTTTTCTAAGTGCAGGCCAAACATTTCAGATATTAATATGAGCTCAGGCTTACAAAGGTTAATATATAAAAATAATGAACGTCACGCAAAATTTTATATACGAGCACATCTCTTCGATCTACATACTGTTCGTAGTTTCGTAATTAATTCCCAGAGTCACCGGGCAGCTTAGGGGACTCAAGCATTCGGATAGGATTGCTTAACATACATTTTATTTTCATTTTTTTAAATTATTAATGAGTTTTAATACGTATATATAACAAAAACGTCCCCAAACTGGATTAGAACTCGCAACCTAGCATTGCAGCCAGTGCCATAAAATTCGTATTAATGTCACTATAAATCATGTAGAAATATATTTTCACGCTCTATATATTGAATAAGCGGGCCGTGAGTTCAAGCCCCGGCGGCTACCTACCATGGTTTTGTATGCGAGATTTTTTACGGAGGATATGAGTCTAGTACTGGTCCTTCCTTAGAGCGATAATAGGTTAACTGTTCGCCTAATGCAACCCCCAAGCGTTGCCATTCACCCCCCCCCCCCCCCCCCATTACAATGACAAGAGGGTCGTGGGTCAGGAATCTTGTCATAACTGAAAAAAAAAATCTACCAAATTTCCCTCATACACCAAAATTACCCTAAGTGATAATAAAATTATTAAGCTCAAAGCTTAGATTTTAATATATAAAACATTTATCACTTAAAAAAGTTACCATATTTCCCTCATTTCCCTCAGACACCACTCAGATTGCACCCCCGTCTTTTATCTAGGGTAGCAAGCCCCCGGAACCCCTCCCCGAACCCCCTCCCTAAAAAGTCAAACTGTCATACATTTATTATATTTCAACTCCTGTTATGAAAATATTACTTTCCCAGAGTTCCGAGTATTCAGTTTCCTCCCCCGAGTAAAAACGAAACGCAGGATTTTGATTCTACGAATTAACTTCTCTTTGATTATTCTGCCCCAAATGAGGCAGTTTATACAGTTTAATGTAAAACAAATGTCACATTGACGGTTGCTCAACAAAACTTTAAAATATAACAGCATCAAATTATGACACATGAAAGCCAAATCATTTACTGATGCAAGATACACAAGAGCATAAGTCAGTAGACAGCATTGATAAACGCACTAAACATAATACAGCATACCACTTGTCAGTATGGCAAAGGCAGAATGTCACATGTAAGCATGGACTTGTAAGACGGCAAGATGTAATTTTTGCCCCAATTCTGTTCCATATAATCACAGGGGCCAATTATGTTGTCATACTATATGAATGGTTAACTTCATATACCTATTATTAACTAGAATTATCACTGAAGGATATCAAAAACCCCAAATATCGCATTGACATGGAAAAAAAGGTTTAATTTTGACAAAATCCTGGGCACATTTAAATGCATTTGTCTGCTGATTGATTTTATAATGATAAATTACAATTCGAAGTATGAAGGCACTTCACTATATGAAGCACAATAAGTAAATTAAGGGCTTGATGCCAAAGTTATATCAAGGGCTTGATGCCAAACTATGTTACAACAAGGGCTTGTTGCCAAATTATGTTACATAATGGGATTGATGCCAAACTATGTTACAACAAGGGCTTAATACCAAATTATGTTACAATAAGTGCTTGATAACTATGTAACTACTTCTTTATTTATGTGTAGTTACCATAGTTTTACACCAAGTCCTCAAATGGAGTTGGGATTTTTCTGGCTTAAGAGTACTTGTATAATATCAATACAAAAAATGGATCCCTATGGCCTTAAACACTAAGCTTCAAGATTCTGAAAGATTATATTTCATTAAACTAATAACTCCATCTACCCTATACAGCAACTTTAGTCGAGTATGACTGAATATGTGGGCGTAAGCACGTGGATAATAAATTGAGGGAAAAGTGCAAAAAAATGCTGACTGTACATAAAGAAGCAGTTAAAACAGTTTTGCACAAAACCCTTAAGAAATGTACTTTAAAAGCAAGTTTATATACCTGTTTATCAACCTGTCATCTCTGCTGGAGCAAACTTCTCTTGTACTTTCATGCAATTAACATGTTAAATTGATCATATTTATATAATAATACATCTCTCATAAAAAGGTATGCTATGTTCTTTCTTTTTTATCAGAACAAGAGCCATGTTGACATGGCCATCCCCCGCCGAATGTTTGCTCTTTAGAAGAGGTGTTGGAGAGTAGAATATTTCATTTTTAACAGAAAATTTTAGTAATGAAGACTGATGTTTGAAGTGATTAGAGATATGCAATCCATGTGAAGACCTACTAATTCCCCTATTTTGAGGTCTACAGGTAAAATGTCACTGTGACAAAAATTAAACCTGAAAAATATCAATGGGCAATAACTAAAATATGAAACATTGCGTTATCATTATTGAGCACTGCAGTCTCTTCCTCAATGAGATCTATCAACCTATGAAGTATCATGTTGATATCTTAAATACTTTTTGAGTTATGCTCCGGACAAAAACTAAGTCTGAAAAATAACAAAGGGAACTAACTCAAGAATTATGAAAGGTAGAGTTATCATTCTTGTGCACTGCACTTCTCCTCAATGAGATCTATCCACAAATGAAGTATCATGTTGATATCTTAAATACTTTTTTAGTTATGCTCTGGACAAAAATTAAGTCTGAAAAATAACAAAGGGCAATAACTAAAAAATTATGAAGGTAGAGTTATGATTCTTGTGCACTGCACTCCTCCTCAATGAGATCTATTCACCTATGAAGTATCAAGTTAATATCTAAAATACTTTTAGAGTGAAGGACAAAAAATATGGGACGGAAGGACGGAAAGACGGCAGGGGATAAAAAAAGAAAGAAAGTGGACACAGCAATAAATAAATTCTAGATTTTCATATGTTTCACTATTGATAACTTCTGCTTTATTCTGCCAATAAAACGATATTCTGTTTTATTATATATTACCTGCATTACATGTTTTTTCATACAGAAGCTTCACAAAAAATGTATGTGCTTTTTCAGAATGTCATGATACCCAAGGACTGAATAACAATTTCTTGGGTAACAGATAGCAGACTCAAGGCATTTCTTACTAAATACAGACTAAAACTTTATTATCTGATCACAAAAGTATGTAAGACAGTAAACAAAACCTGATCAGCCTGCAACTGTCTCCCAGTCTTCTCTATTATTTTTTTTACACTAGTCATATTCCTGAAAATTCTCATGTGGTAAAAGTTTAATAACCTATAACCCATCTACTGTAAATTCAGAAATTTTGCACATATTAAAATTGTTTGCAAGATTTTATTTTGTATCTGTATGCTTGATTAACCAGTTTTCAAGGGTATTTTACACTGTTTGCGCGTGAAAACGCAATATAAAGAGC
>CM037777.1:27185801-27235801 GCA_021229015.1 Solen grandis
AAAATTGTTAAAAAGAAAATCTAAAAGAATAATTGCATCCATATGTTAAGATTGTACATGTATCACCTCGAGATGAGATGTATTCCATATTCCTTCAAAACAAATTTTGTTTTTTATTTTATGTTTACTGCTGCTACATATCCATGTACATACCCTTTATATGTAAATAGGTAGTCCCGGCAGATCTATATCACCCACATTGTGAGATATAGATATGACTTGACTATTTGATTTTTGCCGTCGCCTCGACAGTATTTCAGTCATAAAGCAAATTACAAAAAGCTAATTACAGGTGGAGGAAGACCCCGAATGCACGGAATATCCGGGTAGAACCACCGACCTACCGCAAGCTAGCTGGAAGGCTTCCTCACATGAAAATCCGAATTAAAATCCGGGATTCGAACCCACGCGGTGAGGGGCTGAGTGAGTGTTCAAGTCAGCGACTTTACCCTCTTGGCCACGGAGGCCCCACGTGAGATGCAGATTTAATCTCACTGATTAAACACAGTATTTCAACGGAAAGTATTGAATAAAAAACTATAATGTCAGTCTCACGTGTAATTCAAACACACACACATAACAATAATTATTAAAAAATCATGATATTAGGTGCTTACATACAACTGATCTAGATGCACGTTTGTTCTCAGAGCGTTATGAGTGAGAGTCATGAGTGTAAATGCTACTAATGAGTATTTAATAATTGCTTGAAAATCTACATAAAATGGGTATATTCCCATTACAAAGAAAGCCTCAAGACCAATTAGATTGTTCACACGGCCATGCAAATATCCAAAGTCCCCCGACAGATCTCCGCGGTAGGAAAACATACCTACACATTTGGTGAATCCAAGCTACGCCCTTGAAAAATACTACTAGAATGTGACATTTTGCAACTTCAAAAGTTGGCAAATATACTTGTATATTGTCTTACACGAGTGGATCTTAAAATTTGGGTTGTCCTTTAACATACAACGTTAAATAAATGGAAATAGGAAAACAGTGAAATAAGGAAATAACGGTAAACCAACTCGGTATCGTCAATTACAGCATTTGGACTTCATCCGAACAGTACATGTGCCAAGAAACAAGGAGAGAACAACATCAGGATGTAATACTAATCAACCGACACAAGTCAAGGAGTGGACATAACAGAATGACAACTGCACCACACATTAAGTCAAGTGGACATCACAAAGGACAACTGCACCACACATTAAAACCCAATGATGATATTAACAACCCAACAAGATGACATTACAACCCCACATGATGATATAACAACCCAACAAGATGACATTACAACCCCACATGATGATTTAACAACCCAACAAGATGACATTATAACCTCACATGATGATACAACAACCCAACAAGATAACATAACAACA
Source organism: Solen grandis (assembly GCA_021229015.1). Classification (NCBI taxonomy): domain Eukaryota; kingdom Metazoa; phylum Mollusca; class Bivalvia; order Adapedonta; family Solenidae; genus Solen; species Solen grandis. Next base: position 27,187,193 of record CM037777.1, read on the forward strand.
CCACATGATGATAACACGATCCCTCAAAATGCTATATGGACCCATCTAAACATCAATACTGAACATAAGACAGCTGTGGCGTTCCATACTAATTCGCTACCCGGAACTTGAAGACGCCAATGTTGCGGAACGTGTCACGTGGTAGCGCAAGCAAATGTTTCGGGGATACCGTATTTCTCCGAAGTGGCGATTACAAAAACGGCGTTCTCCGACCTACACTTGTCGAGTTTATTTGTCCGGAAACCAAGACTTGACCAACATAAACGAGGGACAGTAGAAAAAAAGCTCTTTTATTTTTATCGATCTGCTTTAAATGCTATTTAAGGAAATAGTGGGAAAATGCCGATGTTTGTGTATCGACAGTTGTTTGTAATTCATTAAAATTCTAAAGATACATGTATCAAAGATAAAACATGTGAATGATTAGTATACGATAGATTGTCCTTGTCGTGGGCTTTCATGGTCCTTATCCAAATAACTCCTTTTTTTGTCTTATCCTTACACGGATTCAGAATTTACCAATCTCAAGTTTATTGTTTTATCCCACGGTATGCTTCGTGACAAGTGCATTATGTGTAGTGACATTGATATTCTTCTTAATGGTAATATGCATCGTTGCATTCCATAGTTCTTGGTTATAAGGATACCATGCTTTACAAAATTCAAGCATCGCGCATGGTTGCTGGTGCCGCTCACCGTTTCTTGACAACTGCACCATGCATAGTGACTATTCTGCTTCGTTTCAAACCATCTTATGGCAAGCAGTTTCACTGGCTAGTTCGGGCACAGCTGGTAGAGCAAGCCGCTTGTATTGGAGATAATTGTGGATCGAATCCAGGTGGAGGCTCACTTTTTCCCTTTCTGTTTTTCATGTATAAATGATGAAAAACCTACCGTAGGAAGTACTGTTTACATGTACTTTAATATTTTCCGGTCCCGGTGGCCAAGTGGTTAGAGCGCCCGTCCCGGAGTAGGGGATTTGATCCTCGGCCGCGATTGTATTGATTTAGTTGCCTTGCTTGATTCTCAGTATATAAAAGTAGATCCAGGAGTGGTTGGCCCGGTGTAAGGATATTGTGATCGAGTATTGCAGTGCGGCAGCATTCTAGACATAATCTCCAAACGACTGTAATGCTTTCGGTGAAGGGTCAAACACATTAAATAAACAAACAAACAAACTTTGATATCTAAGTATAACAAATACACCAATGAAGTTACTTTTAGACCCTAAAATACCCCTCCTAATGATATATAGTTCCGTATCTGTTTTTCGTCTTATCACTTGTTGATGTTAAGTTTGTTTTTTTAAGTGCGACTGCATATTGGTGGTCGAAACTTAATTTTAATGTGTAAATGATTTATGCTTGAGATAATGTGTAAAAAGAAGCAAATTCGTAAGTTAATCAATTCGGGGATTTTTGGCCTTCATAAGCTAGAATATCATCAGCTGAAATTACCTAAATACTTTAATACATGTATACACATTCGTGTCACTGAAGAAGCAAAACTCATTTGATAGGCTTTCTAGGATAGCTTTCATTACGAAGCGCGCTGTAGGGGAAGGTCACAGGTCCGAATCCAGCTGAGTGGTATTTTTTATATATTAAATATTATTTCAGTTTATCTATATTACATTAATGAAACTAAAAACAATACCAGATTTAAATGAAAGAATGAGTGCTTGTTGTTTCTTATTTGTTTCCTTTTGATTAAAAGACACAAATTTATATTTATGTGTGTTTCTTATTACGACCTTATTTACGCAGGTCAAAAGTGGGTTAATAACTTTGGGTTTATTGGCATCGCTTAGAAATTTGATACTCCTTTATTATTAAATTTATCATAATTTACGAAAAAAAACTGCGACATCATTACGTGAAGATCACCGCCCAAAAATTGGGATGTCGTGGGATCAATCCCCGGCCGCGCCATTTGAAAGTCGTAACAATTTGCACTGGTATATAGACCCTCTGCTTCGCGCTCAGCATATAAGAGTAGTTCAAGGACATATTGACCCGGTGTCAGTATAATGTGACTGGGCGTGGTATCATGTAACATGTCTATTGTTTGATAATGCAGTGTGGCAGCTCTACACCTGTCTCAAGCAGGCATAATAATATTGTCGGTGGGACATTCAACCCAATAAATAAACAAACCTCTGAAAGCTATTGGCGCTTAGATTTGAAAAAAGGGAAAGTAACCGCGTAAAATCGCGGCGACATCTGCTGCTAGAATGCGGTGTAAAACAATTTTGATTTTGATCATGAGTCGGTGTTTGGTGCTTGTTGATATCCTTTATTGCACTGTGCATCCGGGTTGGCGTTAGGTATATGTTGGATAGCTTGTCAGAATATTGATATCGAGTAGATCGGTACTGCAAGTTCTGCAATAATGAGCAAGGCAGTAGTCACAAAGATATTAGCAAGCACTTAGGAATGGTCACGAAGCACAATGACACTGTCATCAAAGACAATGCCGTTGTCATAAAACACAATGGTATTGCTACTAAGCATAATGGCATGGTCACAAAGCATAATGACAAGGTCACCAAATAGAATGTAATTATGACGAAGCATAATGTCATTATTACCAAGCACATTTTTTTGCTTAAATACCATTCCCTAAGAGGGGCAAGCTACGTAAGAAAAAAAATTATTTCCTAAAGTTTTAGGAAGTGTTTTTTTTTTCTTCTTTTTTTCTTAGACTTTTAATTGAAAATAAAGCAATACTATCGTCATTTAGTAAGTATCTCCTTACATCTTCTTGCATCAAAATCGAAAGTAGTTTGCTCTCTGTTATACAGAATCCTTGTAATGGAAATGGAGGGGTGTACCTCAATGGCACTGATTGTCTGGACTGTTCATATTGCCAACCCGGCGAGGTGAAGGTCAAGAACTGTACAGATACATCTAACACAGTCTGTAAACCGTGTTTCAAGTGTCTACAGGGCACTTTATAAAGGAGGACTGTAGTACGGATAAGGACACAAAATGCGACACGTGTCCAAAAGGGACTTTTTCAAATGATACTGACATGCCTCAGTGCAAGCAGTGTTCCAACTGTAGTGGATATGTCATTGCAGTCCCTTGTAATTCTACCGGCGATGCAGTATGCAAAGACAAAGGTAGGCATGTATTTATATATTTCACATATTTGTTTGACTTTTCCTCTCTTTATTAGCTCATTAGCTTTATGTGCTCAGGATGAGCTATTAGGATCGGCGAATGTCCGTCGCCCGTAACGTGGTCCACAATTAGTTTATTTGCATTCTAGCATCTTAATTTCTTAAGCAATCATCTTCGAACTTTATAACAAGGCTTACTTCCATAATCTCTCGGCCAAGTTTGATTATGGCTGACGTCGACCAATAAGGTCGGAGTTATGGCCCTTTCAATATAACAAAAAAAAAAAAAGATTTCATTTTGATTTCTCCCTAGCATTTTCATTTCTTAAGCAACCATCTTCAAACTTTATGACAATGTTTATAGCTATAATATCTATGCCAGGTTCCACTATAGCTGATATCTTCAAACTATAACCTGTCGGCCAAATTGATTATGGCTGATATCGGCCAATTAGGTCAGGAGTTATGGTCCTTTGAATATTAAAAAAATGCCAGATTTCACTTTGTTTGTACTCTAGTATCTTCATTTATTAAGCATCCATTTTCAAACTTTATGACAATGTTTATAGCCATAATCTTTTGGACAAGTTCGACTATGGCTAATATCGGCCAATTAGGCCAGGAGTTATTGCTGTTTGAATTAATAAAATGCCAAATTTTATTTTGATTATACTTTAGTATATTCATTTCTAAGCAACCATTTTGAAGTTTCTTGACAATGTTCATGGTCATAATCTTTCGACCAAGTTCGAACTCAAATTTTGACTACATGTACTGTTTGGTTTGTAGAATTGAAATGATCTCATAGATTATGTATTAAGTAAAACTATGCTATAATATAGTAATGTGTACAGGAATATTTCTCAGGTGAGCGTCTTCAGGGCCATCTTAGCCCTCTTGTAATTATTTACAGGAAATTATGAAAGGGTATATCTAGACGGCATAACACATACTTTGAGCAAAAGTGTGTTTCCCAGCTCTATGATAATTATAATGATGCAAGCTCGAGAATACTACCAACAATACTTAGCATTAGTACAAATAAAACTTAAGGTAGTAACATACCTAAGCTTTCTTAGTGTACATATTACATATTAAGTAAAATAAAAAATAATCATATTACTGGTAAACAGAATTTCTTAAGAAATATAATATTTAGACATTTCATTCTTAGTTCATTTCTAAGTTTTAAGTAGGTTTGTGGGATAAGAGTTTGCAAATTGGTCACCCTTTAAATAAGTTAGATAATATGCTGAGTATGCCTTGTTTCACATTAGACTATGTACTTTCCCTTTAAAATGATGTCCTTAGTTTAAAGAAGGTTTTAAATGTTATAGACAATGCAACTAATCAAACAATGATTACCCATGTGATGTTGCTTTTTTTGTTTGTTTATTACGCGTTTAATTCCGTTGATGGTTGTATCTTATGTTATTTGCATGAATAGGCGAAACAGATATTAACTTATTTCAAAAAAGCATACAGTATTTGATAAAAACACTTATGTATTACAGGATCATCATCTGATGCTGTCAACAAAGGTGTCATAGCTGTAATCATAGTTGTCATCATAGTTGTCATCATAGCTGTAATCGTGGCTGTGTGTTATGCACGCAAAAAAAAAAAACTCTGTTGGAAACGTGATGAACCTTTTCCGAATGTAATTTATACTCCCCCAGGAGAGTGATACCAGATATCAGTGAAATGTTGAATATTGCTTGTATAAATATCGACATACATATCGTATCCATTACTTTACATTCCTCATAATTATGTGGATATATTTGGTTTGATAAGATGAACTAAACTTGATATCCCCTCATAGAGAACTATATGCCTTATTTAGAAAAAGTCTGCTTTAGTTAAAGGTTTTAATCAGATTTTCAATTTAAAACAATTAATAGTCAATCTAACAAGAATATCTAACCGATCATCGTTTCTATTATATCATATTGTTTTTTAAAACCAGGAAAAAGTTATAAGAACAGGTCTAAGTGACCATCTACCTATATTTTTTGTAAGAAAGTCTCAATTAATCACATTTGATAAACATAAATGTGCTATATAAATATTAATGAAACATTATAAAATGGATAAATTCTATGTGATACATTTTGCAAATATGCAAATGATGCTCTTGTTAAGGACAGTGGGGTGAGCCTAGGATTCCCACATTCTAGATCTTATTAACAGCAGCGACTGTTATTTATTTTTATAAAATAAAATGCACAAAAATAACCTGATAGTGAAACGATTTTAGGTTTTTATATTTTGAAAGTCCGGCTCTATTTTTGCTGAAATAATAGTTTATACATTAAAAATGACATATGAAAAGTCTGCTATATTCATTTGTCAAAATGATTGTTAGATATTTATGTCTAGATTAATTACTTCCCTTTGATTTATTCTAAACCCAGATTAAAGATAAAAAATCTTACACATATATACTCCTTTTTTGGCTTTGGTGTATGCTTTGGTATTTGAATTCAAAATTGAACTACATCCGAGACGTTTCCTCTACATAGACACATTTGGCTTTTATATATTTAAAGAGCGATCTCATTCTGGCCATGGCCAAATGTGTCTGAATTGATATTTCTCTGCTGGTACATGCTGTACACTTTCATAACACTTCATTACTTTCCTACGCATAAAGTATTGTGCTTTTTAGTGAAGATTTGAGGTGAAAGTAGTAATGGGAGAATTACGAAAGTTGATATATACTCGGCAAATAAGTTTAGCAAGACTAAGTTTTTGTTACTAATTTCACCGAATCTATAGTAATAGTATATAGACACTATACCAAATGAATTGATCTTTCTTTCGGCATTTCTTTTGTGTAAATTTCTAGCCGATAGTATGTTGTTTGAAGGCTATAATGGACATATGGATAATAACTCAAAAGTCAGATTATGGAAGTTTTAAAGCGACCTGAACTCATGAAAAAAAGAATAGGACTGTAAAATGAACTGTAAAACAATTACTTTTCTTTGTACAAATCAATATTTTAGGAATTTTTCAGTTTCAATGAAATTTCACAAGTTTTTTTTTCATTTCAAAGGAAAACAAATTCCACAGACCCAATGTCTCCAATACGATTCTATTCAGATTCTACATCGGAAAGAATTCTACAAAGCTCCAACCTGCCTGCAAATACCGACGGCTTGCAGCCTGTCCTCGCCGGAGAGATGATTGTATCGACGATTTTTATTCATAATGTTGAAAAATTACTAATATGCCGAAATAACAAATGCATTGAGCGATATGATCGGTGACTGTAAGCAATTAATCTTGAGTTTTTACGCGGAACCTTACATGCCATGCAAAAAAACAACAACAAAAAAACAAACAAACAAAACACACACACACACACACAACACACACACACACAACTTTGTAACTACATCGATAGTGTTATGTTTATTTTAGTAGTAATCGACTGAACATGTGTTGAGCTTTCAAAAATATATAGATTATACGATTTATATGGAAGCTAAAAACCACTTTATTGCAAAACATTTTTGCCGAGTATATTTTAGTTAGAGTTACTACTGCACACAGATATCTTTGCCATCTGTTGTGGTTTAACTGTGTTGGCTTTAGGCTTAAAATATACATGTAATTATTTATCCTAAGTTAGGACTAGCTCATGGTAGAGTGTCCGTTTTGCGTTCGGGAGGTCTGGGGTTCGAATCCCAGCCGAAGCACTTCCTCCGATGACCGCGTTAAACCACAGACGTATAAAATTGGTGCAAAATGCACCCATGGCTGACACTCGGCAAAATGGGGTACTAAGTATTGTTTCTACCCAGGAACTTGTCTCCAATTTATCGATGCTATACACCGGGCACGTAAAAGAACCAAGAGGTCTATTCGCAAAATGAGCTAGGGTATCGCATCCGGACTTTCTTGTGTCCAACCACTGTCTCTTTCAACGTGGAAAATCCTTGACCACAAAGTCTTAAATATGGCCAAAGATGATTGCTAGCCATTACAATAAAAGAAGAAGAAGACTGACGTGACGAATTTCTTTTAGGGTCTTGGAATAATTTCGGGTTATGTATTAATTAATATCACATATCTTTACTTTAAATTATCCAATCGTTGGACGAGGAAAGCCATAATGCAAATTTATTAGTGTATATATATTACAATTCGGACCGCTCGTACAATTTGCAACGTTACAATCTTTACAAGCAATATTGCTTTTACAAAGTTAATACAAAAAGATAGGATAGATGAGAATAACTACAATAAAAAACAACAACAAAAAAAAAAAAAAAAAACGAGATAAAACAACAACAACAAAAGTACGGCAATAAAAGCAAATCTAGACCTAGTGTTGTCTTGAAAATTGAAAAAAAGGAACTGAACTAATGATAAGAAAACTTAAGATTGGTTAAGTCATTTTTTTACCACAGTAGTCTCTGAATATACTTTCATTACAAACTACGTCTTTCTTTGCTAATTTGTGAATTTATACATGTAAGAACTTCATGAGCAGAAAATGGTGATAATAATTAATTTCCGGAAATATTTTGTTTTAAAAGCATTTAGAAAAGTTAAAATTAACGAAATCACAGTGTTAGATAAGATTCCAGTCATATTGTTTAAAGTATGCAGCAACGTTTTTATAAATTCGCATAACATTCTGATAGACAGTTCAATTACAAGCAATGCAATAGCTTATGATACGAACGAGTCTACAGATAGATCTTTGTTCAAGAAAAATATAAGATTAGGTGTCTCTAACTGTAATAGGCATGTAAGCATTTTATTCATTGTTTCAAAACACTTGAATGAGTTGTTTAAAATCAGCTAGAATCATCCTTTGTTAAGCATCATCTGATACATGTGAATGATTATCGACAGACTCAGAATGGGCTAGAATTCCACCAACAATACTTAGCACTAAGTAATACTTAAATTCTTAAACTAGGTAGATACACATTCCATCATTACTATTTCATGAAATATTTAAATACACGACTACGTTGAAACGAATTATTACCTTAATTACTAGCAATAATTGATAAGAAATGAACATTTTTATTAGAGAAACAAGACTAATGAAATTCGCCCTTAAGTGTTAAAGTTTTACTTAGCGCTAAGAATTTTTATGGAATTCGACCCTGATTGAATAAGAATGAATCTTAAAAATGGAGCAACTGTATCACATCAGTTTACTAGAAATAATTACAATACCATGTTATTAAACATGAAAATTGTTGAAAAAATATGTTGACCAATCTTAGACTATTTGTGCACTCTTATAGCCTTAATTTGCAGTTTTCGACTGCTCTCTATACACGCACCATTAATACTTTTGGGCGTATGCTACTTTGCCTGCATATGCGCCTGGGTGCATAATAAAGCATTTTTATGATGCCATCAAATTAAGACAGGAAAGAAATACACTCATAACAGCTTGATTATTCTTTGTTACATTACATGTATTCCACTGCTCAATGTAGTATTTATTGCATGCTTACCTATTTAACGTACCGGTAGTATTGCATGTGTTTTTTGTCTATAACAACTGCTCAATGTAGTATTTATTGCATGCTTACCTATTTAACGTACCGGTAGTATTGCATGTGTTTTTTGTCTATAACAATTTGTTGTTTGCTATTTTTGCATGTTACGTTTTTAAACAGTACACGGATTTTGCTTAGAGCGCTTTTTTGTCTATAACATATGTTATGTAGTTTTTATTGATGTTCTTGATAATGTAGGTATATTGCATGTGTTTTTTGTCTTATAACAAATGCTCAATGTATTTTCCTATTTAACGTACCGGTAGTATTGCATGTGTTTTTTGTCTATAACAATTTGTTTGTTAGCTTTTTCTTGTTTTAGTCGATTTTAAATGCAGGGTACATACAAGACTTTCAAACAGCTTAGCGGCAGCGCAATTTGTAATCCTATTGAACGTATGTTTGTGTAAGTTTTATAGTAGTATGTATGTCTTGATAATGTGAGTAAATCTGTGTTATACTATCCCAGTCTTGGATATCATATATAGCAATTCATTTAAGTGTCAGAAAATTACATTTAGTTAAACATATTGTAAAAAATCAAATACATCACATCGCCATATTCAAGTAAGTAACTGTTTCTTCTTTATTTGAAAATCGTTAGATTTTATAGTTTTATTGCTGCATTTTCGAAAAGGCCATTAACCATATGGGCTAAATCGTATAATCAAACATATCTATATTTTGTTATCCATCACACAATTAAAATCATTCAATATGCGTTTCATGAAACTATATTTTACATGTACAACTATAAGCATACAAACATGCATATGCTCATCCATAAAACTTGAAACTTGTTTATTTGCATATAATGCAAATTTCATAAAATACAAATTAAATGGCGGTGTACGATAATATAAATACACACATACACGCACGCGCGCACGCGTATGTGTGTTTATTTCCAATGTTTGTTGAGGTCTTTTACATATAAATAGCATGTGTTTTTATGAATGTAAGTTTTGGCTCTATTTTTATAAAATTGAACTGTAAGATTTATACGTATATTAAGGTATACGCACCCTAATAGTCATATTCCATATCTTGTCACTGAATGGTAATATTTGAAACTTTGTCACATTGAAGACATCTAAAAATAAAAATGTTCCATCGTGGTATCTTTCAAAGTTTTATTACAATTAGGGGGAGATGATCTGTATTTAACACTGAAGCCTATGGGAAATATACAATTTCAGTGAATATGAAAAACTGAATTTGATTTTCGAGAAAGAAGATTACGGTAGAAAGATACATCATATGATTCTGTTTCAAATTTCATAAAAAAATCTAAACATTACCGTAGGAAAATGGAGAGTGCCATTTTTTATTTTTTATCTTTTTTTTTTTTTTTTTTTTTTTTTTTAGGGAGATAACTCATGAAACAAAATTATATGAAGGTATGTCATAAAATGTCAATTTGCCACTTAGATATCCGTTGTTTGACATTGCGAAGTTAAATGCATGATTTTGATTAAATTGGTGGCTATCAGGGTGCGTAAACCGAAAGTATTTCTCTTACACATGTATTGATTTTAGGATTAAACTGTGAAATATTTATATTCTGTATTGAAAATAAAATAAAAAAAAGTGGTTGATTTAGTTACGTTATTGTTCTGTGTTTATGTGGGCTTGATAAGGTAGATAATAAAATTGTAATGGTCTATTCGCACTATGTTTTTCTCCATTATGTTGATGAACATTAACTGGAAACGTTTTTTGTCTCTGAAGAGGTACCAGAAAGTCAGTGAAAAAAAAACACCTTTTTAAAACTTGAAACTTATGATTAATGCTTTGCAGGCATGTTGAAATCGTATTTAAATGCAAATAGAAACTGATTCGATTTATTGGAAATATGATCAGTGTTTTCAGCGATATCTAACAGTCAAATTTGTAAGACCTTTTGGAATTTAATGCAAAATATTACCATGTTTACTCATTATCCATTGGTAAATAAACAAAAATGAAGTATGTCAGTGTTCTTGATATTGCCCACAGTGAAATGTCCAATATTGGCCATATATCAATGAATAATATGAATTGCAAGTCGGTCCTCAGGTATATCACATGCATCTTTCACGTTAAGTACAACTGTGTTTTCAAACGAATTCACTCATCCAAAATTCACCTTTATCTAGGAAATAAGAGTGTCGATATGAGTGTTTTATCGCAGAATAATGCACGCTCTTAAGTCTAAATGGCCTTACTACAATGTCACGTTGTACATAAAACATAAATGATACGGTACCACACAATTTACATTTTTTTCCGGCAGTCCTGAAACTACCCTTTTATCTTGAACTCCAATCAATAGAAGTATGCCAGAACAGACTTTGAAACGTCACAGCCGGGGGTAGAACCCACAACCTCTCTGTTTAGGGGAAAGGAAACCAGCTTTTGGTTGAATATTATGATTAAAAAAATGCAAAATGTGAATCGTCAAAGTAAACACTGTCTACAAGGTGTTTCACCTATTCAAATATCGGGAATAAAGATATAATCCAAATCTGAACATATCGTAGACGTGTTGGATATTCTATGTTGTATTGGGGTTTACCGTCGCTTCGATAGTATTTCAATCAAATAGCGACGTCCAGCTAATTACAGGTGGAGGAAGACTCCGAGTACACAGAGGTACTCAGGTAGAACCACCGACCCATCGCAAGCCAGCTGGAAGGCTTCCTCACATGAAAAATTCGGGATTCGAACCCACAGCGGAGAGGGGCTGCGAGATTTATAGTCCACGACTGTAACCGTTCGGCCACGGCGGCCCCAGTCTATATAGTAAACACAATATAATTTCATGTTCATTATCAAATATATCTGGAGATACTTGACAAAAATATTATAGCTTACAATACCTTTCAATTATACCGAGAGTGAGTTTCAATACTATTCTTATTGGAAGGGATTTTTGTTTTTGATCAGTTAAACTTTCTTGAAGTTTTAGGAGCTTAAAGTAATATAAACTACACCGTTAAATACCAAAATGAATATCATCAAAACTGGTTATCTATTCATAGCTGGTGTTTTTCCAACCAATGTTTAAATATAACATATTATCTATTTATAAACGGCGACGGGAATTTTCGGGGTGCATTCGGGTGGAACGCTAGTGGGGTATCTCCCTAGCAATGGATATTCTATTGTATAAGTATGTTGTTGGTATAATTACATATGATTTTATATTTTATGATTAAAAGATCTAGAAGCGCGGTAAACTTGTCTGTGCAGTGCTATGAAACAATCAGATAATAGATAGAATACTGTCAAAGTATTGATCACTGTAATATGTCCCAAAATGCGTTCGGAACTTCCATAAAATTTGTATGTGCTGTGTTGGTTGATTTCTGTCGTATTGCGTTATAAATAAACTAGGGCGAAATATCGTTCCGAAATTTCGCCATTTCGTCTTGCGCCATGACAGGGGTGAACTACAATTCAATATTCAAACGAATTCTACAGGAATAACAAACGTATTGTAAAAAAAAAAATAGATCACAAATCTAAGACTTCTGGTATGGTGCTAGCAAAATGCACAGGTTAAATTTGGGCGTATAATCCATTGTCCGTTATTGGTATGACAATATTATCATTGAATCGGGTATATCCCCAATTAATACTGCACACAGCTATGAAATTGTAATAGCCTAGGGCAATACACCATGTTTTTCACGTGTACCTTATGCTGTATCATGCCAGAATTCCGAGCGTTCGTATATACGCCACAAAGATAAATTGGATAACTCTCAAATATAAATAATAGGACCCTTGTAGTTAAAATGGGGAAACAAAACCGATGTCGTTGCTTTGTAGCATTCTTTTAACGTGGCTGCGTGGCTAATCGAGGTTCCCCTATTTTCGATCAATACGATCCACTAAACCAAATAGTGTTCGCCAGAAATGTTACTATATTCAGATTTATTCAATTTCGATGGATTCACCATAAATTCTCACAATTTTATGTATTTTTAAACACAATGGTTACTGAATAACCGCGATACTCTGTATATATAGTGTTGTTTCGTAATGGCGCCAAATCTGACACAAAAATAATGATATAGATGTGTACATATAAGAGTATGTAAAACGTATGATATATATATACACACTAGTATATAAAATCACAGTTTATATTGCTAGTGGATAAAGTTAGGTTAGAATTAAAGGCACTTGGATGCACTACATCAAATTTATTCACTTTCAAGAATAGAATAAAATTGTTATTGAATATATCTCATTCTTTTACATTTATTTATCAACTGAATGAATGTAATGTAAATGTCTATCATTAGTTCATAATTGGTTTTCCCAAAATGTCTCTCTTATCGTTTAATAGTTTGATATTCTTTAAGGGGCGAACATGTAGAATTGAGCGGAATATTAAATGTATAGATAAATGGAACAAAATAAGATCCAGTAAAACAAGTATACCAGGTATGTTCAAAATGTTCGCGGAAAAGTGTTCTCATTTCTTTTTTTTTTTAATGGCAGATAAATGAAATTGCACTATAATGTAAATCAATATAATTATTGTCAATTCAAAACGGAAATTAGTAGATTTGTACCCCTCTCGTGCAATAAAATATGGTTTCTGTAGAAACGTCATTGCCCAAATTTTGATTGTTTGATGGAAATTGTCTTTAATTATAGCGTCACAAATATATATTTTTACCGTTCGTTCATGAAGTGATTTTGAATTATGACGTCAGGTATAAACAGACGCTGCGTAATCTGCTGACAGATTCAAAAATGAACGTTGAGCAAAACAGTGTCAAATTCTGTGTTCGAAATGAAATTTTCAAGACTGAAACTATTGGACTGATAAGTTATTTATTTGGTAAAACTGAAGCGAGAAAACAGCAATCTTCAAATGGTACAAGTGGTTGGAGAAGGACATTGAAAATATTGGCCCTGACGAGCGCAGTGGTCAAATCGGTCAAATCTATATATGTCAATTAAAAAGAAAATTATAATTAAACTCAAATGCACTGTTCTCTCTCTCTCTCTCTCTGTACACAATATTCCACTCATTTAAAGAAATCTAAGAATAGTCCGACGTATTAGGTTAATCGTCAACAGGTAAACAAGACCAATCAGAAGTCTTTATACATAATGTCTTATTTTGGGATTAAAAGTGAATTGATCTAAAGGAAAAGTTAAGATATAGTGCACGCGCGGTAAAGAGGTTAAAAAATCCGATGATGATATCTTGAATTGCAAAATATTGAAGTTGTGAATGATTTTAACCGTTCAATTACTGTGATACATTTCATCTTCAGCTTGTTTCGTGACATTTATAGGAATATAGTTAGAAAATGTTGGTGTTTTCTAATAATATCTTAATGCATACTAATGTATATTGTCGATAGAAACACATCAACGCCTTATTGGAAGTAAACAGAAATGACAATAACGCTATTGATTGCCTTGCATGTTAAATTTCGAATGGAAAAGGCTTGTTTGGCGAACTATAATCAATGAGTCTGTGATAATCAATGAATACTGGTGTATTTTTCAAAAGGTTTATTTGAGTTTTATTGTCATTGACCCCTGGATAAAAAGCGCTCCTAACTTGATGACAGAGCAACTCCTGTCTTTGTGTAGCTTGCACAAGACAAGTGCATCAGTGGGTTATTAGATGGAAGATCTGCTTAAAGGGTTGTCCTTACTTGAATAATAGGCATTGTCTGAAAAATGATGTTCAGGGTCGAGCAAGATTTCTTTTCGATGATTTCAAGACGAAGTTAATTAATGAAAAGCGTGAAAACCAAGATGAATTGATACGTATATGGTACAATACAGCATTTCGATGTCGGGCGAAAATACCGGAAATGGATCTAAATATTCTGCAAATAAACATTCAGAGTGTTATACTAACTGACGTTATTTATGAGAAGGTTTATAACAAAACCATGAGGATGCATGCCAAGTATTGTAATGTAAATAAACAGATATATTAAGGCTTGGCTGCAAAAGTTACCTCCCTTATTTTATGTCACTTCATTTGTTTATTCTCCGGGTCCTGAATACATTTTGTATTGGTTTCAAGCAGAGAAAGGTATGTTTTAGGTTGGAATAAGTTGATAATGTTATTAATATGATTTGCTTTTTATTAAACTTATTGAAGAGTATTAATTTATGAAATTAGTAAGGTTTACTTCAGTGTTTAGCTGTAAAGTTACTAGTCGGTAGTTTCCGTATGTTTCGGGAAGCTTCGGAGGCCGTTAGGTGGCGCTCTGACAAGTAGTATAAAAGCGAGACAGAGAGCATATTTCAGTCAGTCTGGTTTTGGTTCTCGAAGGGGTAGGTCGACTTAATATATTATAAGCTTTATAAGAGAATTAGTAGTTGGACTTTGGGCCGATTTACTAGAGCCGAAAAGTAACGATTGATGGAATCGTCACGTTATTATAGTAGGCTGCATGTAATAGCGCACGGGTCGTTCTGCTAACTTCTCGGGTAATTGAAATTGCATATCACCACCACCCTTTTGCTTGATGGTTTCGTCACATTAGGGTTGGTGTGGTTTCAAGTTAGTTTTAAGGAATTGAGATAGAGTCTATGATAGCTTTTATTCAGGAAGTCAGGCATCAGGCTAAACAAAGAATATTTTATATATAACTTTGAGGATTCATATTCACATATTTTGTTATTAGTTAATTCATAGTGATCATATATTGATTAATCTTAACCCAAATTATTTAAGGAATCATTGTCGAATCTTTTTGGTCTAATCATCAGGCAGGTAGCCCCAAGGAAAATCTTATATAAATATAAATAGTCGTTTATTTTCTAGTCTCAGCTGCATGGAGTCATGAGCTTAGCTGATTCATATTAAATCTAAGTAATTTATTTCCAAGTTTCATCCGCTCGGAGTTATTTGATTTGTAAATATAAAGATAGGCTTAGCTAAGGTCAGGGTAAAGAATTGCCCAGTTCAATATTAGACCTCGTGTATGCTACAAAAATTGGTGGCAGCGGTGGGATAAAATCTAGATAAAATCTCCATTATCTCAGAACTGTATTAAATTAAAATGCAGTCGTCTCAGCAATATGATAAACTGCAGCAAGAAATCTCTAAGCTGGATAGGGAATTAGCTGAGCTTTATATGACCACCATGCCTGAGAAAAAGTGTAATTCTACGCAGACGGACCATGATTACTTTGATTTGCCGCCAGGGTATGTGAAGAAAGAAATTCATTCGATAAAAGGTAACAGGTCAGATATCAGTGATCTGGAGACTCCAGAAGGTAAGAAACCATTTGATAGTTTTGTTACGTATAGAAGGGATGATGCAGCTAGAAACATGTTTTCAACCCCCAAACCGGTAACATTACAAGATTATCAGTCTGAGCCTATCCAAGAACACAAAGCAAATCATGGGACAAAGATAAAGCCTGCGACATACGATGGCTCATCTAGCTGGCTTGATTATAGGGCGCACTTTGAGGTATGTGCTGAACTAAATGGGTGGTCTAACCGTGAGAAAGGGCTGTATTTAGCAGCTTCCCTAAGAGGGCAAGCTCAGGGTGTGTATGGGAACTTGGGAAATGCAAAAGACTATACGATTTTAGCCCAGACTCTGGAGGAAAGATTTGCTCATCCAAATCAGACCGAATTATATAGAGTGCAATTAAGAGAAAGGAGACAAAAAGCTTCTGAAACGTTATCAGAGTTGGGTCAAGATATCAGAAGGCTTACGAATTTGGCCTATCCTACGGCACCAACCGATGTTAGAGAAACGTTGGCCAAGGAGCAGTTTATCGACTCCTTAATTAGTTCTGACATGAGATTGAGGATTAAACAAGCAAGGCCGCAGCATTTAAATGATGCCGTGCGTCATGCCGTAGAACTTGAAGCATACAATAGGGCCGAGAAAAGGCATATAGAAAACCAGGGTTACATCAGACAGTCGTCAGGAAAAGTCCCAGAGACGAGCTTTTCCAAGTCTCAAGCTTCAAACACAAAGCTTGAGAGTGACATAAAGACTTTGCAAAACATGATGATAGAACTAAAAGCTAAAGTCGATTCTATCAGTTACAGACCGAGATTTCAATCTAATGGTCGAAATTATACTATCAAAAACACAAACACTAAAAGGAAGTGATACATGTGTGGGTCTGAGAATCAT
Source organism: Solen grandis (assembly GCA_021229015.1). Taxonomy (NCBI): domain Eukaryota; kingdom Metazoa; phylum Mollusca; class Bivalvia; order Adapedonta; family Solenidae; genus Solen; species Solen grandis. The sequence continues at coordinate 27,203,989 of CM037777.1, forward strand.
TTGAAGTTTGATTGTCCCCAAAACACAGGAGATGTGAAATCTGAAGCAAATAAAAAACAAGCCCAACACGTAGCTGCTACGGGCTCAGGTCTTTATATCGGCTGTAAGATTAATGGTGTCCCCGCAGAATGTCTTATTGATACTGGAGCATCACTCACCATAATCTCATGCAAAGTTTTGAAGATGTTACAAGATTGCGGGAATCTTACTATTCAATCATTTCATTCAAGTATTTTCACAGCCTCAGGAGAATGTGTTGATGTAAAGGGAAGAACCCAGATTCTTATAGAAATTGATGGATACCAGAGTGTCAGCGAGGTTGTCGTTGCTGATATTGATGCCGACGTTATATTAGGCTTGGACTATATGAAAAATAATCAATGTCAGCTTGATGTTTCAAACAACATCTTGAAGATTAAAGACAAAGAATGCCGCCTAAATATGGTTGGAAAGCTTGGATGCTATAGGGTAACTGTTTCAGAAACAGTTGAAATACCAGCCCGTTCAGAGGTCATCATTGAGGGGAAAACAAATCTAGATCAGCATCGACAAAATGAGCTTGGAATTATTGAACCATGTGAAAGATACATGAAAAGGGGACAGGGTATTGTCGCTAAAGCATTAGTTTGGACCAGACAGAAAGTACCGGTTAGAGTAATTAATCTGGGAAATGAGTCTGAAAAAGTTTATCCAGGAACACATATTGCCGATATAACCCTAGTGAATCGTGTTCATGAAGTCAACCCCAATAAGCAAAGACTAAAACATGATGTTGGAGTACCAAGGCATTTAGAGAAACTATACAATGAATCGGTGAAAGGTTTATCAGCAGTTCAAGCTATTGAGGTTGCCAAGTTATTGAGAAAACATTCAGGGACATTCTCAGAGTCTGATGAAGATTTAGGAAGGACAGGAGTTGTGAGACACAAGATATCTACTGGACCAGCACACCCTATCAAACAGCCACTAAGGCGCCTGCCGGTTCATATGAATTCAGAGGTTGATCATCAAATAGAAGAAATGCTAAAGAAGGATGTCATACAACCATCTTCAAGCCCTTGGGCCAGTGGCATTGTTATGGTTCAGAAGAAGGATGGGACAAAACGGTTCTGTGTAGATTACCGTCGACTAAATGATGTCACAGTAAAAGACGCGTATCCCCTCCCACGAACAGATGATACTTTAGATCAGCTGGCAGGGGCCCAATGGTTTTCATGTTTGGATTTGAATTCAGGGTACTGGCAGGTAGAAGTTGATCATCCCGACAGGGAGAAAACTGCCTTTGCCTCAAGACGGGGTTTATTTGAGTTTAAAGTAATGCCTTTTGGCTTATGCAATGCTCCGGCAACATTTGAGAGGCTTATGGAGACGGTATTGGCTGGTCTAAATTGGGAAATATGTTTAATATATCTTGATGATGTAATAGTCATAGGAAAAACTTTTGAAGACATGATTCAAAATTTAGACAAAGTTCTTACAAGGTTTCAGCAAGCAGGGTTAAAACTTAAACCAAAAAAATGTCATCTCTTTGCTAAGGAAGTAGAATTTTTGGGTCACTTAATTTCCCCAGAAGGTATAAGGACTGATCCAAAGAAAGTTCAAGTAGTTCAAGACTGGCCAATTCCTCAAAATTTGAAATATGTTAGGTCATTCATTGGGTTCTGTAGTTACTACAGACGGTTTATTCCAAATTTTGCTCATGTTGCCAAACCTCTCCATCGTCTCAGTGAAAAGGGCCAGAAGTTTGTATGGTCAAGTGATTGTGAAGATGCGTTTACTACGTTAAGGAAAATGCTTGTAGATACGCCGGTTCTAGCTCATCCAGATTTCTCAAAACCTTTCGTGTTGGACACTGATGCAAGTGACGTTGCTATTGGGGCTGTCCTTTCACAAGAAATTGATGGTTCTGAAAGAGTAATTGCCTACGCAAGTAGATCTTTGACAAAATCTGAACGTCGATATTGTGTGACAAGAAAAGAATTACTAGCAGTTGTCCATTTTGTCAAATATTTTCGACACTACTTATATGGGCAAAAGTTTATTATAAGGACAGATCACGGTTCGCTCAGGTGGTTACTGAATTTCAAAAATCCTGAGGGCCAGACTGCAAGGTGGATAGAAGTACTTTCCTCGTTCGACTTCAAAATAATTCATAGGCCGGGACGTTTACATAAAAATGCTGATGGTCTGAGCCGAAGGTCATGTCAACAGTGCAGGTATGTAGAAACAAGGCAAGAATCTGTAGCGGACGCTTACAGAAGTGTTGCTAAACCTAAAGAAATTGAAGAAAGTAAAAGTTTAAAAGAAGTACAAGATAGTGATCCAGATGTTCTCAAAGTTCGGAAATGGACTGAGATGGGCAAGCGGCCAAGTTATAAGGACATTGAGAAAGAAAGTCACTTCTTGAAGATGCTATGGAACCAGTGGTCTAGGTTAGAGGTGGTTGATGGTCTCCTAGTCAGGAGATGGGAGGTGCTTGGAACAAACATAACATACTTGCAAACAGTTGTTCCTCTTAGGCATCGTCGCATTGTCCTCAGGTACATGCACGATATAAGAGCATCAGGTCATCTTGGAGTCAAGAAGACCTTAGGTCGTATTAGACAAAAGTACTTCTGGCCTGGATTACGAAGAGATGTTAAAGCGTATATTGGTGGTTGTGATAAGTGTCTTCGGAGAAAGAACCCAGTAAAATCGAAAATGGCTCCAATGCAAATAGTGAGGAGTGGATATCCGATGGAAAGGATTGCGATAGATATCCTGGGAGAACTACCAATAACTGATAGAGGAAACAAATATATTTTAGTCATCGCTGACTATTTCACAAAATGGACAGAAAGTTTTGCTATGCCCAACATGGAAGCAAAAACCGTTGCACGAATATTAGTCGAGGAGGTCATAGCAAGATTTGGGATACCTGATAAGATCCATTCTGATCAGGGGAGACAATTTGAAAGTAGCTTGTTTACTGAAATATGCAAACTTCTACAGATTGAGAAGACAAGGATAACCCTTTATAGGCCCCAGTCAGATGGTATGGTGGAGAGGTTCAATAAGACTCTTACATCAATGCTGAGTGCGTTTGTTCAAGACAATCATAACGATTGGGACGATCACATTCCATATGTCATGATGGCATATAGGTCAAAAAACCATGAAACTACATCTTTTTCTCCCAATATGCTCATGCTTGGCAGGGAAACTTCAACACCTCTTGATTTATTATATGAAATGCCAGCGTCGATGAAAACGGATACCTGATAATCAATGGGCCTGGTTATTACAAGAGAGGTTAGAATCCGCCCATGCCTTAGTGAGAAAATATACAGGTGAGTCCATGCAAAGACAAAAAAAGTATCGGGATAAAAAAATTCATTTGAGGTTTTTGAGCCGGGGGATGATATTTATGTGTTTTTCCCCGTCAAAAAGGTAGGCTGTTCATCTAAACTTACCTCGTTTTGGAGAGGTCCTTTCAAAGTCATAGAAAAGATGTCAGATGTATTGTATAAGGTAAATTGTGGTAGGGCAAATACACAACAGGTTATTCATTGTGGCAGAATGAGGAAGGCCAAATGTCAGCTTTTACAAGGTGAGTCTTGTGATTTAAATGACCAGTTTAATTCGAGAGCGGAGATGCCTTACTATGAAAGTGATAATGACATTGAAGGTGAGAGCACTCCAGATAATGACCAAGTGAGGGTACGCAAAAAGCCAAAATGGTTAGAAGATTATGTTATCTATCGTTTCAGAGATACGATGGAAAAGGAGAAGCCAAGATCTATTTGTCCAGTCTGTAAGGAAATTCCTCATCCTGATGAAACGTTCCAGACCCACCTCCTGAGGTGTTCGGAAGACAGAATTGAGTGTAAGGACTGTGGCAGAAGTTTCAAGAAAGCACAGTACCTCATCAAACATCGTAAGTCCCAGCATAAGGAACTACTTGAATCTACCAAAAAAGCATGTGTGAGTGAAGAGCTCGATGATAGCTGGGATAAGGACCCAAATGTGGAAATTAGCTTAGAGGAGGAGACAGCTAAGAGTAGAGATTCAGCAGATCATCTTGATGGCAGGGTTGTACGAAAAGCAACCGCTCCAAAGCCTGTTTCAGCACCGAAAAAGCGTCTGTGCACTGTTGAGAAGAGGGTGGATCAGAGAGAAAAGGTGGTGGAAAAGCGTCTGTGCACTGTTGAGAAGAGAATGGATCAGGGAGAGAAGGTGGTGGAAGAAGAGGCTCAAGATATGAGTCCTGAAGAATGCCATACATTAGGGATTAAGTTTGGAGTTGAAAGGAATGAAAGCAAGAAGATGTTTACGAATATGACAGTTGCTCATGACGGTGAGACGCTTTTAAGTTCCATGGTAGCATACCCAAGGAAATTTGAACCAGAGATGGCGAAAAGAAAGCTGACTGACTTTATTGGTGACATTAAACTGATCACTAGTGATGATATTACGGTGGAAGTTCATGATGGGACCATGGAATTTTCAGTAACTTATAAAAACTAATGTGCAGATGGACACGGAAAGGCCATGTTTGATTTCATTTTTATATTCCTTTAAAAAGTATTAAAGGTTGAGTTCTTCTTTTCTTCTTCTTTTTTTTTTATCATGCGGGGCGCATGAACCCGGAGGCGTGGGTAATGTAATGTAAATAAACAGATATATTAAGGCTTGGCTGCAAAAGTTACCTCCCTTATTTTATGTCACTTCATTTGTTTATTCTCCGGGTCCTGAATACATTTTGTATTGGTTTCAAGCAGAGAAAGGTATGTTTTAGGTTGGAATAAGTTGATAATGTTATTAATATGATTTGCTTTTTATTAAACTTATTGAAGAGTATTAATTTATGAAATTAGTAAGGTTTACTTCAGTGTTTAGCTGTAAAGTTACTAGTCGGTAGTTTCCGTATGTTTCGGGAAGCTTCGGAGGCCGTCAGGTGGCGCTCTGACAAGTAGTATAAAAGCGAGACAGAGAGCATATTTCAGTCAGTCTGGTTTTGGTTCTCGAAGGGGTAGGTCGACTTAATATATTATAAGCTTTATAAGAGAATTAGTAGTTGGACTTTGGGCCGATTTACTAGAGCCGAAAAGTAACGATTGATGGAATCGTCACGTTATTATAGTAGGCTGCATGTAATAGCGCACGGGTCGTTCTGCTAACTTCTCGGGTAATTGAAATTGCATATCACCACCACCCTTTTGCTTGATGGTTTCGTCACATTAGGGTTGGTGTGGTTTCAAGTTAGTTTTAAGGAATTGAGATAGAGTCTATGATAGCTTTTATTCAGGAAGTCAGGCATCAGGCTAAACAAAGAATATTTTATATATAACTTTGAGGATTCATATTCACATATTTTGTTATTAGTTAATTCATAGTGATCATATATTGATTAATCTTAACCCAAATTATTTAAGGAATCATTGTCGAATCTTTTTGGTCTAATCATCAGGCAGGTAGCCCCAAGGAAAATCTTATATAAATATAAATAGTCGTTTATTTTCTAGTCTCAGCTGCATGGAGTCATGAGCTTAGCTGATTCATATTAAATCTAAGTAATTTATTTCCAAGTTTCATCCGTTCGGAGTTATTTGATTTGTAAATATAAAGATAGGCTTAGCTAAGGTCAAGGTAAAGAATTGCCCAGTTCAATATTAGACCTCGTGTACGCTACAGTATCATTACCTATATATGATTGCATAGAAACTACATTGTAAATCAATGTAACCGTAAATCATAAACAAGGAATATCTTAAAAAATATACTCGGTCGTGGCAACAAGCCTAACGATTAGTGTCTGAATGGTTTAACATCTTATAGATTTTGTTGTTGGTTTAATAGTTGTGTAATTCCTGTGTCAGTGCAGCTCTTTGAAATACCACGGATCCAAATAATATGTTGTTGTTGTATTGGGGTTTACCGTCGCTGCGATAGTATTTCAATCATATAGCGACGTCCAGCTAATTACAGGTGGAGGAAGACCCCTAATACACACAGGTACCCGGGTAGAACCACCGACCTACCGCAAGCCAGCTGGAAGGCTTTCTCACGTGAAAAATCCGAAGTCCCTACCGGGATTCGAACCCACAGCGGTGAGGGGCTGAGAGATTTGTAGTCCACGACTGTAACCGCTCGGCCACGGCGGCCCCCCAAATAATATGACTTGTACAATTTTGGTAGACACGCACAGTCTTAAAACATCTGCGCATTAGACTTCGTTTCGCGGGCTACAAAACGAACCGGATGTACGTTTTTGTTGAATATAGGATCTGCCAGGGTCGAACAATCAATTCCAAAATCTATGTGTTTCCTAATTTTTAGCGTTCTACTCTTTCAGTTTACCTTAAAAAGGTGCAGTGTCTTACTATTCGGGACAAATCGTTCGCAGGGGAAGAAAACTTCAACTTTTAAAACAAATAGATGTCTAAAAAAACTCGTTTCCGCAACTCCTTTCTTTTCTTTTGACTAATTTTACAATGACCTATGGGAATTAAGCAAAGTATTAAATAACCAATGAAAAGCTCAATTTTATTCCGATTCATTACTGTGTATTTCACAGGAAGTCAGGGTGAAAATAAACGACCTAACGGCCGAAAGACTAAATTTACGTATTGCCCTTTCAATATACTGAATGAGGAATGATGTGGAAGAAGGGGAACAACTGATAAAATACTAATTAGTATAACATATGACATGATATTTCTTATATATCACTTCTCTACCATATAACAATTCCTTTAAAACAATGAAACTCATATTTAAGTTATATTTTTACATCAGATTTTTTAGAGTACCTGTTCTGACGTGCGCCGTTTACTTGTATCACGGGTTTCACTGCTGTCCTGCTTTGAAGATCTAAAGCAGTCATTATGATAATGGGCCTTTCAATGTAATATATTCCGTTTGCTGCAGGTAAATTGAATCATATATACAAATAGTAAAGGTGTATAACACGACTGCACTGGATGATCCGTTGAAATATTCAGATTGTGTCGTCTGGTTGCACTTAATGTAGATATCAAATTGGTGCATATGTCTGGATATTGAGACATTTGTAACAAATTTTATACATTAAAAGGCCAGTTTGATTGATAAATATAAGTCATTGCGACCCAGTCTGTATAATTAACGGAAACAATAAAGCTGTAGAGGTTTCTTTACCGATCTAGAACAAGATCATAGTAATGTTTATACTGATCCTCATAATCTTATAACTGTGAACTCTTTTATTTGTTTTGATCTGAAATTATATAAGGCATTTTTTTTGTCTGCAACAGTCGAGTTCATCCTTAATTTTCATAAATATTCTCTTTTAGTAGATGTCAACAGTTATGAAATAGATCATTTCCTTGTTTTAATTAAATTAGGTAGCAAAGCACGTATTTGATTAAACCAGAATCCACCGAGAGGCTGTAAGTTGCAAGATGTTATTTCCCAATCGGCACAAAACCAAGTTTAGAATAATTGTTTAAAAAAGTATCTTCGACTAAAGTAAGATTTTCCGAATAAGAAGCCTTTTTAATTCAAACCTAATCAAAATATCTTGTCTTTCAATGTTTACATAGGATAGTGACAATTGAATTTTTCATGACTGACCAGTCCCTGAGATAATTTAAAGATTCTCTTTTCAGTGTCAGCTTTTTATTATGTCGATTTCTTACATAAAACCTTAGTATCGTGACACTAAACACATTTATTCAATCGAAAAACATAATTTTATTTATTTGATAAATCTAGTGCTTTTTATATCTTCCCTTACATGGTGCTGAGTATGTGAGGTTAGTTCCAGGACTGGTTGGCCCGGTGTCAGGATAATGTGACTGGGTGTGGTATCATGCCACATGTCGTCTACGGCGTGGTATAGCAGTGTGGCAGCACTATATCTGTCTCAAGTAGACATAGTCTGCAAATGACGGACGTTTAACCCAACAAACAAATAAACAACATGTATTTATAGCCGATGAATACAGGGCTGTAATATACATAGATCACTTGTTACCTGGAAGTTGACATTTTTTATGAAAATACATTATGTTTTACTTTTTAATTAAACCTCGGGGAAATTAAAAGCAAAAGATCACGAGTTTACATGTAATATCTTTTCTATTGAAATGTTCTTGATTCCTTGCATTTTATCTTAAGATTGAACATACATGCTCAAAGTAGTTATCTCAAAAGTGCATTTTAGATATTATTTTTGGCTACAGAAACTTTTTAAGGACATCTTAATGAAGGATTTATCTGTAAATGGTAAACGTAGTTTTCATTAGATTCCGTGTGTTTGCTGATACCAAAAGTCGACAAATCTTACTCCATTACATTATTAAAGCTTTTTGGATTATTGCTGCATGAATAACATTATATAATTAATTTAGATTTATTTATATTTGAAATTATCAAGTCATAAATTATTTTCATATACTTTTTCATTAATAGTTGATGCACTAATAAAGTAAACTACAATGTAAAAATCGGCAAATAAATCCCTCTGACTTTTTCCACGTACTAAGCGAGACAACTCGTTTTTATGAAAATTAAATAGTACAGAAATGCCTTTGTATATTAACAATCAGACATACGAATACGACTTCAAAAAAATTTAATAAATACATTATGCAATAAACCGTGATTTTTCTATTCTAAATGGGTCCACTTCCTTGAAAAGATCAAAGAAATTGTGTCCTACAAATTATGATTTAGGGGTTATATTTCTTCACCAAATAACTGATATACATGTACTGTCCTTAACTGAAGAAATATTAGAGTGCAAACAATTTGATCTCTGATAAGAATTCATTTAAAAGAATGTTAAGAAATACTGCATCCAGTCCTATTCCCAAACAGAACTAACGTCTTTTGACAATTTCTGTTAAGGTATCAGCCCCATAATAGCCATATTCCATATCTTGTCACTAGATGGTAATATTTCTATGAAAGTTTGTCACTTTGAAGACATCCAAAAATAAAAATGTTTCACCTATAGTTTGTCCAAGGTTTCCGTAATCCCAACCATAAACATGTTTTCAACTTTGAGTGTGTAGGTATAAGTGAAGCCATGTGACTGTTTGTGTTCTATAAATAACAACTGTAGCCAGCATCTATTTAAGTGGTCGAGACCAGGAGGGGAGCAAGGTAACAATCGGGTCTGACCGGGCTGGAACTCGGGCGATAATGTCATCAAATTCCCACGTACTGATTATCTTAAGCTTCCTTGTGTATGTTTTGTGTGGGTGGGTGTATTTGTTTTGTCGGCGTAAGCTGTATGAAATAGATTTTACGTATGTCTTGACCAATCTAATCTTGGTTAACAACCGAAGAGGACGGAAAAACACCCGTTTCAATGGTTTACATAAATTATTTTAGGATATCCCATCATAAAATGAGAGTTTCAGGATGTATATCTTTCTGCGTGGTTGTCATTTGGCAGATAGCATCTTAATCTACCTAATTAAACATTAAAAACATCCACATAAGAAACCACCTAGTTGAAAAAATAAACAGTTGTGAGTCCTTAGAAATCGTCGAAGTAGTTACCTTGGTAGTAGACTCGTCCTTAAAAACTCGTGTTTGAATTAGCAAACATAACTTAAACATAGAAATAGCCTCCGTGGCGCAGATGGTTAAGTGTTCGTCTGCTAAATTAAAATCACAGACCATTCAAAACTAGTCAGCGTTATCATAATTGACCATATTGTAGTAAAAACACATTTATTTTCTTTAACTTTCATATCAATGTTTTTTTTGTTTTTTTCTTACACCGAATATCTTTTCACTGATTCTTCGTTTTAGAAATTATTCTTCAGTTAACAAGTATTTTCAGTAAGGAAACTTATGATTACAATGATATTATTTATCATCATAGGAGAGACGTAATGCCATCTCAGACTCAAATGTATTCTCTGTCTGGATGTTTTACTATACTGATTCTGAAACCAACATAAACATGAGCAACATGTTTGAGCTTTAGATTTTTCCAATTAATTAGTCCCGTCACTAATTAAATTTGCATGATATAAACAGTAGAAATGGGCTTAACATTATGCAGTATTATCAATTATCTTGGACCTCTCTTCAGAAAGTTTTATTTGCTAAATGACGTATGTAAAACTTAAATTATGTTAAACCGCTGATGGTTTACTTACAGGCAAGTGTAGAAGAATGCTGAACATTTCTAGATACTGTTGATGGGATTACAACAGTAGACATTCACTTATACGAACTGTCTAGTAACTACCACAAACTGATGGGAAATTATGCAGACTATACAAAGATGCACGTTGTACATCAAAGTAAGTCCGGTTATATTTGTGCTTATTCAGGCACGGTAAAGGACATATTATATCCAATTTATATGTCAGTGATACCTATATGACTCTACAAGCACATAAATGGTCTTATTATACCGCCGCTTGGAAGTAATGCGAGTTATATAGGAATCACGCTTGTCGTATCACACCACATCCTTTACTAACTTGACTAACTGAGTGAGTGTTAATCACCTTTAGTTTCTAGTTTTCAGTGGACAACATCATAAACATTACAACTGTATATCTTCTTCAGAAGCAACATACACTACTAACCAATTGTACCAGTAATTGATTTAAGGTCATGCAAGTATTATTTTGTCACAAAATGTTAACATTAATATTATGACGTCATAGCAGCATTTTTTTTAATCCGTATGTAATGTGGTATGGACTCGTGATGGCATCATGTGTACATAGCCCCCCTTTTAACATTTTGCACGGACCACTTGACAAGAAATAACTTAAGCATATATAGCATATGTTGCAGATGTCGTTATTTTATAGGTGGAAAGCACGTAGAAAGAGCCAACAATCTAGGACTGGTTGCTGTACTAGGAGATGGAATCTATAACTTTGGTGAACTCTCGAGTTGTCTCCCTTTATGCTCATTCGGTACATGTCTTGTTAGTTTTCTTTTTCTGTAAGGGTGTGTGTGTGTGTGTGAAATTGATCTTCGAAAAGTAAGTAGAAATAATGCGTCTGATTGACTTGAGTCTTAGACAATACTAGATCATGTTTAAATCTTTATAAGGTTATTCCCTGTAAGTGATGTGTATTTTGTGGTGGGAATTAATTTCTTTTACATGATATGTGTGTAAGCAGTACATTAAAATTAACGGACTACTAACAAGTGCAATGTTCAGCTTGAAATAATTGAAATACGTATATATTTGATAATTGAGTATAAACATAAAAATTGCCCAAAGGTGAAATGAGTTGGCCCTGCCAATCCTGGACGCTATGAAGAAACAGATAAAGACTGTGTTGTTTCATTATCACATGCCTTTAACAGCGGCAGTTTAACGAAGTTAGATGGCTCACTCAATAAACATTATATTAATGATTACTAACTCACATTTATATTTACCCACGAAGAGAAGGATGTTGCTAATTGTCTGGGTTTTTTTTTTCTGTCCCTGGCACTTTTTCCCCAAATGTAGTGCATGAAATATTTTATTAATTGTTCTAATAAAAGAAGCAGAACTATGATTGTGTTCAACCATGAAGTAGCCAGTTGACTGTGTCTCTGCTTTAGAATGTGCATTGTGAAATTTAATCATAACTTGAAAATTGAAGCTTTAAGATGCAGCAAAGTTTATTCAAACTGTATTCATTCATATGAATTTAAAAAAAACAGTTTAAAGAGACCTTTTGAGCAAAATGCATGCATATGCGTTTCATAACTTACATATAAATGTATAATATGAATAGTAAGATAGATATTAGGAGGTTGTGGGTGTGATCCCTGGCCGCTTGCTATGTGTTTAGCACTTATCCTATAAAATTCTAAAGATGTATCAACCTGGTGTCAGGATACGTGTATGAATGTGGCATCATGTCACTTTTCTATGTCACATAGAGGCAGCACTATACCTGTCTCATGTAAGAAAAGTCCCCATGACTAAAACATTAAACCCTAGCTCACAGTGCCAGTGTTGTTAAACTGCTGTATCTGTATTTTATTTCAGCTGCTAATAAGATTCTAAGGAGACAGAAAATCTCCCTGTTATGTTTACTGGAGGTAGGTTTCTCTGTTTGAATACAACGATCACCAATCACCAGTTTTGTACATAATTGTACAGACCAGTGTGTTCCACATTTATATTTCATCATTAAGATAATAATATTGGTGGTCATTAAAATGTGTAGATGTTTGTAATTCGCACAGTTTTTTTGGTTATACATGTATTGATTTCGGGCAATCAGCAAAACCCTTTTTTGAAATTGAACCTTGAACATGAAGTATGTTTGAAGGTTAGCGCTACAGTGTATATAATTATAGACTACTTAAAACAAATGATCAACTGCAGATTGCTGGTATTTGTGTGGAAAATTTGAACTACATAGTTACATTGCTCACTGTCCTGGTTAATCTAAAATTATCAGGGAATTTCCCCAGTATAAAACTAGCATACCGTGGTAAAGTGCTTCTGATTACTTAGCTGTCTCTTTGGGTTCAAGTCCTGGTCTGAATGTTGCATTTAAGGAAACCGCCCAACTGGGTTGTAGTAAGTCGATAGTTTTATCTGTGTGCCCCTGTGTACATGTAATGTTTCACCACCTGTAATGAGTTGGACGTCTCTATATGACTGATTGATTTTGCGAGTTTACCGTCGCTGCGACAGTATTTCAGTTAAACAGCGACGTCCAGCTAATAACAGGTGGAAGAAGACCCCGAATGCACTGAGGTATCAGGATAAAACCACCGACCTAATGCACGCCAGCTGGAAGGCTTCCTCACATGAAAATCCGAACTCTGTAGGTCTCTATATGACTAAAACAGTGTCTCAAAAAAGACAACAATAGAAACCAGCTTGCAAATAACTTTAAAACATCACTTTCGGTTTTAGGATGGTGTTACTAGTCAGCATAGTGGTTTTGAATATACTTATGTATATTGAATGTTCCTACATTAAGTGTATACGATTTCACTATTATTCATTATTTTTCAAAATATTTGATACTAAAATTGCGCCAATCTTGTTATAATGGCTCTCAGTCGTGGGGAGGGGATAAATAGCTATTGTTGTGAAGAATCTGTTAATTTAGAAGCTTGCAAATGTGTTTTTTAAATATTGGAACTCTTGATTGTAATGGTGGGGGACTTAGGTAGATTCAAAATGTATATTTATGCGTCAAAGCATTGCATTAAATACTGGTTGCGAATAATAAATATGCCAAAACAAAGATACATCAGACTGTGTTATGATATGATGCTATATTATGACAGTATAGGTCTTACAAACTGGGCAACGTCAGTCAAACAAAACCTATATAAAAATGGTTTTGGATATATGTGGGAAAATCAATATGTAGATAATCAAAAGTTATTCTTATACAACTATGTAAATAGACTTAAAGACCAACACATTCAACTTTGGCAATCTCGTTGTTTAGAAAATAGAACATTAACACATTATGTAAATTTTAAAATAAACTATGATGTTGAAAATTATGTAAAGGTAATTGATATTAGAAAATTTCGAAAATGTATGGCTAAATTCAGAAGTTCTTGTCATTGCCTGTTAATTGAGACCTTGTGACACCATAATATATCGAGAGAAGAACGCATGTGTCCGTATTGTAATTCAATTCAGGAGGACGAATATCACTTTACCCTGATGTGTCCTTTATATAATGATCTAAGAGAAATGTATATATCTGATTATTATAAAAATTATCCTACAGCGATGAAATTCTAGTAGTAGACAATCTAATGGCATGCAAAAATAAAACTGTAATTCGAAACCTTGCTATGTTTTTAACCATGCATTTGGAAAAACGGAAAACTCTTTTTAACAGGCATTGATTAAAGAAACTAATGAAAAATGAATATTATGCATTTTTTAATATTTTAATGACGAATCTTGTATTATTTTTCTTTCAAATATTACCTACTGCTATCGCATGTGTTGTATGTTATAACATGCATTATGTATATGAGCCGGAGGCCTTTGTACAATAAATCATTGAGCACCTGCGTACTTGATTTCACATTGGCTTGAATCGCTTGACACGGTCAGAATAATTAGGTGTAGGTGTAAATTCATTGTTAAAAAGAAAGAATGTCAGTAAATAACATGTCGGTAGAGTTAAATCAAGTCCAATAAAGATTATAAATCTGCAAATTATGCCACTTTCTTGGATCGCCGCGATGATGTGTGCATGCGTTAAGCAATTTAAGGATGACATGATTGTGTAATCTCTGTGTAGTCTGTCTCAATCAATTTGATTTAGGCATGTTGTTCCAATGTATGGCAGTATTTTTTTTTTCTAATAAACTCAAATCACAATCAAATGATTTCAATGCAACGAAGCAAACCAAAAAAAAACCGTCGTCACACGAACCTAAACTTTAAAAGAAATGATTAATAAATTACCGACTGTTATTGCATCCCTGCTGTATTTGTATTTATTACATTGATTTATATTGTATTCTAGCATATTAAAACAACGTTAGTATGTAAATGTAGAGAGTGAGCAAAACAATTTGTAGCAAATCATCTATATATTTTATAACGTATTTGTAAATGAGTTTGTTTGTTTGTGGGTTTAACGTCCCACCGACAGTATTTCAGTCATTTGGAGACGATGTCTACTTGAGACAGATATAGTGCTGCAACACTGCAGTATCACGCCGTAGACATGTGGCATGATACCACACCCAGTCACATTATCCTGACACCGGGCCAACCAGTCCTGCAACTACCCTTATATGCTGAGCGCCAAGCAAGGGAGCTATAACAGTACCATTTTTTACGACTTTGGTATGTCGCGGCCGGGTATCGAACCCACGACCTCCCGCTCCCGAGGCGGACGCTCTAACCACTCGGCCGCCGGGGACGGTTTCTAAATGAGTAAATCATTGTTTTTGTATGAATTCTTTTTTATTTTTCTTTCGAAAAGAAGATACTTGAAATGAAACAATCGTACAAACTGAAATATGATACTAATCATTTTACAGCCAGACTGAGTGAAGTAATAAAATAAAATAAAAAAGTGGTACTATTTATTTTTGAAACACAATTTGCTTAAAGATCAGATTTGAAAGAAAACTTTTATGAAAGCATGGTTTAATTGATAAAATATAATTATTTTATCATTTTTTAATTGCCATTCTAATAAATTATTTACATGTCATTTATAGTTTTACCTTGATATCTACTCACGTTTTCTCCATTCACGGGAAACAACTAAAGGTGAAAGAATTGCTATTCCTTAAGAAGATATGACAATGTCCTAGCCATAACATCGTAACTCAATCTTTCCGTGTTGCCTTAAAATTTATATAGAAGGTTAGAGATTTATCTTTGCCAACTTTGATGGGGGTGTTTACGAATTAATAGTCTAGTTTACGCTTAGAGCTCTTGATTGAGATTCGAAATAATTGATGGATTGGTCAAGATAAGATATCTGAAAAAGTAAGTGAAAAAATACTGAAAAAGAAAATGGTTTTCTGTTGTTGTTTTTGACAAAGTATGGAACGGTCCCGATAGCCATGTGGTTAGAGCGTTCGTCCAGGAATCCGGAGGTTGTGGGTTCGACAACAGCTGCGACTTATCAAAGTAGTAAAAATATACTGGTATAGCTCCATTACTTGGCGTGCAACCTATGAAAGGATTGTTCCAGGACTGGTTGGCACGGTGTCTACAGCGTGATACTGCAGTGTAGTAGTACTAGTACTTTATCTGTTTCAAATAGACACACAAGCCGTTGTCTTTAAATAACTTAAATACTGTCGACGGAACGTAAAACCCAACATAGAAGCAAAGTATGCTGAGCTGAGCTTTGGCGTAATCAAACACAAAAAATCAGCAATTGGGAATTTCTTTAATGTTATAAACAACATACATTAAAACATAAAATCATGTATTCGACACAATAGCTTATTTTCAAATACATTTGAATTTAGGTCAGACAAGGCGGAAATCGGCTACTTGCCCTATTTTCTTTATTCCTTAATTATTTAAAATCTTTCCTGAATATGAATATTTCCTTCGTTGTTGAGCTCAAAGATCCACCAGATATCACAATATTTCTTACTTCACGCAGATGATATCATTTTTTCCCCCGATTTTTACAACTTTAGACAAATGTTGAACCTGGCACTTGAAACTGAAAAAGCCGTATTTGAAGCAATACAGACTAGATTGTTTTCATTTTACACTCGGAAATCGGAAATCAATATTATCAAACAACAACAACAACAACAACAAAGAAGTTACTTTCTTAAAAAAAAAACACACACAAAAAAACAACAACAAAAAACTGGAAAACTGGCATGAATTTATACATTTTGAAGAAATATATTCTCCAGAAAAATTGTCTCATGAAAAGACACATGGTGAAAAGTTACATTTGCTAGAAAAAAGACTGACATAAAAAGACTGACATAAAAATACATACGCTGAAAAAAAACAACAGTTAGATAACCTTTAAATCTTAAATCTTTAAAATATTTCATCATTTGGTTAACATAGAGATAGAGACTCTTCATTTTCAATTAAGTTTAGTAAATAATAAGTTCATAAAATAACAAAGCATAACTAATACTCACTTCACTTGGAAAACTTGAAACTTGAAATTTGCAAATTTGGTTAAACGCCTATTTCTACATATAAGATACATATTTAATGGCGTTGTACAATGAAAATGATAAAAGCTGATGAGATATGCACACATACATAAAACAACAAGGAACAGTCAGCGATGCCGTTAGCATCACTTAAAATAGTGCAAAATAGTCCTTGAAGTAAAATGACTTCAGTTGTGTTTTGAAGATTTCTACAGATTCACATTGCCTCAGACTAAGAGGTAATTCATTCCACAGTTTTGGACCAAGCGTACTAAAACTTCTGTCAGAAAAAGTATGTTTCTTATTAAAAGGAACAACGTAACAACCTTCAGAGGATTCAGATGATCTTAAGGTTCGCTTTGACACTTGAGGAGACAAAAGCTCGGTTAAATAAGATGGTGCGTTTCCTACCAAACAGTTAAACATGTATGTTAATATCTTGAAACTGATTCGTGCTTTAATCGGAAGCCATTGAAGATCAAATAATGCCTGTTTTGAACTGTCGTACTTGGAACGGTTTAACACGAGTTTAGCACACATATTTTGAATACGTTGAAGTTTGGATAATACATTTTGAGATATCCCTTAAAGAATTATGTTGCAATAATCTGAGTTGGATATTAGTAAAGATAAAACAAGTGTTTCAGCGGCCTCTTTTGACAGATACTTTCGAATACTCTTAATCTTGAAATAATTAATCATAGCAGTTTTACAATTTCTTTTAATATGATCTTTGAAATTTAGGGACTCTTCCAAAAAAGCACCAAGATGCCTTATACAGTTTTATGATTCAATAACATCACCACAATGTCAAAGATAGTACCTGCGTACGTCAAGTAGAGCCAAGGGTCCAAACAGCTTCCCTGGGGGACACCGCAATCAAGTTCCCGTTCTGACTGCATATTTGAGTTAACACTCGACAGCTACGAGGCTTCAAGTATGAATCCATCTATTTCAGCGCAGATCCACAGACACTATCCTGACTTTCAAGAACATTTAACAGTATGTTATGGTCGACAGTATCGAAAGCAGCACTTAAATCTAGAGCTACCAGTGCAGTGACCTCTTGATGCTCCATTCCATCAAGAATATCATTTACAAGCCTATACGATAGGCCGACTGATTCATTGGAAGCAGATCGTTTTCGTTTACATGTTCATTTAGTCGATAGAGGGCGGCTTTTTCAATCAATTTAGACAAGAATGTCAGATTGCTAATGGGTCAATAGTTTGCAAATGTTAATTCAAGATCAGAATTTTTTCAACAGAGGCTTGACTATTGCCTCTTTCCATTTAGATGGGAAAACACCTTGCGTCAGAAAAAGATTCAGAAGCTGGGTAAATGTAGGCAAAAGTTAATTGAGAAATGATTTCAGTACTTTTGTGGGCAAAAAATGTCAAGCTCACAATATTTAGTTTGGAACTGACTAATAAGCATTTTAGTTTCATCTTCTGTAAGATTTTCAAAAGATCCAAACGGTGATACGTCTTTAACAGAAGGTTTATAGCTTAAAATCTTTCAGCGACTCGCGTTTCTTCTTGATCTTGTCCATAAAATGGTCTGCATATTTATCCGCCATGGTGTTTTCATCTACCCCGGGTGGCATTGGATTTTCAGACTTGCTTCCGGAAAGATCTTTTACAAACGATAAAGCTTTTTAGCGTTACCTTTTGATTCAATAACTTTCTGACTGAGAGCAAATTGTTTCTCATTTCTAAGTGATAGTGATAGTGATATTTGTTAAGTGCGGACTTCATAGTCCTTGGGTTGACGATGTTTGCGCCAATGTCTTCATGATCGACGCATCACTCGTTTCAGAGATATAATACTTTCAATGAACCAGGGTTTCGATGCTCTACATATCTGCATTTTCTCTTTCAAAGGAGCATGTATATTAAGAAGTTTTTCGACCTTAGTATCAAATTGATCGACAAATATTTCCGGAGAATCTGACCAAATTGTAATTTCATTGCGATCATTAGCAAAATCTTTAGAAATAGGGTTATTACATCCACTTACTCCCAAATAAACATTTGGGTGTTGTCAATGACAGTTTTTTTTCTTGGTGTTGAGATTAATTAGATTTGTCTTCAGATGTCTACAAAAAAATAAATACTGTAGTCTTGCACCCCAGTTAACGATAATTTTGATCGAAGACTATGTAAGACTGGAATAAACCTCAACTTCCCAAATGTTTAATATTTCCCCTCATGGTCCATGGGCATCATCAGATATATTCCCATTAGTGGTTCCTGACATTCAACACTAACAATCTCGCCATTGACTCCTGGCCCTGGGAACACACCACACAGCTTCCTTCTCTCAGTAATGAAATCGTCTTTTGCCATTGCAACAAAAATGTGAATATCTCTCAAACGATTTCCTGAAAAGACGAGATGAAACTCACCTAAGGTGAGAACAAAAACACAATGGTGTTAATTAATGTCTTAAAGTATTTTTTCTTTACCTCTTATGTTCGGATTATAATACTTATTCATTCTTTTTCTTTTTGTTTTCATTTTTGCAGCAGGATTTGCGTGTTATCGACTAAGGAATTTCAAATGTTTTTTGTTGGGTCCAACAAACCGATAATATACCAATTGTTTACCAATATAATGTTTCAATAGTAAACTTTTGGCCTCATAAGATAATGTTTCTTAATAATTTGCTTTTACATAGTACAAAAGAGAGACAGAAAGAGGCAGACAGAGAGAGAATTACCACAGCAGTCTCCCCTATTGTAGATCTTGACAACTCTGATTACAGTTGGGTCACCGAAGTCCACTGCCCAAAACGGTTTTATAGACTTATAACCGACTGCTGTATGTGAACAAGAACCGGCCTTGAAAAAGTTGTCTCGATTTCCATCCACGGATAATGCCACATGTGCATATATATATGTTGATGATTGCCAGGCAGTGCCACCGAGAGCAATATTCTCTCCTATAAATCGACACAGTCAAAAGTCTGAAGTCTGGTACGTCAATATGAAAATGTATAAATTTTACTTTAACAACACATTCTTTCTTCAAAGTCTTTTTTTTAAGTTGACAGATTCTAGCCCTAAGTGAGCAAAATTCAAACTACAACAATTACAATGTCTGTTTAATTTCTCTGATCAAAAATTTTAAAAGCTAAAAGTGGAATGGAAATACAAATGGTGTGTTTCCACTTTGCCCATTTTATATATTTTTGTAGTAAAAACTGAGTGGGCAAACTGGGAATTGGTGAAGCAAGTAAAAAGGTGTGAATCAGATAGGTGTCATGGTAAAAAGTTCCTTGAGCATTTTGTCTTCTGAGATATAAAATGTATATGAAAAAGGGTATCAAATATGAATAAGATTGATATTTTACATATATATGTTTTAAGATCTTAAACTAGTTTGCACCCCAGTTAAAAAATTCAAGTGGGCAAAGTGGGACTAGTGAAATTAGGAAAGTGGGCAAAGCGGGAACAAACCTAATATGTTTACCTGGACCAAAGCGACAAGGCCTCCAGGTGTGTTGCCACGTTCCGTCGGGTAAGCACGATGTCACGCCGGTCGTCACGTTCCAGTTTGTCGTTATTTGGCATCCGTAACGGACCCTGTCGCCAGGGTTGCGTCCAGTACCGTAAACATATTCCCCGTGTTCAGCCGGGGGCTTGGGACAAGCTGTATAAAGAATATTTGAAGATCATGGTGTTCAATGGGCAGTAGTGTGGTCGCTAAATGTCTGTCTCGTTTGTAAGAAAGAGAATAGAAAATTAATTGTTTACTTACGATCAAATGTCTCTGCCAATTAATAGTTCCGTTAAGTGCATTCATTTGAAATTCTTGAAATATTTTTGTTTTCCATCAATAAATTGATACATTTTCATAAGCTTGTGTTTGATTCAAATATAAGGATAATAACAACTTTCTGGGTTGTTGATATACGTTTTGTGTTCATGGAAAAAAATTAAGTATTTTTGTGACAATTTTTTAACTTGTGTGTATGCCATATAACCATGTCTACATCATGAATATGAAAGCAAATATTATTTGAAACGTGGGCCGAAACTTTCAAAAGCCGTGTGCACCCGTACATAGCCATTATAATTTTCCCGTTGCCTCCAAACCTGTTGATTTAAAAGTATAACTACAAACCAGTATTGTAATTTCATCAAACAATTATTCTGGAAATGACACCATGAAAACAATCACTTTATAATCCAATACTAAATCAAGCAATGTTTAAACACAACAATGTGCATGTACACAATCTACGCTGATCACAAAACTTGTTTCCTCTGTCAATAAAAAAGTGAACTAAACAATGAAAACTTTAAACCAGAGATGCCATAAAATTCTGGTTTTAAACAAATTTTAACCCTTAAAAAGCTGTTGGCATGTATGACCGACTTTGCGACTTGCGCAGACCAAGATAAGCCTGATCATTCGCTTTAAAAATATTCAACAATCACCCTCATAAACAATTAATGGTACAGTCCAAAATGAAGAATGGACAAGTTCATTTAATTTTTTTAGCATGATTAGGCTTAGAATACCTGAATATCTACGCTGAATGGTCTGAAACATCTCTAAACTTTTACCGATAAAGAGGACTCCTAGATGTTGGTAAGAATCATTATTACATACCGTAGTATAGTATTAGGATGGGGCGACCTGGGACAAGCTTGTTTTGGTATTGTTCAGTATTGTAATATTGCAAAGGTTACTAGATGTTACTGTTAAGGTAATCCATCTTTCATTAAATTATAATGATGCTCCTTCAAATGCTAAAAAAGACTTCAGTGCAGATGCAAGCATTCATTGACTTTGAGTTTTAGACCTTTTTGCCCAAAGTCATAAGACTTGCATTACTATAAAATCCACGATCACTTGGTGGACCATGATCACAATTTAATGATGAACAGAATCTGTAATCATATACAAACAAAACGACTCCATCAAATTGCCATCGTCGGATACCAAAGGTCAATTCGTTCCGCTTCTCCCTCCATTCATTTCAACTAGCAAGTCGACTTTTTTACACGTTAATCATGAACCCATATAAAACATTTAAGGAAATCAAAATAACGTTTACATTTTGGATACTAACCATGTGGATATAAGAACATCAGTGGTTGGGGGATTTATTATATGGGATATAGAATATTAAGATACGAGAGTTCGGATGGGTTAAGACCAAGCAGAACATTGTTATCTTGCATCAAATCGGATTAACATTTGTACTTATAAACGAAGAAAGGTAGTGATCGCGGGTGATATATTAAGAGTAAAAAAACGTAGTAAGTATCCGAGGCTTCTATCAGTCTATGAAATTCATTTGTCATATAGGCTATGAGTTATAATCCGGATAAAAATTAAGGATGAAATTAACAAGTCCCTGCCTGATGCGCACGACATACCCTTATGAGGAACACTTCTGTAAAGTTTTCCATAGATGTCCAAGTTATGAGCCGAACGAGAGCGGACGGACGGACCTATGGGTGGATAGATGGAGGATAGCTCGCACACCTTTGTGTAATGACAAAAGTAATGTTTTACGAAAATCTATCCATAGATTTGAACGTTAAAGAGCTGACACAAAGATATTCCATATGAATACCAAAGACACCTTCTAACAACTCCCATGGCCTTCACGTTTCAGGCATGCATATGAATGTTGCGCGCGACACATCCTTGTGTTATGACAAACACTTCTATTAGTTTAAGAAAAAACATCAATAAATACGGAAGTTATAGAGCAGACATAAAGATGTAGCCTATACATACCAAAGACAACTTCTAACAACTCCTGTGACCATAATCTTTCAAGGACACAAACATGTATGACTGATGCACGTGACACACCCTTGTGTTATGAGGAACCATCCATATATGTCCAAGTTATGGAGGGGACACGGGTGTAGCCTATAAATACCAAAGACAATTTCCAAACAACTCTCGTGACATTGACCTTTCGTGGACAAATATTGTTGATGCGCGCGAGACAACCTTGTTTTATGAAAAATGGAGTTATGGACACGAATGCGGGACGGATGGATGAAATAATGACCCCTTATTCTATTGTTATAGATAGATACTTATACAAAATTGTGTTTATTTTCAATTGTCATTTTTTCGGTAGCTGAGAGGTAAACATTTTTTCTACGTTGGTAGATTTATCGAAATGTTGACATAAATGATACAGGCCTAGGTAACTTGAGAAAAATGGAACTTACATATAAAGTTTACATAATTCTTACTGCAGTCTTGACGAGCCGCTCTGCAATAAGGTTCCATTGATATCTGAAAAGTAACGGTTAAAACCACAAAAAATCATTATACTCTTAAAGTTAATGTATCGTTATTGATTAATATTTATTGACAAGCTTCCATTTTATATTAAATACTTCGTTCGTATATATGCATTTGTTTCTGTCAATATATCATAATCAGCGGCAAACCCGAAAGGGCGTTTCAGCGGATAGCCACAAATCATCACAATGCTTATCGAACTAAACATGTCTCTTTTTGTCGCTATTGTATGAGTAAATTAATACAATTAAAGTCTTAATGTTTATTAGATTAATTGTGTTGAATAATAAAATTTATTTTTTTTTTTTTTTACCGGACATTTTCATTGATTCAAGTTTGATCATTTTCTTAACTCTTTATATCTAATTAAAATATTTAGGACAGGTCAGATTATAAGAATCTTGTATTAAAACGGAATATAACAAGTATTTGACAAATTTTGAAGCTCATAAAACTGACATATTTGCGTGTTCATGCAATTCTAGTTGAAATTACAAGCTATATATATATTATAATCTGGATATAATGTCATCCATATAGTGTTCATATAATTTTGTACTGTAACACTTGATCCTGAGTTTTCATTCTGTACTTTTCTTACAAATCTTATAAAGTATTTATTTCTTTTAATTAAAGAATACATTATCATTTACAATTTGTGGTAAGAGGTTACTTTATTCTAATATGTTCTTTTTCATTCTCTTGTGCGACCACAGCCACAAATAATTCGATTCGTAAAAGCTCAATTCAAACTTTTAGTCAATTCCACGGTACTTGCTTACTAATGATGTTGGGTTTAACGTCCCAGCGACAGTTTTTCAGCTATTTGGAGACGATGTCTACTTGAGACAGATATAGTGCTGCCACACTGCAGTATCACGCCGTAGACATGTGGCATGATACCACACCAAGTCACATTATCCTGACATCGGGCCAACCAGTCCTGGAATTACCCTTATATGCTGAGAGCCAAGCAAGGGAGCTATACCTGTACCATTTTTTACGACTTTGATATGTCGCGGCCGGGGATGGAAACCACGACCTCCCGCTTCCGAGGCGATGCTTATTAATGATATACTGGGGCCAATACATGAACAAAATCAGCTGATGCTTTCTTTTAGACCGGCTAGAAATAAACTGGGTAAGCCTTCCTTTTAAATGGAAAATTTACTTTGATTTTTGTTATGAAAATTGAGAAAGTGTTTTTGCTGTTTATTACCAATCTCCGAGCAGAGTTGTCGTTCATTCCTCACTAAACCATCTCTGCAATGGGGTCAATGACAAGAATCTTGTTAAAACGGAAAACAATTTTTATCTTCCATTTAGATGTATTTCAAGGATCTAAAATTAATGAACGTATGGCGCTATATATTACACGACCTGTCGAGGCGGTATATGGAAAAATTGTGGCTTTTTTCTTCATAGTTAAAAGGGCGTTCTTTAAACAAGAAATTCGGAACATGAAAAATTAAACGATTTTTTTTTTTGCAAATAAGGATTTAATCTTTCTATTAAAAAAACAAAACAAAAAAACAAAACAGGAAAAGCGTTTTGTTTTTAGAAAGAGCGTGAATTTGTGTAAAAAGGAATAAAACTACCCAGCAAACACACCAATATGGGTCCCATATGGGCTATTTCTGGGCAAGCCCATATGGGTTTGCCCATATGGGACCCATGCGGTTGCACTCCCCATATGAGTCCTATGTGGGCAAGCCCATATGGAACCCATATGGGACCCATATAGTTGCTAGCTGGGACGTCGCACTGTGTGTGATGCCACCGTGGTGCAATTTATAACAAAACGTTAACAAAGCTAGTATTTTAACATCCATCCAAAATACTGAAATTGATACATTTTAATGCGAAGCAAAGTCAGCGGAAATTGGATAGGTGGTCATTAAATAATATTTAGGTAACTTTACAATTTAATTGCGTAGCGTTTCCGGTATTGAAATTACTACAATCTCTGAGAAAAAATGGGCCATTAAATGTAACATTCTAATGAATAAAATATATAGTAAGATTTGCAGTTAGTTTGTTTTTGTTTTCTATATACGCGGACTATTTTTTCTTTTGAAAAAAAATACAACTTGTTATTATTTGAAGTTGTTAGCGATTTTTAGTTTTTAATGTCCAAATGAAATATTTAATTGATATTCCTGAAAGGATTGATGAATCAGCTTAGTTCAAAGCATCGATCTTTTATAGAGTATTTTTTGCTCGCATGGGTTTTCTTCAACAATAAGGACAAAGATCATGAACAGCTTGTGTGACGTCCAGAGCTTTCGAAAGCTGCGCAAAAGAAAATTTGGAAATATACATAAAAATCAGGGTTGCCACAGAGCTGAAGAAATAAAATTCCCTGACTATTCCCTGACTTTTCCCTGACTCAGCCCTACTTTTCACTGACCAATACAACCACAATTTTTCGGCCTCCTCCTCCCCTTCAGCCGTCCAATCCTCCCATCTACATTTTTATTGTTTTAGAATAATAACCTTAACAAATTTCAAATAAATCAGAATTCCTTTTCATGGTTATATTAGTCAGTGATAATAGTACAGATACTATTAAATGATTTTCTTACAAGGTAGTAATACTTCAGTCAATCTTACACATTAAGCAAAATTTACATGTAAGCTATGGACACTATATCAACATAAATGGTCACAACAGCATTTAAAATCATCATGATTATACATGTACATACAGTCATGTCATACACCTCTAATGTTAAAACATTTAACTCAACAAAAATAACTCTGATAAACAGTGTACACAATAAAATCTCAGTGAGTTGACTTAACCTATCAGTCTAACATCCCAAACCTTTTAAGGTTTCATGCTTAGGAATGTTTTTATATTATTAAATAATCAATGTTTGAAAGTAATACTTATAAATACTGTTTGAAGACTGCCATAGCCACTGAAAAATTCAAAACATCAACTCAGACTTTCATTTTTCCCTGACTTTTCCCTGACTTTTCTAAAATGTATTTTTTCACTGACCATTTTTCAAAATTCCCTGACAATTCACTGACCTTGAAAAAAAATCATTTTTCCCTGACTTTTCAAGGTATGTGGCAACCCTGAAAATATCTACATGTCTGTCGGCTTTGTCTGTGGGCCCGCTGTGATACTCTGTATTACAGTTCTTATTGTGTTTATAGATTGCACGAATTTGGAACTACTTTCTGAGCCCACCACAGAGGTCAATTTAATGTAAGCCAATGTACAAGAGAGTGGTGTATAACTAGAAAAAGTCTCGCGAAATCCCGGGAATGTTATTTACTCTTGGGATTCGTCTGAACTAATGGGAGTTGCCTTTTTTCTGATGGCCATTCGTCTTCCATCGAGCCACACTCCTCTCAGTGATTATGTCACGTTGCGCTACTTTAATTGTTGCCCTCAATTGCCGTTAATGAATTATTACCAGGAATAAATTTATCATTTATTCACGTCATATAAAATATATTTACATATATTACCTCTGTCCATAATGCTTTGTCTGCATATATGTATCCATTCTTTGAATCGGGAAGTCCTGGTCCTTGATGTCTATATCGAATTCATCTAATGCCATCTCACACAGTCTCAACCTACGACTATAGTTAATGAATTTGCACTTGTTAGTCACCCAGCAATCTGTTAAGCAAGTGCTCAGAGACACTTGGCTTATAGTAGAAAAACTCCCCAAATATCTATAAGAATTCCATTTTAAAACAAAGTTCGATTCGCTTGATACGGACAATTTTATGAAAGAACTGCTTATAAAAGTACAAAAATAAAGTAAGTTATTCAACATGTTTTTTTTCTATACTTAATTTCCCTACATTAACTGTATATGCTTTTACACTAGCTTCAATAGTCACTGGGCACATCGAGAAGTTCTCACTGAATGTTTAATCCTTATTGCAAGACAGGAAAATTGTCAATAAAGTACATTCCGTAAAAAAACATTACCAACTCTCTTTGGATTTTTTTCTTACATTCTTTTGAGCTCAGTTTTTCATAATGAAAATCACTATTACTTACACACGCTAACTATCCGATTTGCCTTTCCGAATATCCGCAATAAATTGTGCATGCGATAGAAATTCCTGTTGGAGAAATGACAGTGTTAAGTAATATATTTTGCATGGTTTCGCGAGTAGAGCTAAATTTATGAGTGCGCGCACGAATGTATGTGAGTGGGTAAATCAAGATCAGTTGTGAAGCCAGTGCAATATACGTCTTGTAACATGGCCTAATGTAGGAAAGAGGCGTTACTTTGCTCTCGTGACTTGTTTGGCTTGCGGCCACGACCGCAATCCTATTAATTTACTTGGATTTGTGATTCCCTCATCATTGTTCTCGTAACATTTCGGACATGTTGCATATGACAGATAGCCGAGATTATCCGTTTGTTATGTATACGTCACATGCGGGTTTCCCAAATTTTAAATGAATTGTGGAAAGGAACAACCAATCAGTAACACCGAAATGCTTTGCCCCAGGCAACTTCGAGCCCCTGTGTTCAGCAATTGGCTGCTTGTTCTGTTACTCTGCTTTGATTTTAAACAAAATACATGTTCGGAAACCATCTATTATTATTAGCTCAATTATATATTGACCTTCACAAATTGGCTAGCAGATGTATCAATCAACATAATATTATAACACTTTGAAAAAAAAAAACTGTATAAAACTTTTGATGCAATCTGTTCATGTATACACACAGTATTAAACAACACTTGCAATATGCCAACAATTCTTGAAAGCTTAATTCAAACTTTCGGTAAGTTCATTCGACAGTACTTGGTTATTATACTGCGGCTAAGACTCGAACAAATACAATAATAAACTGGGCAAGGCTTCCTTTCAAAGGAGATTTTATTATGCAGCTGAACCCAAATAAGTTGAGCGTTTTGGGTATCAAAGAGAAACCCAGAGAAAAAGGAAAGTTTCCTCTTAAACAATTAAATAACCCGTTCCAACAGCTGCAGGCGCCTTCCGTACAGATTTGAAAATGCCTTTAAATAGAGAAGGACGTACTGAATTAGTCTACACGTCTGACCATAAATCTAATCTAAGTGCGGAAAATATGTTCTGTCCATTTGTCAAAAGGCTCACAATGGTCTATGTTTAGGACACAGTCTTCCCCTTCACATGCGCTATATCCCATTAAAGTTGATGATGAAATAAAATACTTGAATAAGTTTTCTGCTCCGAATGGTGGCAAAAATGTTACTAATGACAGCTTAAAAATAATGTTACATACCACACCGTATTGTTCTGCTAATTTCTATTTTACTTTTATATACGTTTTTGTTTAAGTAATAATCTTAAAAAGCTAGTGGAGGAAAGGATAATTCGGGAATAGAATTATTATGGGTGGTCCATTAGTGCAGTTATCTGGATAACTGCATGGTCCGCCATAACTGTGCGGTTATCTGGATAACTGCATGGTCCGCCATTATGTGCGGTTATCTGGATAACTGCATGGTCCGCCATTACTGTGCGGTTATCTGGATAACTGCATGGTCCGCCATTAATGTGCGGTTATCTGGATAACTGCATGGTCCGCCATTATTGTGCGGTTATCTGGATAACTGCATGGTTCGCCATGTGCGGTTATCTGGATAACTGCATGGTCTGCCATTAGTGTGCAGTTTTCTGGATAACTGCATGGTCCGCCATAACTGTGCGGTTTTCTTTATTTGCACAACTGCATGGCCCGCCATTACTGCATGTGCGGTTATCTGGATAACTGCATGGTCCGCCATTACTGCATGTGCGGTTATCTGGATAACTGCATGGTCCGCCATTAGTGTGCGGTTATCTGGATAACTGCATGGTCCGCCATTAATGTGCGGTTATCTGGATAACTGCATGGTCCGCCATTAATGTGCGGTTATCTGGATAACTGCATGGTCCGCCATTACTGCATGTGCGGTTATCTGGACGACTGCATGGTCCGCCATTAATGTGCGGTTATCTGGATAACTGCATGGTCCGCCATTAATGTGCGGTTATCTGGATAACTGCATGGTCCGCCATACCTGTGCGGTTATCTGGACAACTACATGGTCCGCCAGTATTGAGCGGTCATGGTTCGCCATCTGGATAACTGCATAGTTCGCCATTACTGCATGTGTGGTTATCTGGTTATCTGGATATCTGCATGGTTTTGCAGCTATCAGTTATTACATGGACGAAGAAACTCCGCCCCAATAAAGTGTGCGGTATCTAGAATTTAAACATGGGTTCTTTTCTACAGAAAACTATTGTGCCTGCTCTATGATGTTTGATGTTTGTCTCAGTCAATTTAATGTGGGTACGCCGTTCCAATATATGACCGTGGGTACATTTTATTTCCCCCTACAGACTTATATCCGAAATGTCGTCACACGAACATAACTTTGAAAAGTAAGGAATAATTAACGAAGTTTACATTTAAGGATCGTAGGTAAAGATGATACATGAGCCATCTGCAGTAAGTTATCTGTATGGTATTATATAATGTATGTTTTAGCTCGGAAAATTATTCAACCACAGATAAACAACTCCCAAAGGGCTTGATCAAAAATCATGAATAATAAAACAGTGCTACAACATTGCATTTTAACCAACAACAAAGATATTGTTAATGTAGCGCCCTGTTTATTATTTATAGCTTTTGAGCGGCTGATTTTCAGTGTTATCAGGAACATATGAAGAATATACGATATGGTTAGATGAATAACAAAATAATAATGTTCTCTTTAAATGTTACAATTATTGTGACTGGTCTAATACCATTCTATTACCGCATTATTGAGAGTGTCTTTTCCGGCGCTAAAAATATAAAAATACCATATTCGGTTTTGAATGTTGTTCATAGACAATGACATGGAAGGAATGGAGTGCAATAGCCCTGTGGTAAAGTGTCTGCTTTGAATTCGGGAGGTCTGGGGTTCGAATCCCAGCCGGGGCGCTTCCTCCGGTGACCGCGTCAAACCTAAGACGAATAAAACTTGTATCAAGATGCATGCTTGTCTTACACTCAGCAAAATTTGGTTGCTATGGGAACTTGTAGTACTCAGTACTGGTTCTGCACAGGAACTTGTCCCCCGCGTATTGGTGTATTAGGGCACGTATTAGAACGAAGGGGTCTATTCGTGAAATGAGCTTGGGTATCGCATCCGGACTCCCTTATATCAAACCACTGTCTCTTCCGATGCTGTTTCTTCAGCAAAAAAAAAAAAAAAAAAAAAGGACCAACACGTGGGTTATCCTTGACATTAAGGTCTGAAATATGGCCATATAATAATCAGAAAATGATATCTAGCCATTACAATATACGAAGAGAAGAAGAAAATGGTCGCCTGTGTAATACTACAGATATTATATAACATGCATCCTATGTTCGTTTTTTATTAGAAAGCTGTTCAAAGTGATTCCAATAATCAAAGTTACACAAAAATTGACCATTTAGAAATATAATTGAGATTTTTTTCTGACTTTGCTTTTTTTTCCATTGTTTGTTTGTTTGTTAGGTTTAACGCCCCACCGACAGTATTTCTGCCATTTAGAGACTATGTCTACTTGAGGCAGATACAGTTCTGCTATACTGCAGTATTACGCCGTAGACATGTGGCATGCTACCACACTCAGTCACATTATCCTGACACTCTACCTTGTACGAGTTATATACTAACCGTGGGCGCCAAGCATGAAGTTACCAGTACTTCTTCTTTCCCTCTAAGGTGTGTTAAAATGACATTTAGTGGACTATGCATATCGATTATACACAGAATTTAACCAAATACTATTATCATAATAATATGTCGTTATGGCTCAATAACAATCACACGTCTTGTAAATGAGTGAATTATTGAGTGAGTGAATAGGTGAGTGGATTGGTGAGTTACTGAGTAAGTAAATAAGGAAGTAAGTCAGTGGGTGAGTAAGTTTGTGAGTGAGCGGTAAAGTGAGTATATGAAGGAGTTGTGAGTGAATGAGTAACAACAATATGAGTGAGCGGTAAAGTGAGTATATGAAGGAGTTTGTGAGTGAATGAGTAACAACAATGTGAGTGAGTGGTAAAGTGAGTATATGAAGGAGTTTGTGAGTGAATGAGTAACAACACTGAGTGAGTGGTTGAGTGAGTTCATTTGGTGGATTGAATTGAAATAAATCTATAAAGATAATTCCTGTTGTATATCGGTATAGTGGAGATCATGGATTTCCGTTTCACCGTATACATGATTATTATTCCATAATGAAGAAATTTTGCGAATTGACCATGATTGGACTTATCTACGTATCTTATATTCAGGGAAATTAAACTGCTATTCTGCTATAAAATCACCATCATCGAATACCCACGGCCGATCGATAGATCATCTATACATGATGTCATGTAATAAGTCAGCCGGGTGTAATCAACGATGTAAAATCACAGGGGTTAAGGTTACTATAAGAATACAATATTGTTTGAACAGACATAATAGTAAAAATAAATTATTATATCGAGGAAATAAAAAAGTAAATATTATATATACTTCGCGTTAACGTAATGAAATTTAGCACACGCGAAAAGTCCATACGTTTTCTGTTATTCATAGTCTCTATACTACAAGTGTAATATCCGCTGAGCATGATTAAGATGATGGGAAAAATATATCCGGAATATGATTTTATTTTTACTTATTTGTAATTTTTATTTTCAGGTCGACTGTCCCAGTCATAATCAATCTGTCCATCCTCCACATATATCAAGTCGGCGATCTATCCACTCTACTGGCACTCTTAATTCGACCGTGTGTCTCTAAAGTTCATGGTCAAATTAAAGCACGAACATATCCTTTCCTATCCTTACTGGTCTCCTAACATATTTATCGACACTTCTTTAGATATGTTTAATAATGTGACTCATGCATAGTCAAATGAAATGCGGTCACAAACGGCC